>CM031611.1:88291433-88327443 GCA_018398815.1 Conus ventricosus | reverse complement strand
TCCCCACCTTACGCCTACTTCGTTTCTCGCTGCATGTTGAGGGTTCCCTTTTCCTATCAGTCACATCGTATTGACTCCCTCCCCCCACCCCCACCCCTGTCTCCCACCCTAAAATCCCCACCACCTCTGATCTCGAACCCTAACCCCCCCCCTATTGTTTGTCTATGTGTCCGTATGCCAATTTGTGTCCCTCTCATCGATCTGTCCCATCTAAAGTGTGATGTCTGTGGTCGGTCTATTACTTCCGCGTCTAGTAAACCTGAGAATAGTCATCACGAACAACAACAACAACAAACCCAAAAGCAGTGCATTTTGCTGTACTTCCGCCGAAAACCATTCTCTCCTCTCCGAAAGAGATAACTTTTATAACGTCGAAGTATTCTTATGTCCGTTTTTTTTTTTACCAAACACTCTGCTGAGGGGGAAAAGAGCATAAATTTTTGTTAGGAGAAACACACAATTAAAAAAACAAAAGACCAGCCGCCGTGGTTAAGTGGTAGCGTCGCGGAATCCCGGCAGGGAGGTCGTGGTTCGAATACCATCGAGTCATGTTCTTTTTCTGCCTCGGCCGGCTCCTACCCAGAGTTGAGTTTGCTGGGACTCAGTTGGAAGACTGGGACCACACAGCCGAGTTTCATCCACTTGATGGATGCGTTTCTGAGAGTGTTGCTCAAATTTTCTGACCAACACTGAAGGTGCCTGTATTTCTGGGGCCTTTTTGGGCGCCGGATATATTATGAAAGGAAGCGTAGAGTACAGCCCCTGTCATGTAGTCCAGACCGAAATGGAAATCCGTAATATCGTCTTAATCATACTCTTTCCCTCATCGATCAGCTTAATAATAATTTTAAAAAATGTCTCAAATTCTGGGGCCCTTCATGCCCTGCTCTCATGGTGACCTCAATTTTGATGTCATCTCCCCGTCTAGGGCCTTGGTTTGGTTCCGTGGGGGTCACCGGTATCGGCGAGTCTATGGGACCTATCGTTGGACGGATGTGGTGGCGCCCTCCGGAGGGGGAGCTCACTGAGCCGTGTAACACCCCAGATTGCCCCCCATCCCCGAATGCCCCCCGGGGGGTGTTTCAGAATCCCAGAATGCCCCGGGGGACGTTTTTGTATCCCAGAATGCCCCTCGGGGACGTTTCAGATCCCAGAATTCCCCCCGGGGACATGTTGGGTATGCTAGAATATCCCCCGGGGACATGTTGGGTATGCTAACACGTCCCCCTGGGGGCAATCTAAAATGTCCCCCCATAATTATGCCCCCCATGAGGAAAAATATATTTTCATCCCAGAATGCCCCCCACCCCAACTCTCTCTCTCTCTCCCTCTCTCTCCTCTCTCTCTCTCTCTCTCTCTCTCCTCTCTCTCTCTCTCTCTCTCTTTCTCTGTCTCCATATCTCTGTCTGTCTGTCTCTGTCTATCTGTCTGTCTCTTTCTCTCTATTTCTCTCTCTCTCCTCTCTCTTCTCTCTCTCTCTCTCTCTCTCGCAATATAGACATAATTCATGGCGTGCGTGCATGCATGCGTGCAAGCGTGTGCCCTTCCTAGTGTATGTGTGTGTTTGTGAGAGTGCGTGTGTCCAAGCGTGAGACTGAGATTGTGTGCGTGCGTGTGTGTGTGTGAGTGAGACAGACAGACGGGCAGAGAAAGGGAGACAGATAGACCAGAGACATCGAGACAGACAGGTGGACAGACATATAGACAGAGAGACAAACAAGGAGACATACAGGGAGATAGAGATACAGTGAGACAGACAGCGAGACAGACAGACAGCAGGACAGACAGACAGAGATTGAGACAGACAGACAGAAAAGGAGACAGAAAACATGAGTGAGACAGACAGACTGATAGACAGAGAGAGAGAGAAGAGAGAGAGAGAGAGAGAGCGAGACAGACAGAGAGAGCGATACAGACAGACAGACAGACAGACAGACAGACAGACAGACAAGAGCGAGACCGACAGAGAGGGTGAGACAGACAGAGCGAGACAGACAGACAGACAGACAGAGAGAACCAGACAGACAGACAGAGAGCAAGACACACAGAGAAAGCGAGACGACAGTCAGACAGAGAGAGCGAGATAGACAGACAAATACAGGCGAGAGAGAGCGAGAAGAATGTCAGAGAGAGCAAGACAGATAGAGGAGACAGACAGACACCAGACAGAGAAAGCGAGGCCGAGAGACAGACAGAGAGCGAGACAGATAGACAGAGAGAGAGAGAAGAGAGAGAGAGAGAAGAGAGAGAGAGAGAGAGAAAGAGAGAGAGAGAGTGTGTGTGTGTGTGTGTGTGTGTGTGTGTGTGCGCGAGCGCGCGCGCGCGCGCGCGCGCGTGTGTGTGTGGTGTGTGTGTGTGTGTGTGTGTTTTCCGGAGGTGACTCTTCATGGCAAGTGTCAACTTGCTTTGAATGGAGACATTGTTTCTTTAAAAATTAGCAACTGAATGAATGTTAATCAAAGGAACATAGTGCGCGTGACGCGTGTCAACAAGTGTCAGAACACAGAAATACGTCACACCTGCTTGTTAGTCCAGGCGATATTTAGGGTACCTTGTTTTGTGTTATATATTACGGGTTTTTGTTGATCTAACATGATTTTGGGGTGCTGAATCCAAATCCGTTGGAGCTGTCACCGATCGGCGGTACTAAATCAGCCGTCGATGTGTTTGGAGTAATGGTAAATCAGAAATAGAGAGCGTGTGCGCGTGTGCGTGTGCATATGTGTATATGTGTGTGTGCGAGTGTGCGTGGGTAAGATTGGGGTTTTGGTTAAGGTGAAGGTTAGGCTAGGTAGGGGCTGGGGAAATAAGACATACAATATTTTTGAATTCCAATCTTCACTTGTTGAGGGATGGAGGCGGGAGGTTGGTTTCGTTTCCGACTGTACCCTTTGTTACTTTGGTTCTACACCAGAGAAGGCGGGCAGGATATCGGCGTTGTTGGTGTTTGTCAAGTCTGTGATGTTGTGGTAAATTGTCGTGTTGTTGCAACGAGCAACAACTATCCGTTGGTCCGGCGTGTCAGCTCTGCGGAGGGATACGCTGCTCTGACCAATCGCGTTTTTGTGTTGTGAGTAGAGTTCGCTTGATTCCGACCAGGTCGGAATGCGTTGGGGTAGCTTCACTTCGGTCCCTGGTGTTCGTCGGAGTGGACGCGCCTTGTAGTTGCGGCGGCAGCGCCGTTAGTCGAGCTGAGTGACTTCGAGTCATAGTTAGTGCCAGTCCTCGTCGGGTCTGGTGTGCCCTTGGCCTGTGTCGGTTCTGTGTCGTCTCTGTTGCAGCCACTTCAGCCAGTTGCAGAACTGTGTGGTTGAACGTCTGTCTGTCCAGGTTGGTGATTTGTTAGGTTCATGGTGGTGTTGTTCGTCATGTTGTCTTGTTTTATGGCGAGTAGTACTGTAGTTGTCATTATGTTATTGTATTATGTTTGTTGCGTAACAGGTTTTCCTGGTATGATGTCGTCCTTGTTCTGTGATTGAAACGTGTCAACCGGTTTTGGTGTTACCTCTTTTCTGTAATATTCTGTAAGTAGTAGTACATAGTGGTTTTCCCTCTGAGTTCCGATGTCAGTACCAGTTTGCAGACATTGAGGGTTCATAAAATAACCGTTTGAATTGACGTGATGTTGATATTGGTGGTGATTAGTTTCATGTTAAATTCAGGGGGGTTCAGACGGACGTAAAAAACGAGGTTCATGTTGTTTAGGATCATAGTATGAGTCGGTGCAGATGTTCTGCGTGAATTCGTAAAGGGAATTGTGCTCAACCTGTTTAAATAGTAGAGTTCGTTGAAAATTGATAACGATTTCGGATTGACCCTGCACAGCATTGGAAAAATCGGTTAACTGTACCGTAGTGCCAAGGCTAATTGGTAGATTCGAGTGGTTTATTACTGGGATACGGTCGTGACCTATTCAATTTATATTGATTTTTTTTCACTTTCGTTACAGTCTTGTTCTCTACGCGGGTGTCGTGCCGCGTGCAGAAGGACGGTATCTGGAACTAACGGCGTTCGGGTACAGGACAAATGAGTTTCATATGTTAGAGGTTGTTTTTTTTTTTATACAAAGGACATCGTCACACAAGTCAAAGGGATGAATGTGTTTGTGAACAGAATAGGGTGGAGAAAGATATTTTTAGGTTGTAGGAGACAGTCCCATTAAAATGAATGTTAGTATCGGAAAGAAGGTATGTAAAGTTAAGGCGAGTAACTCAGCAGTTGAATAGGATAAAAACGAGAGGATGTCACAATGTAATATTAATATGAAGTATGTTGTGTTGGCATCACAAGGATTAACCACTGGTTTTATCTGACAAGAGATGACATGGGAGTGGGGTGCTGGATGGAAATTTTGGCGAACAAATCAGGTGTTTGATATATGATTATAATTGACAGTGCAAAGAGTGTTAGAATGTGAAGGATTGTGGCTGCAGCCGATTCTCTTGTATGAATATGCTAGACACTGAACCGTTAAAAATTGAGAAGGTTTTTTGTTTTGTTCTTTGTTGTTGTTGTTTTTTTTACAGATGTGTATACTATTGAATTACTAGGAGGAAATGTTTCCTCTTGATAATTGCCATTTCCTATTTATTTAGTATTTTCTAAGGGGGCCCATGGAGTCCGTTTGGATTGCTTAGATTGGATTATCATCTCCGAGAATTGTATAGTCATAATTTCATATACGCAGGTTGGCTCAGAGAGAATATTGTTTTATACTGCTGGTTGTAAAGGTGGCAGGGAAATGGATCTGATAACCCCAAAGTAACGGGTTATGGGGGGGGGGGGGGGGGGGGTTATTCGAAGTGCAAGTGGTCATCCTCAATCCCGAGTGGGAGTAGGGCAAGGGAGAGGAGGATCAAAGTTTTACCAATTAGCATATGATACTTGATGACCTCGTAATTAGCACACTACAGAGTGGCCTACCGTTGTTTGTCAGAGTATCCTTTTCCGCCTGAGGGCAGGGGTCAGACCACCGCATCCAACAGCCGCGAGCTGGCAGGTGAGCGGCGGTTTCTTCCCCGTTGCCCTACTTGCTTTCCCGTGAGAGGGAGACTAAATCCAGGCCGTCGGCCGTCTGTGGGGCAGCATCTCCTCCTGCTACCGGGGTTCTTACCGGGAGTTCTCCAGCCAACCTGTTGCTCTTACCCTTCGGGCGTTCCGGTGAGAGGCGCCGCAACAGACCTTCCCTCACCCCTCATGTCCCCGGGCGGGGGCCTTCAGAGGAGGGGCTCCCTTCGAGCCCCCACTCGTCGAGAGGGCGCCTGTGTGCGTTAGGTGTTTCCTAGCACGGGAGAGGAGTCAGACTGAGTACCACGGACGCCCGCCCGCCGGGTGTAGATCTTCGGGAGTCGACTGGGGAGCCACACGGTCACGCCGGAGGGCAGAGTCTTCCCGGTGAGGTGTCAGCCTGTTGAGGGGCCAAGTGCAGTCGCCGAGGACTGGGAGCTCCTCCGGCCGGGATGGTTTGTCCCATGGTTGTTGTAGAAGGGTGTAGTGGTTAACAGTAGGGGTTAGGGATGTTAGCTACTGCCTCCTTTTGGGACGTATGCCAGCACAGTGTAGGTACTTGTCGTTGGCCTTCCATTAGGGACGGCAGTGTCCAGTCGGTAGTGGTCCGGTCAAAGAGAAGGGGTGGGGGTCCCCCCTGGGGAGAGGTGTGGTGGTATATTTTAGAGATTAGATCCCTTGGTTGGTCCTTGTCCCCTAGGAGTTAGCCACCACGTGTGCGGGCTAACTTTGCGTCCCAAGGTCGCAGTGATAAACCGCAACTGTGCTGTACATAGGTTAATGGTCTCGGGGTCGTACCAGGGTAGTGTGGGTCAGTGAAGAAGTGGAATATTGGTGTTTAGTTGTGGATGGACGTGAGTGGTGGCGCCATATATGTGAGTGTGGGTGTGAAATAATAAAGAAATGTGCATGATTGTAAAAAGCTGTGTTAGTGTGCTGTGTTGCTGCTCTAGTTTGTGATAGCGTGGGGTAGGGGTGGTAGGGCCGTCCGCTTAGCGACCGTGACACTTGTGGAGATGCGGGTTCTTAGGTGGTTCTGGGTAGTGAATAGGTAGCTAGAAGAGGTAGGTGGTTGTTGTGTCGGTGTGTATTTGTTGAAATGTAAGTGGGTGGTTGGTGAGCGTTCCATACCCTGGTAGGTGGTACGTTGTGTACCCTGTTCACTTCAGAGGCAGGTTTCTTGTGTGGCATTGGGCAGGGCACTTGTGTAGTGGTGAGAATGGGTTTGGCGCTACCCGTGTGGTGAGGTATGAGTGATCAATAAATAATTGAGTGGTTGTTGAAGTGCGAGTGACCTACGCAGTCACATGTGTAGGTGAGGTGCCCCGGAGGTACCGAGTGTTCCTTCTTCCCTTGCATATAGTAAACCCTAGTGATAAGATGGGTACCCACCCGTGACTGTCACCCTGAAGTCTCCGGATATCCTGTGGGGAGACGGCAGAGTAAGCCCAGGTGACTGTGTGCGGAAGCACGAGGTGCGCAGTGTTGTGACACTAAGGTGTGCGGGATGCATTTATAACCTTTGGGTGCAAGTGCACTGAATCGTGTGGTGCGGCCTACCAAGAAATTGAGGCCCGTGACTTGTATCATGTGAACTGGTGTGCATGCACAGTGGAACGGTGGAATACGGTGTCACGTGATCGGTTTGTGCCCAGACAGCTGCATTGTTAATAATGTGTGGGTTAGACCCCATGTCGTAGATTATGAATATTACAAGTGTGGGTGAGTTATGCTGGTTGCGTGACTCATTGAGAATAGTGTTACTGATGGGTTGCGGAGTTGCTTCATGGGCTATGCATAGACGGAACCTAGTTGCGCTCAGAACACATACTGTTTGTAGCTAGAATCGGCTAGTGGTAGGGTTAACCTATTGTCCATAGCACACCCAGCCCATCCGCAGTACGACCCTTGATATTCATGATCCACAGGCCTTTCTCCCCTAACGCAGATACCAAATCCTAAGTAGGTGGGAACCAGATGCAGGTGGATCAAGAATCGGAACAGGGCTTTATGTAGAGTTTGCCAAGTTGGAGCGGCATGGTTTAGCTGGGCAGAGCTCGCAAGTTCGTCACAGACTCTGATCGCAAATGAGGATGAGAAGATAGCCGAGAACAGAGTTTGTAGCGCACCATGGAGATAAAAGTGAGGCAGAAGATGAAGGAGAAGACGAAAAGCTGCTAGGCAGAGGGAGTTAGAGATACAGCAGAGGAGATGAAGAGGAAAAGCTGCTACAAAGGAGTTTGAGATGCAAGTCAGAGGAAATTGAAGAGGAAAAGCGATAGGCAGAGAAGATTGAAGAGAGAAGCTGATAGGCAGAGGAAGATTGGAAGAGAGAAAGCGGCTAGGCAAAAGAGCTAGAGTTAAAGCAGGCGAGCTAGAGATGAAGCAGAGGAAGATAAGAGGAAGAGAAAGGTTACTTCGGAAGGATGAAGACGAGAAAGCATCGAGACAGATGGAACTGGAACTGCAGAAAAAGATGGAGGCCGAAGAAAGGGCGATAAGAGAAATAGAAGCCCAAGCACGGCAGCCGAGTTTAGATCTGTAAGAGACGAAAAGATAAGCTGAGTTGGAGCAAGAGAGCGTGAGCTAAACTTACAAAAGACTCAGCCTCAGAGGAAGCAGCGCAAAAAAAAACGCTTCTGATTGAGTAAGAAACAAGCCGTGTCCACCTAGAGCCGTTAGGAGAGAACGAGCGATTGACGCTTTCATCGCCCAATTGAGCGTGTAGCCCAATGTGCAAGTTGGAGCGAGACCCTCATGGCCTCACACTCTGATGTCTCTGCTGATAGGAAAGGCTAAGAAGCAGTGAGCGGTTAAGTGTGGAGAGTTAGGCGACTATGATCAGATAAAGAGCGCCCTGTTACAGGCCACTTAGGCTAGACCGCTGAGGCCTACCGGGAAAATTCAGAAGCACAGAAGGACGCCTGCTGAGACATTCGCCCAGGTGCTGGAAGGCTGAAGCGAGGTTTCCCTCTGGTTCGGCAGCCGGGCAAGGCGAAGAGTGAGCAGAGGATGTCAAATCTCTGTTTTTCGCAAGAACAGTTTTACCAGCTGCAGTCCCCAGAGTTCACGATTGAGGTCCAGGAACATGCCCGAAAAAATGTTGAACAAATGGCAACAGAAGCTACTTTTAGCAGAGGCCAAAAGATTGGGTAGGAAGCCAAGCAATAACCGAACAGTTAAACCAGCCAACCTTGGTAAAAGGCTGAACAGCAGAAGGCCAGCCTCCAGAGGGGTCCAACCCAGTGATGGTGCACGACAGCAGCAGAACAGGAGATCAGAAGGCCTGATCGGACCCATAGTTGGTTCAACTGCAAGAAGCCAGGCCACGTTCGCTTAGGAAATGCCCCGACCCCATTCCGTTGGAGCCTGTTCATTGTGCGAGCCTAGCCCAAGCATCGAGTATCCCACGTTTTGTCGCCCATGCCTGACACGGTACGATCCTGCGTGCATTGTAAGTCAACGGAGCTCCGGCCAATGGATTAAGAGACACTGTGCCGGATACACCGTAGTGCCCATGGTTGGGTACCAGCCACCGTACACAGGAGAGACAGTTTCCAGTAGTGTTTTGCTGAATCCAAGATGTAGGTCTGCGTTACCTGTGGCGGTAAGTCGCCATTCGTCAGGGAAGCCGGGGTTTGGTTATGAATACCCTGTGCAGGAAGTCCTATCGGAAATTCGGCCAAGGAAGTAGGAGAGTCCGTTGAAACGTGTGCCTTATCAGACCCGCGTTTGGTAAGGGGAGCTGTGCAGACACGCGCGCAGAGAGCCATGAGCAGCAAGAACCAGTACCTGACTGCCCTCGAGGAGTGCCTACCTGACACCTCTACCCAGCAGATAATGTCATCATGCCGGAACCAGGAGGAAACCTTGAGGAAGCTCGAGTGCGTGTGAAGCGGGGACGCAACTTCCACACCAAGTGGGGACGAGTCGAGTACGCTCGGAATCTGGTGTACTGGTCTGCAGTTTGAGGGTCCCTAGGACGTAGCGAGTCAAACTGCGTCCCCGCTGAACTACGGGCCACGGTGGGAGAAGCTAGCCCCACGACGTACCCATGTCTGGACACTAGGTACCATCCCGAACCAAGGATCGAGTTTGTCGCCATTTTTATTGGCCAGGCAGGCAATGCGGACATTCGTCGGTACTTACTGCCATCATCGCGTCCCAGTGAGTCGCGGGGTACTGGTGATAAGGGAAGAGTCTCAAGAGTTCCCTTCCCGTCGTGAGGATGCCACGATAGCGCGGGCCCATGCAGACACTACAGATCGTGGTTGCACCCGGCAAGGCAAGATCTCGCACAACGGCAGAGTACGTCGTTAACTTAAGGAACAAGGTAAGCTGAGACCATGCGATTGAGGACAAAAAACCTGCAGTTGCAGGTACAAGCGAATTTTCATTTGAGGACGAACATCCAGAAGGAGTAGCTGTGGTGTCTATAGTACCTAGTGGAGGAGCACAAGGTGGGTACTGTCTCTGCAACCATTCCAGTTTAAACGGTGCAGGGCAGTAGCTGGAAGGGGCAATGTAGGCGGCAGACTTCTTGAGTCGCTTTGCCGTAAGAGGGAGAGTGGAGAAGTGAGTGAGATTTGAGAGAGAGACTGTAAGTTCCATTTACCTGTGCCAAGAGGGTTGACATTGTCGAAGGTATGCTGTGTGGGTGTCATTGGAAGAGAATGACGTAAAAAGTTTTTGCTGGGGTGTGGTTTTTGTAGCACGTGTTGCATAGAGAGAACTATAAAAGCTCATTCTGGCTCACCCGTCTCAACCATTTCGCCCGGCGACTCCAGAATAGCTTTTTATATTCTCTAACAAAGTAAGACTTCAATAACCAAAAAATAACGACCCTACAAACATACTACTGTGTAGGATTATCCGTTTTCAATACTAATTTTCTAAACTTTTCAGATTTTAGTTTTTGCTTCAATCCTTGTAAGAACTTGGGTGACTTTGGGGTAACTTGGTTAAAGAAATTCAAGTGTGTCATGCGTGGGGTGGGGTGAGGCGGTTAGGGTGGGTGTGCTATCCTGCGCGCACCTCAATCAACTAGGTCAAGTGATCACAGTAGGGTCGTTTGACCTAGTTTTGCCCCTGAGCTTGTAGGGCAAGTGATCACAGTAGGTCGTTTGACCTAGTTTGCCGCTGACTTTGTAGGTCAAGTGATCACAGTTTGGGGCGTTTGACCTAGTTTTGCCGCTGGCTTTGTAGGTCAAGTGATCACAGTAGGGTCGTTGACCTATTTGCTGCTGAGCTTTGTAGGTCAAGTGATCACAGTAGGGTCGTTTGGCCTAGTTTGCCGCTGAGCTTTGTAGGGGCGCTTTGCAGGCCAAGTGATCACAGTAGGGTCGTTTGGCCTGCAAAGCTCAGCAGCAAACTAGGTCAAAAGACCCTACTGTTTATCACTTGGCCTAGTTGATTGAGGGGGCCGGGACACACACACACACACACACACACACACACACACACCCACCGACCCCCCCACCCCACCCTCACCCACCCACCACAAAACACGCCAAAGCAAGGCGTCCCCACAGTTCCGCTTTAAGACACTTAACACCTTCACCCCAAGTCACCCCAAGTCCTTAATTAAAATTCTTAATTAAGTCACCCCAGTTTTTAATTAAGTTTTTAATTAAGTTGCCCCCAAATTTTTAATTAAGTTTTTAATTAAGTTGCCCCAAGTTTTTAATTAAGTTTTTAATTAAGTTTATAATTAAGTTCCTTTAAGTTTCTACTTAAGTCACATCAAAATTTTTAATAAGTTCTTGATTAATCCCCCCAAGTTCTTAACTTAAGTCACCTCAAGTTCATAACTAAATCATCCTCAAGTTTATCCTCAAGTCATCCTCAAGATTGTAATTAAGTCACTTCAAGTTCTTACTCAAGTCGTCCTCAAGTCATCCCAGTTCTTACTTAAGTTACCTCAAGATTTTAAAATTTAAATCATCCTCAAGTAAACCAAGTTCTTTTAAGTTATCTTATAATTATCAAAAAAAAAAAAAGACAGGGCTATGTTTTTATTTTTAAATAGTAAATGTCTAATATAGTACACACACGCCTCAAAAAAAAACGTTATCGCTGAGGATGTCTTTTCTTAGCTCCTCTGCGCAAGATCGGTTAGCAAGAAACTTTATGAAGTTCTTACATCCTAAGCAACCGCATTGATTACAATTCTGGTCTATGGAAATGTCGTTTATAGACCCATGTCTTTATTTATTGACTCCATCATTTTATAATACGCCATGATCTATTTTTATCAAAAAACAAAAAAATTTAAAATTAAGTTTTAAAATATTATTCCATTTGAAATGGATCAAAATGATCTTTTGTTGTTGGTGGTTCTGGCATGCTTTTGTCTTCTGTATTTAGTGGTTCAGATTTTTTTTGACTGCTTTTGTTTTTGTTGCCATTGTTTATATATTTTATAACCGTAATAACCGCCCCAACAGCAGCAAGGGCGCCAAAATGACAACAGTTTTAAGTTCAATATTCCATGAAGACTTTGGTGCTGTAGGTCTTAATCACATGGAGTTTTTATAGCTGGCATTGAATCAACTTGTTCTGGCGTTGGCGGTGTTATGTTTTCATGATGAGTTATATTTTGTGATTGTAACATTAATTTTGCTCGTTTGTTCCACTCTGCTAATTTTTTTCCTGCTGCAACGCGCCCAGGATTTTTACTGACCACTTTTACCTGATTCATGTTTTCTGATTCTGCTGATTTTCTGGCTCGGTCATTTTGAAGGGAAATAAATCTATATGATTAAAAGTAATTAATCCCATGATTAGCGGCGATAATAATGTTCCAAATCTGTAATACAGATCACATCCTAGAGACTCTAATGACTTTGTTAAAACTGGATCCTGCGTTAAATCATACATAAAGTCTTGTTCAGAATCAATAGGCGCAAATCTACTGACTAGTTTAGTGTACAAACTAAGAACCGTTTGCCCCACACTTTTCACCATTCTTGATCCTAGTTGGCGCTCATACCTGTTATGATACTTTTCAATGTCCTGTGGTGACATCTGTTGAATCTGTTCTTTGCTGAATTCATTTCCGAGGAACTGTTTTGTTTTCCCACATGCTGCTAAAGAATACAGCCTTTCTTTTTTGACATATCAACTTGTTCATTTGTAAGTTCAGGAAGGTTTAGGCCGCCCTGTAGCTGTAGTAGATCATCGCTGTTCATGTTTTTTATTAATTATAATTATTTTGTTTTTAAAAATGAGCGCCGAAAAGACTGTAACCAATCTTGTATACCATTCTTCTGTTATTGGTGGTCTAAGTATAGGATACACAATGCTTGGTAAAAGCTGTTAAGAATTAAACAGCAGATCTTGGCAAACTAGACTTTGAAGACTTAGCAAAGCTGATTGCTATTATGCAGCTTCATTCGCTACGAAAGATTTTTTAGTTAAGCAAGAAATAATTCCTGACAATATCAATATGTAAATTAAAAAAATACATTTATAAAAATGGCTTCATTCGTAATGATGTTAGGCGGTGCAGTAGTGAATGCGCTTGCTTTTAGCGGAAGTAATTACGCATTTAGTAAACTGCGGGATGACGGCGAGAGAAAAAGACATAACAAAGCTATGGAGAAACTAGCAGCTGCACAAGATCACTATGAAAAGCAGAGAATTGAGCAGTTAGATTTTATTAACAACAAACTGAAAAAACAGGGACATGCAGCTTACACATTTAAAGATGTTGATCAAGCAATAAAAAGATATTATTGTAACAGGCAAACCAATCGAGTCATTGCCCCCACCAAAATTCAGTGACTTTTATCACCTATCAGAAAAACAAAAGATGCAAGAAATCGGGTTTATTGTCTTTGGTATGACCGTCGTGTATTTTGTTGCGCATAATATTGGTTGAATAAAAATGAACAAAATTTATTATTCACCAAAAGGATATTGGAAGGGAATCACGGCAATAAAAAAGCTAAGCCAAGCAGCGGGGGTCAGTGAACAAACAGCAAAGGAATGGTTATCTAAACAAGCGATTTGGCAAATTTATTTACCTGCCCTAGACGAATACAGAGACACACTTTGTGAACACAATACCGAACGACACCATCAAATGGATCTTCTATATTTACCCATGATACGATTAGACGAAAAAGATTTAAGTACGCACTCAGTCATTGACGTAGCTTCAAGATACAAAGATGCGGAACCATTAACACAAAAGAGTGCTTCTGCTGTTGCTGTTGCTATACAACTAATATACCAACGAGGCCCGCTAACTATCCTCGCATGATTCAAGTCGATGATGGAAAAGAATTTAAAGGTCGAGTGAATCAATTATTGTTAAAACATAGAGTTACCATTAAAAGAGGCATTCCACGAGTTCAAGATCACAGGCTTTAGTTGAAAACTTTAACAAACAGTTATCCGAAAGACTTTTCTCCTACCAGTATCACAGAGAGCTGATTGACAATTCTCGCAACACAGAATGGGTTAGAAGACTGCCCTCAGTTCTACGCGCAATGAATAATGAAGAATTTAAAGGGCTAAAAACCAGTACAAGCAATCAAAAGAAAAACAATAAATGTTGTTGAAGACTCCAGTACAACCAGCAAACTATTACCATTTGGCTTGAAGTAAGGTACCTTTATTTGCTGGGAGAAGCAGAAGGGACACTCGCATCAGGGCAACCGATCCAGTTTGGAGCGTTGATCCATATGAAATAAAAAGAATTGTAAAAATGAATCCGCCCGTGTATTATTTACGAGAAACTGACACAACAAAACAACCAGCTCCCCAAAGATCTTTTGTGAAGGAGGAACTACAGATAATCCCGCCAGACACAGTTCCGCTTAATTAATTTACGTAAATATATCTGAGTTAAAATGGAAGCTCGGAAGAAAGCCCAGAAGGAAGCGGCAGAATGAAACAAGAATGATAAATGAAAAGACTTTGGAATTAATACGAGAAACATATGATACGAATTGTGCTATTAAAGCAACACTTGTGAGGGTTCAGCAACACATGCTAAACCATCCAGATCACCTACAGCCTAAAATCCCAAATTTTGACTATCAAAAATGGGATAAGGAATATCTTGAATAATAAAAAAATTCGAGACGATCAAGCAACATGAGAAAAAATTTATCTGAATTGGAAGATGATATGATTGATTTTCTAGATAAAGTTGATGAAAAATATGACCCGAAGAAGATATATAATTATGCTGTTCTCAATGCCCGATTGCATATGAAAACTCGGATTAACAAACACACGTTTTGTGTTTGTTCTATCTAATGACTTCTTTGTTACAACCGTTGTGTTGATCTCATGCAGATTAGATCGTAGTTTTACGTTGACATGATGAAAGACTTATTACCAAACAATGGCTTCTTTGTAGTTGTCAGGTGATATGTTTGACTGCACAAACACTGCGAGATATTCCTTTGCTTCTTAATGATTTCTCCTGGCTCGAAATACTGTACATTTTCGACTTAAACACAACCATACTCCTTAAGCACCCCTCCAGATAATTCATCCGTCATCTTTCTAAACCTTCTTGTTCAACGGTTGATGCAAGGCCGGAATTTTAGGGATAATCGGATGTGTCGTTCCATCCCGCATGGCCCCTTTAGGCTACTTTAAATTCCATGTCTTTATATGATGTCTTCAGTAGGGATATTTATAACAAAACTATCTGTATCTGTGTAAGTATCTGACTCTGGATACCGTGGGTTGTAAAGTCGTCATAAGAGAAATTTTCTAACATCAAAAGCTTTGATAATTTAAAAAAGTAAGAACCCAAAATAAATACAGGTATGTCCCAATTTGACTTTCTTTTTTTATCCTTATACCCAAAAGCTGATCATTGTAATCTTCTGAAGTACTGCTAATTAGGTTTTAAGTCGCTAATTGTCTTCGTTCTCTTTGGGGACTAATCTGACATCTGTACGCTTGTGCGGATTCTCCATTGTTCTTTCGAAACACTGTTGATTCATCAGCATTGAAAAAATCTTTTCTGAAGCATCTGCGGATTTAGTTTGAGATTCAGTGTTCTTCATGATGTATGGTTTCATGACTGTTCTGATCAAAGCAATTATACGATGATCAGCTGTCAACTTCAAAACCATGTCTTAAAATAAAATCTGTAGAGTCTGTAATGGACAGACATATATTTTTTTTGCCTCGAAGATTAGGCACAAGTTTAGGCGGCTCTCTTGCATTCACATTTAGACTTTTGCTGCGGGGATAATGGATAGTCATTATGCAGGTCATGGAGTTCATGAGTATATTTCCTAAGTCAACTTCTAGAATGAAACCCGCTGTTGATCGGGCGCCAAACTGTTCAAACCACTTTAATGCTCCTTGAATATTATTGTACTGCCGTCTGTTGTACATTTTAAAGTTGCGTAATGGAGTGATTGCGCCATAGCCCATCATAACAGATTTTTGCATATAAGATACATGAGATAGTTATGACCATTTACTTGGATCATAGTCGTCCAAGTATTTGTTGTTGGCTTTACTTAATGATGCGACCGCCATACTAAATTCCTCCACGGCAATCCGTTTTCAATCATCTGAATCATTGGCAATCTTGACAATAAATCAATATGTATTCGCAGTAAAAACTTTAAGAAAAGCGTCCCAGCTCATCCGGGCGCAGAAATATAATGAGCAGGAATCCAGGCTATAATGTTTCATGCAGGTCTTCCTATAATTTTCAAAAGACGTCCGCCATACAAAAACATACATCAGCCATCAAGTACTGTCTGATAGTCCCATCGTTTTACACTTTAAAACTTCTAGCCACGGCCTCTTGGGAGCATGTGCGTAATCCCGGAATCATGATCTCCTTTCCTTATAAGACTAGAACAGAACGCAACTTGCGGAGGGAAGGGTGTCTTCGTCAAAACCCTTTCCAATGGTTATGTATTCATAAGGGTAAACGCCCTTTCCTAACAAGAGTTGGGTCAAAATATTCTTCCGTTATTGGGCAGGACTTTAAGGACATAGCCAGTGACTTAATGATCCATCATTTGCTGCATAGAGTCATAAAAAGACATGTTATTTAAAGTGAAAACACATGTAATTTTTTTCTGATACTGTGCAATGCTTGTTATCTGAAGGCGTGTTACTGCTTTCATTATAAGATGAGAGTCGTAACCTCGCAAAGTTATGAAAGAGAAAAATGGGCGCTTCATGTCTTTGGATCAAACTTTAGTTGAAGATTGCAGTTACTGTGCGCTGCTCCTCTGAATTTCCACTAATGTGATCACTGGTTCTCTTACTGCCCGGATTGGCTTCGTCTGATGTGAGGTCTAAACGCAAATCCAACAATGTGTGGCTGGTTCATACTGTTGTTGATCTTCGGGGGTCATAATAATGCCTGAGAGTTCAGATTATTAGAACAGGCGTTACGCAATTGCTGCATGCGTTCTAAGAAGTATTTTGCTGCATTTGGTCCCTCTGTATAAGTCTGGCGTTGAATGAGCGGCCATCCGACCTGACACTAATGAGGCAAAGGAACAATCTGATGATACTCATTAAGACTGTTTTTCTTAAGTTTTTGTGGGCGCTGGCCTTCATAAGGAACAAATAAGCGACTCAAAGTCTGCGTAAACTACGTATGGAGAATTTGCATCCGTTTCCAGTTCTTACAACTCTAACTTTAGATCCGGGTGGGGGCGTAGTTAGTTCCGTAATACAGTCAACGGGCCGATACAATGCTTTCTTATGTTCGCTTGCGGCTTGAGCAGATGGGCAATCTTGCTTAAACATTTTCTACAGGAATTCTTGTTTGGTCTTGGTTTTGAAGTATGCTGCATTAGTCTACTCATTGTTACGTATCAATGTGCTGCGGTAGCCGGCTGGTGAAAGCTTCAGTAGTAGTCAAACATGTTTTTTGTTGGTTCGCCATTGTTGGACTGTATTTGGCCCCTTTAATTAGGCTGTAGATGTTTTCCTAGGACCATTGTGTAGACATTTACGTTCTTGGTTTGTTTTGATCTTCAAAACTGATCAATGGAATCCGCGGCTAACAGGAAAGGAAATTCCACTAAGTTAAGATCATTGTTGTTAAGTTCATGTTAGTCACTCTCTCTGCGTTTTTACGGCGTAATGCAGCCTTGCAAGAACAACCACATGAACATTTGCTTTCGGGAATTCTTTATGTTTAGAAACTGCTCTTTTGCAAACTAAGCTGGAGGTAGGGGAATGTAAGACTGCTACAATCGGCTCATATTAGTGTTGTAATATGATCTCTAGACTTCGCTTCTGACCAACCGGCAGCCTCTCATTTGGCTTCTTCAGCGGACACATCAAACTTGTGTAAGCAGTTGGTTCTGCCCAACGGGTGTTAAGTCATTATGAGAAAGAATAGTCTGTTGTTTAGTTGAGACCCAGACTTCTAGATTATCTTCATTTATTGTTATATCGTCCGATTTCTAACAAAATAAGCTAGCCTCTCTACCCATGTCCGTCCTCATCTTCGCAGCGTCTGGTGAGAGCCACCCCCCGCGCTTCAACAGAACACAGACCAGCCGATCCACCGCCTTTAATGACATGAATAGTCCCTAGCTGCCCTCCAGCGCTACTCTTGAGGTACGCAGATCCCCCCCCCCCCCCATCAACTGTCCCCTGCAGAACAACTCTTGCCCTGTACCGCTTCTTTTGCCGTCTGCGCCCTCACAATGACTTCTAGATCAATATCATTCAAAGCTTTTGAACATACGCTCTCCTTAAGCATTGCTTCAAACAATTCGTCTGGTCCTTCAGATATCTTTTCCATGCTGAGTTTCTTTTCTAACTCAAAATATTATTTAAATTAAAAAAAAAAAAATAATCAAGACTCTCATATCACGGTCTTTTTGTGCTTGGACTCATAACTAAAGTATATTATAAAACGCCTTTTAACGTGTTAATGTGAGCTGTTTAGCGCAGAGTTTAATGTTTCGTTTTACTTTTTTTAAACAATTCCTTTTTTATTGTCAGTGTCTGGCTGTTGAGAAAAACTTGTCCTCGCCTTTCTTTGAAGATCAAACTTTTGTCTTTTGGTTGATGATTAAAATAGCTGTAACCGACGAAATTCTTCATCCGTGATGTTTGAGTAGCTAGTAGTGCTTTATGTATTATCAGATTGAAGGAACTAAGTTTAGCTGTTATTAGTTGACCCTTTGGCTGTGTGCTTTTGGAGTTTAGTTTTGTATTTTTTTGCTAGCAGCAATACAGCTAATGAGCTACAGGCCGGAGCCGTGAGCTAAGGACAAAACCCGCCTAGAGGTAAAGCTGCAGTTTGGCCCATGCCTGGTGCTAAGAGACCAAACACTCGTTCCTGCGGATGTTTCAGGCGTTTATAGTCGATGCTCCAGTATTAACATAGGTACAGCATTAAAGGCAGCAGAATACCTTCTTTGGCTTTGCTGTATTTTGACCAGAGTCTTGCTCTAAAGTATTTGTTGCATTTGCGTAAATGTTTGTTAATCTGAAGGGTTTTTTTATTGATAGGGGTCTTCTATAACAGCAGAATTGCTGCTATCCTTTCGTTTGGCGACTCTGGCGCGGTAGGCACATTTGGGATAATTCTAAACAGACATGCTTTTTTTAAACATAAAAAATAATTTAGTAATGTATATCTTTTATCTGTTATCTTGAATATTCAGCTGCGCATCATATATTAAAAACAAATGTACATTAACTGGTTTATCGCCATCTTTTTCCTTTGTCAATTTGAGAGTTTATTCCCTCTTTAACCGTTTCTCCACCTTCCATGCAACTGTTTATCCTTGTCGATCTTAGGTCAATCCATAAACGTATTTTGTTGTTTAAATCTCATCGAGCCCAACATTGAAGGTTGTAGATCTAATTAGACACAAGGTCTACTGTTGGATTTCTACCCCTCCCGCCTCCAAAAACAATGTTCTTTATTCGTCAAAATGCTGCTATGGTCTAAGCCGCTAGCGTAGATTTGGTTAGGAATTACCTCAATATCGAACATTGTACCTTTCGGTTTATTTTAGGATTAATAAACTTTTCACTTCCTCTTTTGATTGGTTCTTCATCTTCACAACCAGCATAAAATACTTTAAGCGATTCTTGCTGTAGTACTAAACCAAAATTTCCATATAGTGTCTGCCCTGCTTCTTGGGATATGTTGTATGATGAATCACTCTATCGTAATATATTGCTAATTTGACTGATATCGATGCTTCCAATCGCCTTTGCTAATATGAGCGGTTGCTAACAACGGTCAAAACTCTTAACGAGATGTCAGAACTGCTTGTCTTTGCTTCGGTGTCTCTGATGATTTGATAACCCGTATTTTGTATCATTAAAGTTAGTTCATATGACAATCGGTCTTTCTTTTAATGCTCCTGAAAGTATGGCGCATGCGCACTTAAACAACTCAAAATCAAGGGGATGGAAAAGCGATTTCCATACGCATAAACGTTACAGCTACATACTTTTTGCCGTCTTTGGGTCTCTGCGGCGCCTATTCTATGTTTTAGTGCTTCTTTTTCATTTGCGATTCCTTGAAACGCAAGCTCAGCCTTTCATTTCCCGGGTAGCCATAGCTCAGAATAAGTTAAAAATATCTGTCTGATTGTTGTAAAGAAAATATTCGTGTCCCCTCAAGCTTTTATAGAAATTTCTTAACGATTGCCGTCCAGAATTCTGGACAACTGTCCTGTTTGGGCTCTGTTGCTGATTCGAGACTCTATTTTGAAAAGTAAGTTGCGTAGGAGCCTGGCAGACAATCACTTCATTCGCGCCTAGGTTGGAAATTTGACAGTAAGAATTTGATCTGCATTCAATAGTAGATGGATTATTGGAACAGTAATATTCCGTTTATTTCCTTCACGCCCCGGGGCTCTTTTCAGGCTTCTTTGAGGGGGTCGAGAATCGAGCCATATACTTGTAACTTTTGATAAACAAATAAAAAGTTAATTATTTAAAAAATATGGCCTGCTTGTAAGGCGAAGAAGATTTGGGTTTTGATCCTGGAGACATGAGTAATCCCCTTGGGAAAGCAGCATCAATTGGGGCCTCATTGCAGGATGAATTAGTAGAGGGCAGCAAAGCGTGGAATTAACAGAAGTAAGGTTAGATCATTTACCAAAATTTCGGACTAGAACCTACCCCAAATATATCCCTGATGATTTTGAACTAAAGATAACCATTTGTATGTAAAAAACGACAAAGGAGAACTTGTTCGCTTACGCAATAAACCGAGGACCCATCAAGTTCGTAGGCGCAGATACAATTAGACAAAGGCTCAAGTACTAGCGAGCGAAATCGCCTTAGCTTTACTAAACCAAAATTAGATGAGGATGATGTTGCTAAACATCAAAACACACTACAAAAAACTCCCAACAGGTAGCCAAAGACAAAACACAAAACCTGAAGATTTAATTCAACAGCGGACGAAGTTACTAATACAATAGGAGCAGAACTCATGAAGAGAAGAAACAGCATTATAAACTATTACACGAACCACGGATACCTGAGAGAGAATTATTAGCCCTAGATCGGCTTTAAGAATGCATCGTGGAGAATTAATAAACAATTAGCACACCAAAACCTGATGAACTAGAGGAGGAATAAAAAAAAGAAAAGAAAAACTCGCTGAGGATGACGACGCCAACTTAGGGCGTTGAAGTTAAAGAAGATAGAACAATAGACTAGATGAACTTAGATATAGAGAAAGATTAGCTAGACTGTATGTGTTTGATTACTAACCGAAACCAATTACAAAACCCAACTGTGAAGCGAGTAAGAAGAACTATTAAACACAAATTTATATGAAAAACCAACGTAGCAAGAACGAATACGAACGCTGTTTAGAGAGCAGGGAGAGGTCATAATAGCAAGCGTTATAACAGCCTTTTAGGGATTTGCAATAAACGTTACACTGGTGTTGGCTATTACAGGCGGTGGTGGCTCAAAGTTAGTTTCAGCGCCTTCCACCGCCATCGCCCCACCTGATAAATCATGGGTAAAAAAAAACAGCTTGATCATCTTGCAAGTTTATTAAAAAAAATAGCCAGTTAAAGCCGTCGGATGCTTTTACCAGGTATATAAGGGGGCGTTGTTAGCTGGCTTTTGTCTATGCAGGCAAAGTAGTTGGCTTTATGGCTGAGCACTTATGGGACATTAGTTCTCTTAATAGTTAGGTTACTATTTAGTTAAGATAAAGGACCAAGTAATCCTAGGCCAGTTAATCCAAATAACAAGTGCTGTCTTTTTCATATTCATGGTCAATTACTTTTTTTTGCGGGTCTTCTACGTCTTTTGACGTTGGACCTCAGGGATTGGATGACTTAAATCTTGGGGGGTCATGTGTTTTTTTATTGTTTTGTAATATTACTGGCTCAGAATTTATGTTGTTTTTTCCGAACCTTCTGTCATTGCTGCCACAAGGATTTTCATTATTGAGTTTTATTATTGTTCTACCTGGAGCCTGAGGTCAGAAGGTAGCATATATAAAACCAGTGCCAACAGCCAAAGTCTACTTTTGATCTTGGTATTGTAAAACATGTTGGTACCCTTTTCATAGTTGAAGGGGGGGGGGGGGACAATCAACTGTAGAATTAATGGCGTCTCTAATTTGCTAAGTATTGTTTTTGCGCAATCAAAGCCAGTAGAAGGATCAGTTATGTTCGATCTCGTTTGTGCTTGCGACCTAGCAAACACCAAACGTAAGTGCGAATAGGAGTGTTGATTCGTTCTATTCCCGCTCTAGTTAGGCCCTTAGAAGTGTCTAGATAAATGTTGTCCACGCTGTTTTATGCTCTTGCTCTATGGACCCAAGTGAACAGCTGTGCTGAAAGAGAAAGATGTAGAAGGGAGGATCCAGTCATAGAGTTTTCCTTTCTGCGCACGCCCAAAAATAAAGGGTGCTAGACCATAATTAAGGTCCAATTTTGTTGACGTCTGTCTTGACCTTATATTAAATTCGTTACAGATCCTTTCAAAAGCCTTCATGGTCTATTCTGTTGCTGAATGGATTAAACGTTTTGTCATTTGGCAATGGCGCTTGCAGTTTCAGTCAAAATAGTCTGAAGGTGTAATATAAATGAAATTAATACACTGACCCTCACCAACGGTCAGGATGATTTAAATGTATCAGCATTACGACACTCCACACCCAGTTGATGCACAAAACACAGCAAATTGTAACTGGTTCTGATTAAAACCTCATCGGGTGACTGAACCACATTTTGCGATGTAGTCTTTTTTAAATAGGAGGGTTAAGATATTTGCTTAATGGGTACGAGGGTTAAGTATTTGCTTAATGGAGTACTCACCTTTTACTTGAAAAGGCTTGTTGTCAGTCTGTTCACAGAAATGTCAAGGGTGCCAGTTAGCTATATTTTTCGATTGTAGTGCGGCCCAACAGAATATTTTGCATCCGTATATTTAAATGCAATATTTTTATTTTTTTTAAAAATGTTTGTAACAATAAAACCCAAACCCGCCCTTTCGTTTTTTAGAAAAGCTTTTTAAAACGAATGGGGGGCCAAAAAATGGTTGCACTTCTGAAAATTTTTACAAAGTCTTTGGGTTTAAATATAAGGAATCCAAAAATAATAAAAAGTTTAAAATTACAAAACGGGGCCCAAATTACCCAGTTAAATACCTGAGGTTATTAGGGGTTTTTCTCACAAAAGAAGCAATGAGTACTTAAACATTACTCTAAAACTTAACAAGCAAATCAAAAAAACAATGTTAACATCAACCCTGAAAAAAGAAGCGGGTTAATTTTGAAAAAGAGCTAGCTAAAATTTAGGCTTTGCAGTGACAAACAAGTTTTTGAGTTGCAGCAAACAAAAATACTTATAGGGGGAAAATCCCCCCGATCTTGCAATAATTTATTCTTTTTTGTTCATTTGGAATGACACTATGAAAATTATAATGGAAGGCCCTAACTGTTTTTAAAAAGTCTTCCATCAGAAAAGCTGCAATGCATTATGAAATTAAACATTTTTCCCAATTTTCAGTTTAAAAATAGTTTGTGGGAGGGTCGGATCATTTAATATCAAAAGCAAAAACAGGGAAAGTTGTAAAATGTGATAACCTGCACATTGTTTTGGAAATAAAATAATAAGTTGTACTAAAACATGTCGCGTGGCCAGAAGAACCAGAGTTACATTAGCGCCTGTGAGTGTATAACTTTAGAATTAAAAGACCTTGCAGACGTTGCGGACTTTGAACAGAATGGTGAGATAGGCGCTTTGTATGGTTTTGAGTACACTAAAGATGGCGATTATAAACGCAAAGGGGTTGGCGACAACAAAAAGTTTCCTAAACTAGAGCAACTGCGCAATGTAGAAGCAAATAATGCTGGCCAGTATGAATATAAAATAGTTCGAAAACCTGACAGCAAATGGCACTTAGAACCATATTTACAATGGGACATAAAATTTGAATTCATAAGCCCATTTACATTTTTAACCATCAAAAAAATTTCAGAAAAGCATTCAACTCAGGTCCTTTACATGTAAGTCTTATGCCAGAGGACAATAGTCGAAAAGAGATTGAAATAAAGCCGTATGGGAATAAACAATACATCCTCCACAGAAGAGAATCAGTTTTGAAAGATGCTTCTACAAAATTACAGTTCATTCCACAAATGAAATTAGGAGACACGTTCACAATAATATTTGAAATTTCTGTCTTAAAAGATGTGGAGAGGGATGGGTTGTGGGCGTTAGTGACGTCCTTCTAAAAGGAATTCTAATTAGCTGGCAAAACTTAGGCGTTGACAGTCTTAAAGTTACTGTCGTCGTTCTTTACGACGGTGGGGGATTAAGGTCGTTACAACCAGTGACAAAATCAATATTAGTCTAAATAGAAACAATCTTACAGAACTAAATTGGATTAATCTTACCCATTTAGATCTTATAGGATTTTATTATACTGAACAAGTTTTGACAGAGAGCATGATAAAAACAATAACTGGATTAGATTAAATTCTAGTATAAAACTATGGAGCAGTTAAACTTTATGACAAAAACCCCTCATTGTTCATTGATTTGTGGGCAGACTGGTTGTGGAAAAACAATATTTGTCCTCGACCTATTACAAACAGTTTATCGCTATAATTTTGATCATGTTGTGATTTTCTGCCCAACACTTAAATGGAACAAAGCATATCATGATAGAAGGTTTATATGGACAGATGATGAAATATATTTAGTTAATCCTAGCAATAAACTGAGTGAGTGTTTAGAACAGTTTTATAAACTGAAGGAACGCAGACACTATTTATTATAGATGACTGTTCGGCAGAAAGAGACATAGTTAAAAAGAGAAACACTTTATCAAAACTAGCCTTCAGTGGAAGACATGCTAGGATAAGTGTGTGGATTTTATGTCAAAAATATAACTCAGTTTTAAAAGACTTTAGAGAACAGTTAAAGACTGTAGTTTTATTTCACATGAAAGACAGAGACTCATTTGAAGAATGTTTGCGCGAAAATGATGTTATTGAAAATGATCAGGAAAAACAGGATTAAGCAAAAACTGAAATCTGAAAAGTTTAGTAAATTAGTATTGAAAACGGATAATCCTACACAGTATGTTTGTTTGTAGGGTCGTTATTTTTTGGTTATTGAAGTCTTACTTGTTAGAGAACTATAAAAAGCTCATTCTGGAGTCGCCCGGTCAAAACTTGTTGAGACCGGGTGAGCCAGAATGAGCTTTTTATAGTTCTCTCATAGCGGTCGTGCATGGTCAGAGCACCCTCAGTTATGAAGTTTATATATAGACCGTAATGTAACGGCTGCCTGTAAGTGCCTGCGTTAAGGTCGTGGAAGGCAGAATTGGACCAAAGTGGTTAATGTATTCTGTGGTTAATGATGTATTTAAAAGTGTTGTTGGAATGATGATGGGGTGCATCAAAAGTAACAGCAGGGCAGAGTGAGTGGTGTTGAGTTGTATTGTTATAGGTAGGGTGCGAGTAGTAAACGCCGATCGAGTGAGAAGTTTTTGTTGGTTTTAACCTGTAGTTAAAACTTAGGCAGGGGGGTGTGTCACCGATCGGCGGTAGTAAATCAGCCGTCCATGTGTTTGGAGTAATGGTAATTCAGAAATAGAGAGCGTGTGCATATGTGTATATGTGTGTGTGCAAGTGTGCGTGGGTAAGATTGGGGTTTTGGTTAAGGTGGAAGGTTAGGCTAGGTAGGGGGCTGGGGAAATAAGACATACAATATTTTTGAATTCCAATCTTCACTTGTTGAGGGGATGGAGGCGGGAGGTTGGTTTCGTTTCCGACTGTTACCCTTTTGTTACTTTGGTTCTACACCAGAGAAGGCGGGGCAGGATATCGGCTGTTGTTGGTGTTGTCAAGTCTGAGTTGTTGTGGTAAATTGTCGTGTTGTTGCACGAGCAACAACTAGTCCGTTGGTCCGCGTGTCAGCTCTGCGGAGGGATACGCTGCTCTGACCAATCGCTGTTTTGTGTTGTGAGTAGAGTTCGCTTGATTCCGACCAGGTCGGAATGCGTTGGGTAGCTTCACTTCGGTCCCTGGTGTTCGTCGGAGTGGACGCGCCTTGTAGTTGCGGCGGCAGCGCCGTTAGTCGAGCTGAGTGACTTCGAGTCATAGTTGGTGCCAGGTCCTCGTCGGGTCTGGTGTGCCCTTGGCCTGTGCCGGGTTCTGTGTCGTCTCTGTTGGCAGCCACTTCAGCCAGTTGCAGAACTGGTGTGGTTGAACGTCTGTCTGTCCAGGTTGGTGATTTGTTAGGTTCATGGTGGTGTTGTTCGTCATGTTGTCTTGTATTATGGCAAGTTGTACTGTAGTTTGTCATGTTATGTTTAGTTGTATTATGTTTGTTGCGTATACTGGTTGTCTGGTATGATGTCGTCTTGGTTCTGTGATTGAAACTTGTCAGCCGGTTTGTGTTACCTCTTTTCTGTATATTCTGTAAGTAGTGTACATAGTGGTTCCTGAGTTCGATTGTCATGTGACAGTTTGGCTAGACAATGTGGGTTCGATATAATAACCGTTGATGGACGGTGATGTAGATATTGGTTGTGATTAGTTCATGTTAATTTCAGGGGGGTTAGTAAGGAAGTAATACGAGGTTGCATGTTGTTGAGGATCATAGTATGAGTCGGGTGCAGATGTGTCTGCGTGAATCGTAAAGGGATTGTGCTCAATTTCTGTTGTAAATAGTAGTAGTTCGTTGAAATTGATTAACGATTTCGGAGTTGACCTGCACAGCATTGGAATCGGTTAACTGTACAGTAGGGCCAAGGCTAATTGGTAGTCGAGTGGTTTTATACTGGAGTACGGTCGTGACTATTCAATTTATATTGGGGTTTTTTCACTTTCGTTACGAGTCTTGGTTCTCTACGCGGGTGTCGTGCGCGTGCAGACTGTATCTGTGACGTACGCGTTTGGTACAGGACAATGAGTCCATATGGTTAGAGGTTTTTTTTTTTTATAGTAAATGACAGTCGTCACACATGCAGGGATGTATGTGCTTGTGACAGAATAGGGTTGGAGAAAGATATTTTAGGTTGTAGGGAGACAGTCCCATTATGAATGTTAGTAGTCGGAAAGAAGGGTATGGTAAAGTTTAAGGCGGGTAGCTCAGCAGTTGATAGGATAAAAACGGAGGATGTGGACCATGTAATACTGTATGAAGTATGGTTGTGTTGGCATAACAAGGATTAACCACTGGGTTATCTGACAAGAGATGACATGAGAGTGGGGTGCTGGATGGAAATTTTGGCGAACAAATCATGTGTTGATATATGATTATAATTGACAGTGCAAAGAGGGATGAGAATGTGAAGGATTGTGGCTGCGAGCCGATTCTCTTGTATGAATATGCTAGAACTGTGAACCGTTAAAAATTGATAAGTTTTTTTTTTTGTTTCTTTTGTTGTTGTTTTTTTAGATGTGTATTACTATTGATTACTAGGTGGAAATGTTTCCTTGTGAAATTGCCATTTCCTAGTTTATTTAGTATTTTCTAAGGGGGGCCATGGAGTCCGTGTTGGATTGCTTAGATTGGGATTATTTCTCCGAGAATTGTGTGAGTCATAATTTCATATAGCGCAGGTTGGCTCAGAGAGAATATTGTTTTACTGCTGTTGTAAAGGTTGGCAGGGAATGGATCTGATAACCCCAAAGTAACGGGTTATGGGGGGGTGTATTCGAAGTGCAAGTGGTCACTCTCATTCCCGAGTGGGAGGTAGGCAAGGGAAAGGGTGGATCAAAGTTTTACCAAGTAGCATATGAGCCTTGATGACTCGGGTAGTAGCAACACTACAGTAGTGGCCTACAGTGTTGTCAGCAGGTATCCTGTTTCCGTCCTGAGGCTGGGGTGAGACCACCGCAGTCTACTGCCGCGTGCTGGCAGGTGAGCGGCGGTTTTCCCGTTGCCTGCTGCTTTCCCGGGAGAGGGAGACTATCCAGGCCGTCGGCCGTCTGTGGGCAGCTCTCCTCCGCTACCGGGGTTCTTCCGGGAGTTCTCCAGCCACCTGTTGCTCTTCCCTGTTCGGGCGTCCTGTGAGAGGGCGCCGCACCAGACCTTCCCTCACCCTCAGTGTCCGGCGGGGGCCTTCAGTGGAGGAGGCGTCCTTCGAGCCCCCGGACTCGTCGAGAGGGCGCCTGGTGTGCGTTAGGTGTTGTGCCTAGCGCGGGAGAGGAGTCAGACTGAGGAGCCACGGTCGCCGCCGGGTGTAGAGTCTTCGGGGAGTCGGACTGTGGGAGGCCACGGTCAGCGCCGGAGGGCAGAGTCTTCCGGGGAGGTGTCAGCCTGTTGAGGGGCCAAGTGCAGCGCCGAGGACTGGAGCTCTCCGGGCCGGGATGGGTTGTCCCATGGTTGTTGTAGAAGGGTGTAGTGTTAGACAGTAGGGTTAGGGATGTTAGCTACTGCCTCTTTTGGGACGTAGTGGCCAGCACAGTGTAGGGTACTTGTCGTTGCCTCCATTAGGGACGCAGTGACCAGTGCGGTAGTGGTCCCGGGTCAAAAGAGAAGGTGGGTCCTGGGAGAGGTGTGGGTGGTAGTAGTTTAGAGATTAGAGTCCCTTGGGTTGGTCCTTGTCCCTAGTAGTTAGCCACCACGTGTGCGGGCTATCTTTGCGTCCCTAGGTCGCAGTGATATACCGCAACTGGTGCTGTAGCATAGGTTAAGGTCTCGGGGTCGTAGCAGGGTAGTGTGGGTCAGTGAAGAAGTGGAATATTGGTGTGTAGTTGTGGATGGACGTGAGTGGTGGCGCCATAGTGTGTGTGTGTGTGTGAAATAAAGAAGTGTGCATGATTGTAAAGCTGTGTTAGTGTGCTGTGTTGTCTGCTCTAGTTGTGATAGGCGTGGGTAGGGGTGGTAGGCCCGTCCGGCTTAGCGACCGTGACAGAGGCCACTACGTAAATGTTGGGCATTTCGAGTTATTGCGTAAAATCCAAGATGGCCGCCACCAGATTTGTAAACTGCAAATATAGAGCACACATGATGCCTGATTGTGATTATTTTATACTGAATTTTGGTCTCAATCAAGAAAAGTATTCAGTTTAACAGAATGATTCATGGAATCTAAATTTTTATCCAATTTAAGTATGTTTTCCCTTTTCCAAAATGGCTGCCATTGGAAGAAAACGATGCCTTTCTTTTCTTTAATTGGCCAATGCAAAATCAAATCGGTGAAGCCGACAATCTAAATGGAAAATAACTTCTAAAAGGGAACAACAAGCCTTCTGTCCTTCCAAAATTGTAGCATCAAATAATTAATGGTTGCATGCGAGAATAATCAAATACATACATGAACAAGTTGATCCGTGTCCAACAGGATCTAAAACGTACAGTAATAACAGTCGTAGTGAACTATTTCTTACAAGTACTGTCTTATCAGAGAGAGTGAATGAACAGCGGAATCTTTAGAATCTACAATATCAAAGATCAGTATATTTTCGCTTACACGCATATTACAGACGGGGGGGGGGGGGG
The DNA here is from genome assembly GCA_018398815.1 of Conus ventricosus. Classification (NCBI taxonomy): domain Eukaryota; kingdom Metazoa; phylum Mollusca; class Gastropoda; order Neogastropoda; family Conidae; genus Conus; species Conus ventricosus. The sequence goes on along the minus strand of CM031611.1, from coordinate 88,298,509 downwards.
GGGGGGGGGCATAACAGGTATGTGGAGGACGCATCAGTATACCCAAGACGTCCCCGGGGGCCATTCTGGGATGGGGGCAATCTGGGGTGTTACACCGGCTCCGCGGCTAAGCTATTATTGTCGTCAGTAGGGGACTTAGTAGGTGGTGTCCTGCCTATGTTAGATCAGAACAGGCGCCACTGAACACCACCGAAGTGACTCGGCAGCAGTGCAGTGTCTGATCCGGTGGGTTGCCCTTGACGACTTAACATAGACCTCACCGGCTCGCGGCTCGCGCGGGCCTCATTATCATAGTTGCTAGGGGGCCACAAGCTCTCGCGGGAGGCTGAAACAATGGCGGCTGATACGAACAGCGCGACAGACTCGCTCGAAGGCATCCATGATTCCGTCGGCCCTCATTACCTTCCAAAGTACAGCACGCTCTCAAAAACTGTACTTGATCGAGAAAAAAAACAAGTTTGCACCCTGTTTTATTGATAACATCAAGATTTTCCACACAAATGGAAGCGAGAAGGTGGAGGTGTGTGCCACGTGTTACCGCGCCTCCCACAAGAAAGCAGCACCCCAAAATGGTCCTTGAAATCGACAACAAGAGGCAGCTTGTCGTGGAAGCTAAATGTGAATGCAAAGCGGGGTAAGTGTCTTGTTTTCTAACATATTTAAAATGTGTGTTTTTTTTGTACCAAGTACTGCAAAGTGAGCCTACGTAAACTGACTGATCAGGTTTGTCACACGTGTAGCGACTTTCCTTCCATACTCCCTGAAGAAGCCCTAACTGGTTTTAGCTTGGGGAAATTATTATTAATAATTATAATAATTAATAAAAATTTAATAATAATATAATAACATTATTATTATTATCATTATTATTATCAAGGCATTTGATCATGAAAATATACTGATACAGGCCATGGTTCTAGGTCTTTGAATGAAATTCTGTTACATATATACAGATTTTTACAAGCTGTCAGAGAGAGTGAGAGAGGGAGTGGAGAGAGGGGTGAGGGAGAGAGAGGGGAGAGGGAAAAGAGAGGGAGAGAGAGAGAGAGGGGAGAGAGAGAGGGAGGAGAGAGAGGGGTGCTTGGGTAGCTGCCAGTCATTTTTGTTTTCCTTGAATGTCTTAACCAAAAAATAATGCATACTTGTCTGTGTTGTAACTGGGGGGGGGTAGTTTGGATTGCTGTGCCAACATAGCTGCACACTTTTTTTGCTAATTGTTTCAGACTGGAAGGTCACTGCTCACACATCATTGGCCTGCTGAAAACACTTCAGTATTTCAAACTGCAGAACATGACCCATGTACCAGACAGGCTGAGCGGGCACCAGCATGCCCCAAGTTGGGGAGCGGCAGCCCCAAGGGGAACTAAGATTGACCCAGTCCCAATCAACCACCTGGTGCTGTCCAGGCCTTTGGACAACAGAAAGAAAAGACCCATCACATGCCAGTTGGACACCAGCAGAAAGTGAGCATATATACATTCATTTCTAAAAACTGTTTAATTTATAGAAATCTGTCATACTGATATTGTGGCTTCATGTTTTGTTAATGTGTGTGCTATAGTAAATGGTATACATGTAAACAAGTTTTCTTGCAGCAGTGGTTATTTTGCGGATTTGTATCATGAATGTATGCACATTCTTCACATTTTACTCCAAAATGAAATAACAAAAAAATATCAGTAGAGGAAGAAATTTTTTTTGACATTCAGGATTCACATATTGTGAATTACAAGCCATTCTCAGTACACAGCCAAGGTCTTGCTGCTCACCAAGTACTTTTGTTATTAATTTTACTCTGTTTACTAGAGCCCCAGAGGTGACACAAGATCAGGTGAAAAAGCTCAAGTCTCTTGATGGAACACCACACACCTATCTCCTGACACAGATGCCCCAAATATGGCTACTCCACTTGGTGATTTTCAGATTGGCTCAGCACTGTCTTACCAGGTATGTTTATCATAATAAAAAGTGTTCTGTATATCATTATATCAGTGTTCTGTATATCAAAATTTAAGTGTTCTGTATTCCCCGACAGAGCTTCTTTAGTGTTAACATTGTTTCTCCCTTTAAAAGCGAGTTAACATACGGGAGAATACTACATGGGCTGCAAAAGCTTTAAAGTTTTTTTTTGTTTTTTGGGTGTTTTTTTTTTTTTAGCAGAACAAGAAAAGTGATGGTTTTGGGTTTTTACTTACATGGTGGGGTTTCGGATAAAAACTTTGTCTGGTCTATAATATGTATATAACATTATATATGATCTGTATATACATCAGAACTTGAACCAGTTTGGGATGTAATGTGACTGAAAACAGCATATGAAACATCCCGATGTGCTACATTATATTTCAAAAATGTTCTGTATTGCCTGACATATATCATTATATTTCAAAATGTTCTGTATTGCCTGACAGTGCTGTTTTACTATTTTTTTAGTGTTAACATTGTTTCCCCCTCAAAGTGAGTATCTTGTTAACATACTGAGAATACATACATGGGACTGCAAAGGCTTGAAAGTGTTTAGCACATCATTGATGGCAGTTGTTTACATCATGATGGGGATTCGAAGGAATACTTGTGTCTGGTGATAGATATCAGATTATATATCTGGTCTATATACATCACAAACTGAACCAGGTTGATGTAACATAACTAAAAAACAACCAGTGAGACATTTACATGACAAGGGAGATGAACGCAGGAGAAAGGGGTGGGGGGTGGTCACTTCTTTCTAATGATGAAACCCTGAAAAATTAGTCAAATGACAGCAAACAGTCCACACCTGGTTCAAGTTCTTGAATAGACATGTCGGAATTCTGTCTCTTTGATTTTGAAGTCTTTTATTCTGGAGATCACCCTTTCAATGTGGTTTCTGTGCCGGGCAATCTTGTCAGTCAGTCTCAGGTCTGCAGGGGACATCTGAGCTCCTGAGGATGCAAAAGGGGGGATGTTTAATAATAATCCCAAGTCTTTAAGTTCTGAATGGATTGTAAATCCTTTATAGCCATGATGAGTCCCCATCATGAATGAAACCCCAGCTGTCATCAATCTTTTAATATGCTCAAAGAAGCCACTTTCTTGACAGAGCGCCTTGTCAGAAATGGAGCCGGTGTACAATTCTGATACAAATATTAAAGACCCCGCAGGATCAACCCAACCAACCCTTTAAATGTGGTGGAGGACTTGTAATGCTGTACAATGGACTCTGTACACGTGAGACCACGGAGCTTGGGTTTTCAGTTTGTGGGGGTCAATAATGACAATATTTGTTTGGAACTCCTTTACACATGCAAATGGTGCATTATGAAGGATAGTGCCTCTGTCAGGCCAAATGCCTCAGTTTTGTGCCATTTTTTACATGGAGAATCTCTGGCCAAGATGAAAACACAATACCAGCTGACTGAGAGGAAATCCCAAATCTTGTCCCAAGGTCCAACAGCGCAAAGTTCTGTCTCAAGCGAAAAAGTGTCAAAAACAACCCATTGTGGGGTTCTATGTGCGAATGTCCTTCCTATTTTCAGTGTACTAAAAATTTTCCATCCGGAATGAGAAAGGAAAGCAGGGCCATGAAGCGCATGTACGTAAGGCCAGTGTAAAACTGAAAAAGTTCTTTTTTGTCTCCTTTTGTACCTTTTTCCACTCCAAAGACTTCCTCCGCAGCTGGATGTTTTTTGCATTCCAACACTCTTTTTTTTTGGGTGCCACTTTCAGTTTGCTCTATTTCTTCTTCTAGTGCCCTGATCTTAGTCTTTTGGTCAGCAATTTCTTTTCTTGGCATTTTAAAGTTCTGCAGCCATGGCCAGATACTCTGCAGGATCTATCCCTGAGACAGAAAAGCATAGGATTTTAGAACTTTGATGTGTACAGTCGGAACATGATTGTCTTAAAAAGTTTACGGTAAATCATTATCTGTTTACAGACAAGGAATCTGAAAAGACAGACTGTGCCAGGAGTTCAGCAGAGATGTGGAGATATGTGTGTTACAAAGACATCTCCAGTGGACCTCCCTCAAGAATTTGACTGTCTTCGCAACATCTGCCAGTGTCCAAATCCAGACAAACTGGAAGGGAAAAGACAGAGAGCAGACTTCTTCTGATGACTGGGTAGAAGCCAGAAAACAGAGACTGCCCAGCATCTAACTTTCACAGAGTACTGATTAGAAAGGAAAAATGTTTCTGAGAAATTCTTGATAGCATATTTTCACCCCCTCCCTTTTCAACTCAAGCAACAGACTATGGTACCAGACATTTAGAACAGTGCCCAAAAGCAAGTATTTAGAGGTTTTTCCTGACATGTCGACAGGCATTTGCACAAGTGTGCATTGTGGTAAAAATTTTCAGTTTCCCTTTCTAGGGGCAAGTCCCGATGGAAAAGTGTGTGGGCAATGGAAAGGGCTGGCATCATCGAAGTCAAATGTCCCTTTGCACAAAAGAAATGCCACTATACTGGAGCTTGTCAGCTACCAGGATTTTGTTTGGAAGAGACGGATGGGAATGTTGTGCAGCTGGAAGAAATGCATGCATATTACAGTCAGGTTCAGGGTCAACTGCTTGTCACAGGCTGTGATTTTTGTGATTTTTATTGTTTACACCCAGCGCGACATTCATGTGCAAAGAATCGCACCCGATATTCCATTCATGACAGCAATGCTGCGTACTCTTTCAGTCTTCTACAAAGAACATGCAAAAATGGTATTTTGCAAAGAAGTGAAACTGCCAAAGAAATCCCTTTTTTATCTAACAAAAGTATGAAACCTTGATTTTCTATGCCCTATATTGTGGGAGTACAACAGATAAAAAGGACAGTATATTTTTTGTGAAAATTCAAAAAAACAATGAGCAAATCAGGAAAAAATACAGGTCCCCCGCTAATAAAGCCACCTCAGGGCCAAAAAAATCTGACATTATCAAGCAGCTGGCTTTATTAAGCCCCCGTTTGATTAGCATATATGTATTATTATATATATTAGCATATATGTATATATATATATATATATATGTGCTAATCAAACAGGGCTATTAAATATGCCTGAAGTGAAAAATCTGGACCAGCTTAGATGGTTCATAAGCAGTTTGGGTTTATTAAACATGGCTCTATTAAGCGGAAACCACTGTAGTTGGAAGACATGAATTTTCCAATTTTACTCACTTGATCTTCAGCAGGGGACAGGTTAGCAGTGACAGGTTTCCCCACAGTGTGCATCTCCCCCCACATCTGCCATTGTTTCCCTGCAAAGTGGGTAGCATAACATATTACTTTGAAACAAAACTTTTTAGCCCCCCACAAAAATTCATCACTGAGTAAACCCTTTTGGAAAAACATGTATGCAGACTTGTGATGCCATGAACTACTTAACATTTCACTTTCAAATGGTAAATATCAGAAATTACATTCATGCTACTCAACCGTTGTAAACTGTTTTGTTAGCAAATATGTAAATTATCACATGTGTATTTCAATCTTAATTATTGTACTGTACACTTACTTAACATCTGCACAGTGGCGTTTTTGCTTCTGGCGGTCCAAATTCTCCACTCTTTCTTTTTGAAGATGGTCTGGGTTTGTAGACAGAGACCCATTGAATGGAATGGGGTAGGGATGCAGGTCACTGGGTCTCCATCCCCCAAAAAAGCTGAAACATTTCAGCAAATAAAATTAAAAAAATGAAGAGCTTGATCTGACCTTTTTGTCTGTTTATATGAGAACTTTTTTGCCGCTTACATGCATATGTGTTTGAATGCCTGCGGTCTAAACTAGATTTAAACTTGAGCTTTTTGCATAGTGACGATAAACTAGCCAGGGCACTCTACACACTGATACAATACAATACATCATGTATCCCCCCTCTGGGCAAATGCAATGGCAAGCTCAACACACAAAAATACACAGATAAATAAATAAACAAATCATAAAAGTAATATCAGCTTCACACAAATACACTCACAGTCACACATATGCAGTGATACACATACACATTCCTGTACATACATAAGCCATTCATATACTTAAACACAAAACAACACTCAGACAGTCAATCAAAACAAATACACTTGCAATAATTTAAAACGATGAAAGTTAAAAAAAGGCACAAAAGCCACATCAGCCACAGTCGCAATATCAAATCAACCACTATCACAATCAGATCAAACTGCTACAAATATCATACAACAAACTATCACAATATCAAATCAGCCACTCCTCAATCAACCACTATCACAAAAATCAACACAGTTCACTTCAGCAACAATTCACCCCTCCTCCCACCCACCCCCTTCTAAATCACCACCAGAAAATAACACAACCCCACTTTGAGTAAGGAGTAACACAAAACTACAAAAGGGTACTGAATGACTGAAAAACACACACACAATTATGTTTAAAAAAGCCAAGCACACACCACACAGCAGCCGACACTCCACGCTGATGACTGAACAGAATAACACGCACAGACACATTACAGGTCACTCTACACACTACATGGCTGAAACTGTGAAAGTGTTGAAATATAATTTTTTTAAAGTTTTTTTTCCCCCCTTACCCCACTACAAACACCTCGATGTCTGCGCTTGTTCTTCCCTCCAGTATGCTGACATTGAAATCCTTGTGTAGTCGGTTTTCAAGCTTTGATCCATGCCATTGCGTCATCCTTTTCTCGTTTTAGGGTTGGGAAAACGCAAAAGCTTGCCTTTGATGGAGTCAGGAAAACCTTTCGTCCCCCTTACAGTCACCCCACTGACAATGAAGAACCATTCTGAATACGCAGGACACACGAGAAACAGTAGCAAAAACCGTCGGTCTCTGTGCCGCGTGCGTTTTCTACGGTTGTAGCTTGTGGCCCCCCCCCCCCCCCCCCCCCCCCCCCCCCCCCCCCCTTTTATGCTGCCTGCGGCTAGGCGCGCACCGAATGTGACCTATTTTCTGATTGGCTGAAAATCCTTTCTCCGGTGAGGTCTATTGTCCCCGTGGATTGCGGTGCAGGGGCTGCGGCGGGGCCTTTCCCCGGGCTGTGGCTGTGGACGAGGTGTCGGAATGAGCGGGGTGGTTGCACTGCCCCTGATGTGGCGCAGAGGTTGGGACGG
>CM031611.1:88281433-88283933 GCA_018398815.1 Conus ventricosus | reverse complement strand
AAGAGAGAGACAGACAGACAGAGAGACAGACAGAGAGAGACAGAGAGTGACAGAAACAGATAGGGCAGACAGACAGACACATGCAGAGAGAGAGAGAGAGAGAGAGAGAGAGAGAGAGAGAGAGAGAGAGAGAGAGAGAGAGAGAGAGAGAGAGAGGCGCTACAAAATGTAAACAAACATGTTTACACGCCAGAATATCAGACGAGCAGCTAAAACATACCGAAAGACAAGGCTGAAGAAAACAACACAGCAAGTGTCTACACACAGGGAGTCTTCATCCTCAGGCTGTTTACTGGGAGTGTCCACTGCATCACCTGGTCAGACACAGCCCGTTGGCCCCTGAGATGAAGAGCTAGCGTTGCTGATGAGCCCGATTATCTGCTTTCTGATTAGACCTTGCGGCAGCGTCCTCATTAATTCAGAGATTGCTTCTGGGCGGGCCACTGAGTAAAAAAGAAGCCGCTGCTGCTGATGAGGAGAGTTATCAGTCCTCTGATTCGATTACAGCAGCTTAAGTGGTTTCCTCACACATCTGCTGTGAGTGGCTTCAAAGAGTCGCCTGCCGACGGGCCCTTTGCATTTTCCTCTACGATCATTTCTGTGCACGTATATAAGGGTTGAACTGGTGCGAATCGCTTCCTCGCGTTTAACCTAATCACCTGTTTCCCTAAATCACGTTTTGCCTAATCAAAGTTCACAGAGAACATTTTTTTCTGTGTACCCATCCATTATGTTTTACCTAAAACCAGGACATTTGTAACTGAATTCAGATTGAAACATAGATTCTTTCAGATTGTGAAAGGAAATCATTTATTTATTTATTAATCTTTCAATCGTTCATTCTTTATATGTGTTGGAACTTGTGGGAAAAGGTGGCAGAGTGTGGATTTTGTTTTATTGCAATAGCGAAACAAGTTGTCAACAATGATATGGTGAGTGAAAGCCTGAAACGAGTCATTATTTTCTGGTTTTATAAGAGTTTCAATATCAGTTTCAGATATGCTTGTGTCACACACACGCGCGCATGCTCGCGCGCGCACACACACACACACACACACACACACACACACACACACACACACACACACACACACACACGTTAAGAGAAAGAGAGAGAGAGAGAGAGAGAGAGAGAGAGAGAGAGAGAGAGAGAGAGAGAGAGAGAGAAAGAGGAAAGAGAGGGGCTTCTCTATTGGAAGCTGTTAGTGCAGGTAGCCCAATGGAAAATGCAGACTTAAACTACCACAGATGGCGTAGATTATGGCTACATGTGATCCCAAGAATGTAGCCTGGCGAACCAAAGACACATTTACCCATAACCATACCTGGAGGCACTTAACATTAATCAAAGGATGAGGGAGGGAACGATGCAAACGCTGGATTTGTTATGTATCCAAAGTGATGGATCAGGCTGAGCCCCAAACCCAGCCAACACAATGAGTGTGTCTGCTGTCGTGAACGAACTAAAAGATCAGTTGGTTTTTGTAGATGTTCAGAATTACTCATCTCAGTTTTGATTTAGCGACAGAGAACAGAGTTATAAAGACACACCCTCTCCTCCCCTCCCATACTATGTAAACCAATCTTAGCACTTTAAAAAGCTGAACACACATACACACAGACACAGACATACATACACAGACAGATAGAAATACAGACAGAGAGAGAGACACACTCAGAGTAAAAAGAGTAGAGAGAGAGAGGAGAGAGAGAGAGAGAGAGAGAGAGAGAGAGAGAGAGGAGAGAGAGAGAGAGAGGAGAGTCAGACAGACAGACAGTCACACACACACACACACACACACACACACACACACACAACACACACACACACACACACACACACACACGCAAGTAATGTAAAACAAAAACACTATATAATGCAAATACAAATGTTTAAACATTAAATTGTGAGATGAGCAGCCAAAACTATACACATACAGGAAGACAAGGTTGAAGAAAACAACCAAGCAAGTGTCTTAAACACAGGCAATCTTCATCCTCAGGCTGTTTACGGGAACATCTACTGCACCATCTGGTGAGACACAGCCTCTGGGATCATTATCTGGAGTTGCTAGTGAGCCCAGTTATCTGTTTTCTGATTAGTTTTGGTGACAGCATCCTCATTAATTCAGAGATAGCTTCTGAGGGGCCACAAGGTAAAACAGAAGTGGTTGTTGCTGATGAGGAGAGTTATCAGTCTTCTGATTAGATTACAGCACCTTAAGTGGTTTCCTCACTCATCTGCTGTGAGAAGCTTCGAAGGGTCGCCTGCCAATGGTCACTTTGCATTTCCGTGTTTGATCATTTCTGTGCACGTGTATAAGGGTTAAATTGGTGCAAATCGCTTCTTCGCGTTGTACCTAATCCCCAAGTCACGTTTTGCCCAATCAAGTTCACAGAGAACATCTTTCAGTGTATGTTTCATCTTTCATCCATCATGTTTAACATTCTTGTTCATAAAGCAATACTGGTTTTCAAAGCAGTGTAGATTAAGGGATAA
>CM031611.1:88271433-88276433 GCA_018398815.1 Conus ventricosus | reverse complement strand
CTTCAAGTATCTGCACACAGACTAGGATTGACTGTCAATATGGATAAATCTAAGATAATAGTGTTCAGGAAGGGTGGGTTTTTAGGACCACGGGAAAAATGGTTTTTAGACGGTAATCAAGTTGAAGTTGTTAATTCATACAAATACTTAGGGCTGACTTTTTCCACCCGTCACAGCTTCACAGCAGCAATGGAAGATACAACAAGTAGAGCTAAAAGAAGTACAATGGAAATTTTGAAAACTTTAAACAGAATAGATTGTAACTCAGCTGATATATTTTTCAAACTTTTTGACTCTCAGGTTATTCCAGTTTTGTTGTATGGAGCAGAGGTATGGGGCTTTAAAAGGTTTGAACAGATAGAACGTGTTCATCTTTATGCGTGTAAACGTTTGCTACATGTTACTGATAAAACCCCAAATGATATGCTCTATGGTGAATTAGGTAGGTATCCTTTATGGATTAATTCTGTTTCAAAATGTCTTAAATACTGGTTCCGTTTATTGAAACAACCAAACCATCTTTTCTCTAAGAAATCCTATTATATGCTTTTAAAAATGCATGAACGTGGAAGTAACACTTGGGTCACAAAAATTCAAACTGTGTTGTGTGAGAATGGGTTTGAGCAAGTGTGGTTGTTTGGTTGTGGACAAGAGAAACTGTTCTTTAAAGAGTTTAAGGAAAGGTTGTATAGTTCCTTTTGTTTCCGATGGCATGACCACTTGGAAAATAGTGGTAGATTTTCTGTATATAGACAATATAAAACATATTTTGGAAGAGAGAGTATGTGGATGTCCTGTGGATGAACACATATCGCAATGTACTTGCCCAGTTTAGGTTGGGAGTATCACAGATCAATGTTCACAAATACCGTTATTCAAAAAATACGGAGAACTGGAACTGTCCCTTTTGTAGTGACAAACTTGAAACAGAAATTCACTTTGTTTTTGAATGCCCGCTATACAAAGGTTATAGACAAAAGTATATGCAAAATATTGTCTATGGCGATTGTGCTGGGAGTAACAGCTTAGCATGTTTAAAATTATCAGAGGAAAACATTCTTGATTTTTCTAAGTTTCTATTCTTCTCATTGAAGCTCCGACTTCAAACTGTTAACACCAATGAAAACAGATAGCTAACTGTGACGACGATGTGGGATGTTCAAACGAGGATGAATCGTGATGATTTTTCAAGTTGAGTACATTAATCGCATGTGAACGCCTGGTGTGTGTTGTGTGTGTGTGGTGTGTGTGTGTGTGTGTGTGTGTGTGTGTGTGTGTGTGTAAATGCCGTTGTGGGCGCGCGCGCGCTTACATGTATGTGTGTGAGTGTGTGCGTGTGCGTGTGCAATGAATCCAGTAGTCCATGCTATCTCCCCCCATTGAAAGGGGCTATGGCCTATTCAATAAACTTGTGTCAGTGTCAGTGTCAGTGTCAGTGTCTCTCTCTCTCTCTCTTCTCTCTCTCTTCTCTCTCATCTCTCTCTCTCTCTCTCTCTCTCTCTCTCTCTCTCTCTCTCTCTCTCTCTCGCCCTCTCTTTCTCTCCCCTTTTCTCCTTTTTGTCTCCAGTCTCTCTAAGGCCTCCCAGTTTTGTCCCCATCCCAGCGTCTAAGAAGAGCCATTTGTAACCACAGCGAGTTCCGAATGAGTCACACCCCACGTGATTCACCTGTCGACACGATGCGGCAACCATGTTGGCTGAGAAGCGTCTTAAGCAGATGGCCTTCAGAATCAGAGCCAACAATTCATTCACCACCTTCAGCATGCAGCAACAGATGCTGGTAGATGGCATCTGACGGGGTTGTGTGGACCAACACGAAGCTATTATTTCACAAGGACACACAGACACGATCCATAACTTTGATCCAGAAGCAATAAATTCCCAATGAGGAACAGCGGGGCTCGATCAACAATCTTTGGTCATCGTCTGGGGATCATAAATCGGCACATCGTTAGTATGAATTGTAAGTCTAGGGTCCGCGCGACTCTGCCTTACGCTAATAAATATCAACAACCCTTTGATTCCTTTACTATTAGCTGCCAAAGAATTCACAACGTATTCTGTATTGGGATTATTCTCGCAACTGCTGAATAAGATAGGTAGGCGAAGCGGAGTATGCGCGTGTGTGTATGCAGGCAAGGGTGGGGGTGGGGTGGGGGAAGTGAAGGGGGGATCTTTTGATAGTAGCACAGAAAGATCACTAGCTGTTGTCAATGAGTGTGTGTGTGTGTGTGTGTGTGTGTGTGTGTGTGTGCGTGCGTACTTGTATGTGTAAGACAGAGAGTGTGCGTGTTAGTATGGGGTGAAAGGGGAGGCAGGAGGCTTCTCCCCCTTGCTTCAGTCCCAGCGCGTACTTTCATTTATTCACCCCAAATCAAATTTCGCACGTTTTTCACGGTCACTAAACTTAACTCCATTGGACTGGAGAAGCCGTTAGAGGCCTCTTCAAATGGTCAAGCGTCAAAACACTTGTGGCCATCACACAGCCACTGGACAATGTCTGCCCAGGACTGAGAAAGTGACTGGGGTCATCGATCGCCAACGGGATTCCATTGCGTTGCGGGGCGTCTCATGTTTTTTCATGAATATTTTTTTAAAATAACAAATCATTTCCAAACACACATACGTTACAAACCAATTACATATATGGCAATTGTTTACAAACGAAAAAGAAAAAACGACAAAAAGGCCTACCGAACGATCAAACATCCTTGCACAAAAAACAAACGAGGGACCAGGGGCTTGGAGGGGGAGGGGGGGGGGAGAGGAGGGGAAAGCATGGGGTGGGGTCGATTAACATTCTCATACAAAACACGAATCATACATACTTACATACAACTATTTAACTATTTTCAAAAACAAAAACACGCAATTGGCGTAGATCTTGATGAATGTGGAGACCACAGATGCAATACATGTGTTCTATTTGAACTCTAACGTTCAAACCATTCGAGAATCGAAAATGTACAAAAGCCAAGCTTGTTCAAATTGTACCCAAGTTCCATTTTTATGATTGCCATGTGGCGTTCTCAAGTCATATCTGTCTCTCAATAATGTAACAAAGCTTTGTAAATGTGGTGGTGCATTTAGCAACTTACATTTGTAGATGAAAAATTTCGCAAATGATGAAATCGAAAACAGTGTTTGTCCGCACATTTTGCTTAACATAAAACAGTACCAGTTCCTTGTCAATCACAAAATGATGACGGTAGTCGGATTCACTGAGTGGCGCTCAAAGGACACGGACGTGTTCTGCTGTGGCTCCGGTCAGCAAGTATGAACGCGCCCGAATGAAGTGCGTGCAGTGACATGAGACTGTGTTGGCGTTTATCCTTTTGGGAGAAAATAAATTGAAATAAGTTGTTTGGCTTTGGTCAGTAAGGTTTTCTTTGTGTCGGATCTCTCAAGAAAATAATGGAGAGTGGCTTTCGAGACAGAAATGGCGTCGATGAAAAAAGGTAAACGAAAACTCCACGGTCAATCCGACAATAGTTTATCGTGTAGTGAGAACACTTTTTCTGAAACATCAACAAAATCTGTTAACAATAACACGAGACACAGGTCCTATTGGGTTCATTCCAAACAACGAACATTATTAGAAGTAGTGGACAGAAGTGGCAGCAGACAACAGAACTAATGTGACTTTTACAGCAGGGACGGGATTCGATACAATCTCTGAGCAACTTAAAACTATTGAAAACAACATTTCTGTGACAGTTGACACCTTACAAAATAAGATAAGTAGTGAATCAAATATGTCAAGACAGATTTCAGAACAATTCGAGAGATTACAGTTGGATATCTTTAAACTACAGAAGGAAAATGATGCCCTAAAAGAAAAGCTAACGGAAGCGGAAGACCAAACAGAAGATTTACAAGACGAAGTAGCCAGTGTCAAAAAAAAAAACAACACACACACACACACACACACACACACACACACACACACACACACACACACACACACACACACAAACAAACTCTTACAGCCGAGAGAGAGAGAGAAGCAAGAAACGAAACAGAGCAGTATCAAAGGAGAGACTCCGTTCGCTTCTTGGGAGTGGCACCAAACAACGGACAGGAATCAGGGGCAGAGAGTGAGACAAAACTGTTGTCTATCATCCACAGAAAATTATCTTTAACTCATATTGAAGCTTCGGACATCAGTGTCGCCCATCGTGTTGGGGTAAGAGGGGACCGACCGAGATCCATCATCATCAAATTCATCACCCGTAAACACAAGAGTGAAGTTCTCAGCAAACGGAGACTTCTCAAAGGAACAAGCATGGGAATAGTGGAAGACCTTACCCTCTTAAACATGACTCGCTTCAACCTCGTGAAGAATCACCGCAACGTCAAAAGCGGCTGGACCTAGGAAGGCAAGATTTTTGCTATTCTGAACAAAGACAAGAAAGTCCATGTTCAAAACGGTGACATGAGTGTGCTGAACAACGCCGGCAGTGAAGTGGTCAGACCAGACATCGCAGACCTGTCAGCCGTACCGCACTTCCCAGACAGCCGACCCCAACGACAGAGGTTCTCAGGCCTTGGGATTGTCCACTCCTCCAGCACCCCGAACGTGGTCCCCAGCCAGCCAACCCCGCAGCCACACACCTGGGGGGGGGGGGGGGTAGCCTCCCTCCAGACAACTTCCCTCCAGCCAGCCTCCCTCAGCCAGCCTCCCTCCAGACAACTTCCCTCCAGCCAGCCTCCCTCCAGACAATTTCCCTCCAGCCAGCCTCCCGATCCCTCCAGCCATCCTCCCTCCAGACAACTTCCCTCCAGACAACTTCCCTCCAGCCAGCCTCCCTCCAGACAACTTCCCTCTTGACAACTTCCCTCCAGACAACTTCCCTCCAGCCAGCCTCCCTCCAGACAACTTCCCTCCAGACAACTTCCCTCCAGCCAGCCTCCCTCCAGCCAGCCTCCCTCCAGACAACTTCCCTCCAGACAACTTCCCTCCAGCCAGCCTCCCTCCAGACAACTTCGCTCCAGACAACT
>CM031611.1:88258933-88266433 GCA_018398815.1 Conus ventricosus | reverse complement strand
CCAATCCAATCCCCGTGAGGGACAAATAACTCTAGATGAAGTGTCACTTGCTTTAAAAACATGGACAATGGAGAGAGTCCTGGCACTGATGGTATGACTGTTGATTTTTATAAGTTCTTTTGGGGGAAAATAGGAGGGTTAGTAATCAGACCATTAAACGAAGGTTTTAAAAGAAAGGAGATGTCAATAACGCAAAAGGAAGGAATAATTATATGTTTAAGTAAAGACCATAAACCAAGAAAATTTCTTAAAAACTGGCGTCCAATCTCATTGCTGAATGTAGCATATAAAATAGGAACAGCTTGCATAGCCAACGGGATGAAAACTTTCTTACTCTCTCTTATACATTAAGACCAGACCGGCTTTGTAAGTGGAAGATACACTGAGACAACATACGTTTAATTTATTATTTAATACACTACTAGAACGAAAAACATTTACCAGGATTACTGGTTTCAATAGATTTTGAAAACGCATTCGATTCTGTCGACTGGTGGGGTTATTTATCATACAAAATGTCTTACGAATGTTTGACTTCGACCAAGATATATGTCAATGGATCGGTGCTTTTTATGCGAATAAAACATCTTCAGTAATTGTTAACGGTACAGTTTCAGACATATTTTTCATCCAGCGTGGTTGTCGTCAAGGCGATCCCATATTGCCATATCTTTTTCATCCTTTGTGCAGAAGTCCTAGCACGTAAGGTCAAAGAAGTACAGACATTAAGGGGATGCAGATTGCAGATTCATAGCTTAAGATTAGTCAATTTGCTGACGATACATCATTTTTCTTAGAGGGAGATCGAAAATCATACGAAACTTTATTAAAAATTCTTTCAGTATTTGAAAAGATATCAAGGCTTAAACTTAACGATAGGAAAACAAAGAATGTCTAATTGGGAAGTAAAAAGAACAGAAAACATGAATTTTCTAAAGCATTGAAACATGGAGTGGAATTCTCCCAAATTTAAAATCCTTGGAGTATGGTTCACAAATGATGTTAGTGACATGGTAGAATAAATATAAAAGGTAAATTCAACGAAACCAAGAAACTGTTTAGAATGCGCATGCCAAAACTTCAACAGCGTCTTGTTTGCCCGCTAAAAGGAATATAGAACAGAGAGAGGGAGGGGGGAGGGAGGGAGGGCGAGAGAGACAGAGAGAGAGAGAGAGAGAGAGAGGAGAGAGAGTCAGTGAGAGACAGACAGACAGACAGACAGACAGACAGACAGATAGAAAGACAGAGAGATAAATAGAGTGAGAGAGATAAAGACAGACGGATGCGAACGGACAAGCGGATAGACACACAGACGGACAAACAGACAGACAGACAGATAGATAGATTGATTAATTGATTTATTGAGAGAGAGAGACAGAGAGACGCTTCAGACGCTTCAGAATCATTTTATTGACAATGACAAAATACAGTCTTCATGTCAAGGGGGCTATCATCAATGCAGCGTCAAGAATTTATGAAACAAAACAAACAAACAAACAAAAATGAATAGTACATTACAAACATAATTCCCGGTATTGATCTATCTGGGAATAATAAATTTAACGTCAAACAAAAGATCACCAAACACGGGCCTAAAAGACCAGCTATGACATACGAAGAACCAAAGCACTGTCTCACAGGGAAACAGCAACAGACATTTTTTTCCCTCTGATATCATAACATTCAGCAATATATTTAGCAAACAGACGAAGAATATTTCCATCATCAGCCGATAGTAGTTCAATCAAAGTATATGGTCTTTCTGGCATCAAATTAAACAGTTTTGATTTTTTCCTTTTATCTTCATATGCCTTACATTGAAATAAAAAGTGCTCTTCATCTTCCTTACTGTTGTCTGACACAACACACAAACATCATCAACAGAAACTTCATTGCAAAACTATTTCTTATTTGCTTTGAAACCGAGGGTCCGACTTCTAAATCTGGCCAATATGCTTCTATGCCATTTATTAGTAACAGATTTCAAAAACATTTCCGGCTGAAGAATACTTTTTAAAGGAATAAAACCATGAATACTTGTCACTTTCTTCCATTTTGAATGCCAATTCTGTTTGTAGCAGGCTATTAAGCGATCCTTAAATTCTGACATAAATGTCCTTTCGTTCCCTACCTCTTTGCTAAGCCACACAATACCAAACCCATTAATAGTTAACACATGTTTTACTTTACTAACCCAGTTGCAGTGTCCACTTTCCATTTGTAAATATAGCATATCTATGCTTGTCTACATATCCTTGACGTTGGAAGTTGTGTCAATTTTAACCAATACTTAATAGATTTTGAAAACGTTTGAATAAATAAAGGATATCTTCCAGAATCACCATAAGCCATTGTGTTTGATGAATGCAGTGGAATGTTCATGAATCTTTTAATAGCCATAGTATGCACCTTCTCCATTTCCAAATTTTCTTCTAATCCCCAAACTTCTGCAGCATAAGTCAGCATAGGCGCTATTTGCGAGTCAAATAGCTTCCAGAACAAAGAAGGGTCAATGCTATTAAGTCTTTTCATGCATCTTAGAATTTCTACAACCCCCTTCTTACCCTTTCTGCCGATTTCACGCCACCCTGCATTTAAACTTAAACGAGTTGTAAATAGCATCCCCAAATATTTGTAACTATTGGTTACTTTTACTTCTACATCTCCATACCACCACTTTTCATACTGGGATAAATAACCACCCATACGAAAGATAATAATATTTGTTTTCTCTAGATTAACACTTAATTGAAGTCTATCTGCTTCATTTTTTAAAACATTTATTTGATTTTGCAAACCAACAACAGTACTAGAGAACAAGATTACATCATCTGCAAACAAAAGCATAAACAGTTCCACAGCACCTGCAATCAACTGTATACCATGTTTGCCTTTATGTGACATTTCTAAAGCTACCTCATTAATAAAGAATGCAAACATTTGAGGGCTCAGTATACAACCTTGCTTCACTCCTCTCGGACAATCGAATAAGTCACTGTACAATCCTTTCTCACGAACACATGCTAAAACTGAATGATATACACCACGAAGAGCATAGTACAATTTTCCTTTAACCCCTGTTTTTCTAAGAACTTGCCACAACACATTTCTATTAACAGAATCAAAAGCCTTTTTAAAATCAACAAAAGCAACATACAGTTTAGTATTTTTCTTTAAGCACTTTTGGACTAAAGCATATAATGTGAAAATATGATCAACTGTACTGTACCCTGACCTGAACCCCCTGCTCTTCCCCAATTTTCCTCTCCTTTTCAGCCCATTGTGTCAATCTTCTATTCAAAACATGAGTATATACTTTACTAATTATACTTGTGAGAGCTACACCTCTATAATTGTCTGGGTTATTTGGGTCTGCTTTTTTATGAATGGGTACAATAATGGACGTTGACCACGACAAAGGAAACAATCCATGATTAAACAAATGGTTAAATAAAGAAACACAGAAATCAATCACATAGTCATTGGCATGTTTTATCATTTCACTTATTATTCTATCTGGTCCCGGGCTTTTACCAGTCTTCAAATTTCTAATACTTGCTCTTACTTCGTCTGTAGTTATAGGGTCGTCAAACAAAAGCTCATCATTTTGTTCATCTTCTATTTCTTCTACCGCTGGATCACTTTGACCATTACAAAGAGAGTTGAATACACCACGGAAATGGTCAAACCATTGCTGTGATGTTATTTCATTGTAAATGGTGGATTTCCTGTTAACTGATCGTATTGTACTCCAAAACAATTTGGGATCATTTACTGATTGTTTAAGCTTTAGTATTCTATTTTCATCAAATTTCATTTTCTTTTCTTTTCTTAAATCAATATATTCTTTTCTTTCTTTTGTATATAAATTACTCTTTTCTTCTTTTGACTCTTTTGATCTAGCCCTTCTAAATATTTGTAATAATCTCTTTACTTCCCTCTTCTTTTTCTCACATTCATCGTCAAACCAATCTTCATTTGTTTTTTTCTTCCCTCCTACTTTCCTTACCATACATGCCGCAGCTCCATATAAAGCATTAACAAAGCCATCCACACACTTATTTACATCAACTATCATGTTGTTCATAGCTGTAACCAGACACTGTTTAAAATCATCAGAATTCAATTCATTCTTAAACGTTTGTACATTTTCCTCTGTCCACACCACTCGCTCCTCACTCACCCTATCAACTAACGGTACATCTTTTTTAACAGGACAATAATTCCATGTAAACTGGGCTGGCAAATGCCAAGAAAAGAGAGCATCCCCCACCTTTAAAGCACAATATAAACATAGTTCACTAGATACTAGAAAATAATCAATTACACTACAACCCTGGGGAGCAACAAAAGTAAATTCTCCATCAGCATCTGTGTCACACGAACCATTCAGAATACACAAATCAAACAAAAAGCAAAGGTCCAACAAGGGAAAGACCAAACTTGTTTACAATTTTATCTTTTGAACATCTTTTCATAGAAACAATTTCATCATTTCGTTGTCACCACCATTTTGCACATTAAACACATTAAATTATACATTTCTTCCTCCTTTGTCTGCTCACAACCCGTTCTGGCGTTCATATCGCCACACATAATATAATAAACATTACTATCAGAAAGAGACTGCAGCAGACTATCTTCAAGCATAAGTATACCATCTGCAAGATTAGTTTGTCTATATAGGGGCCCTCCTTCAGGGGCAACATAGCACCCCACAAATACAACATCTTTATCTAAACCAAACACACATTTATCAATTTGAATCACGACAACATTCTCGCAGTCAATTTCAATATTTTGTATGAAATTTGCTAAGTCTTTTTTAACAAGAACAACAACTCCTCCAGAAACGCGTCCGTGCACAGACAGTTTCTTAGCACGAGCACTAAACGCAACATAATTTTTAAAGTGGAAACTGAAATCAAAAGCATAGTCAATGAAAGTTTCTGTCAAACAAATATATCATATTTGTTAACAAAATCAAGGAAAGAAATGTCAGCGAGTTTATTTTTTAAATTTTCAACATTGTAATTTAGGAAATTAAGTCTTGACGTTTGGTGATCGGCCTTATGTTATTTATTATTGCTGGTACGCAAGCGTGACGTACGTCCCCCTCTTTGTGAGCTAGCTTTGTTCAAGTTACTGTTTTGCCCGCTAAGATAATTACCCATCCCTGTCTGCCGTGCACTATCACCCACAATGGAGCCAGCGTATGAACGGAGAGAGACAGAGAGAGAGAGAGAGAGAGAGAGAGAAAGAGAGACAGAGAGAAGAGAGAGAGAGAGAGAGAGAGAGAGAGAGAGAGAGAGAGAGAAGAGAGAGAGAGAGAGAGAAAGAAAGAGAGGCGCACATACACACACACACACACATACACACACACACACACACACACACACACACACACACACACACACACACACACACACACACACACACACACACACACACACACATACACACACAGATACACAGAGACCGACAGAGAGACCTAGACAAGCATAACATATATGTCAGTTTTTAAATCAAAGTACCCACGAAGAAGAAAACTGACAAATAGTGTCCTGTTCCATAAAAGGCTTCTAACTTGGTTACGTCCCAGACAGAGCCAGTGCTGGAGCCAGCAACGTGGCGAGAACTGGTGGAAGAAACGGTGACAAATGCGAAAAACAAAGGATGGAGGGGAGGGACACGAAGAAGAATTGGACAGCAAAGGAAGAGAAACAGGATCCCGAAAGAAGTTAAAGGAAAAGAAATAGCACAACGCACCTACCGAGTAACATAATCCTAGGTAGTCTCCCTTGGTACATTAGTATTCTTGCAAAATTGTGTGTGTGTGTGTGGTGTGTGTGTGTGTGTGTGTGTGTGTGTGTGTGTGTGTGTGTGTGTGTGTGTGTGTGTGTGTGTGTGAGAACGAACGAACGAACGAACGAAATTTTATTTCACCAGGGTAATGAGATAAGCAAATTACACATGCTTTTTTCCACCCAGCCCTGGGGAAAAAAAAACAACACATGGACAACACACAAGTCAATATGGCAACAAAGAGGAAAAAGTAAATACACCAGTCAACTTGCAAACTGTAAGAAGTAACAGACTAATACTACAAAAGCAAACGACAAGATCGTGCAAGCATCCATATGCGAGAGAAAGAAAGAAAGAAAGAGAGAGAAAGAGAGAGAGAGAAAGAGAGCGAAAGCGGGGGTATGGGGTGTGGGCGGGATAGGGGAGGGGTGGGGGGGGAAGAAAATACATGTAAAGTACAAATACAAACGGGGAAACAAGAGTCAAATAGACTTGAATACACTCTATACATCAAATAACAAAATGCGGTTGAGCGATATCATCAATGTAAAACATGTCAATTAGCTTAACCCAGTATTGCTGTGGTTCAAATGACACGTGCAAGATTTCCGTCTAACACAGGCTTGTAATCGTACAGTATTTTATTTCTATTCACTGAGTCTTTTAATTGATTTAGGAATCAACTAGTACAGTTTTTTTAAAATATATATCTTTTAACTTACTGAACAGATATCCTTTTAAGCGCTCTTTGAAAATATAAGACTTGAGATTTCTTTCAGAAATGGAGGCAAATTGTTCCAATACGTACCACCACTGTATACAAGGCTTGATTTGTAAAGGTCAAGTCTGGGCAGAGGCATTATTAACTTATGGACGTGCCTATTGTCATTCGTCCGGAAACTGTTTACAATGAGAGAGAGAGAGAGAGAGAGAGAGAGAGAGAGAGAGAGAGAGAGAGAGAGAGAGAGAGAGAGAGAGGAGAGAGAGTCTTCATTCAGGATAAATATAGTCTTTTATTTAGGATAAATAGAGAGTCTTATATTTAGGATAAATCGGAAACCAACGATGTGTGTTTGGCTTAGCTTCCGAATATTTTATGATAGGTCATTATATGACACACTAGAAACTTGTTTGGCTCTGCCTTCAAAACAGTGTAACAGAGAGAGAGAGAGAGAGAGAGAGAGAGAGAGAGAGAGAGAGAGAGAGAGAGAGAGAGAGAGAGAGAAGAGAGAGAGAGGGAGGGAGGGAGAGAGACAGACAGAGAAAGAGAGAGAGACAGAGAGAGAGCAAAATAATTTCATCAGTATTATTGAAAGGAATACTGTTATGATAGCCGATGATAATGACACGCTTAAAGAACACTTTTGTGTTCCAGTAAACACGCACGCACACACACACACACACACACACACACACACACAGAGAGAGAGAGAGAGAGAGGAGAGAGAGAGAGAGAGAGAGAGAGAGAGAGAAGAGAGAGAGAGAGAGAGAGAGACAGATACAGAGACAGAGAGACAGAGAGAGAGAGACAGAGAGAGTGTCAGAGTAGCACATGCCAAGATATAAAGTAATGACTTCTATGTCAATAAACCACATTTGATTTGATTTTGGCAAAACACATAGCAGCATTGTAATTGTAACCAGGGATCTTTGGCTGAATGCAGAGAAAAACCATTGAGCAGGAAGACAACAGAT
>CM031611.1:88256891-88258833 GCA_018398815.1 Conus ventricosus | reverse complement strand
GATCAGACATCAAAGCAAAAACAAAAAAAAAGTAAAAAGCAGAGTTCAGACAGGAGTGTGGTTAAATGATACCGAACGTACATTACACATCTCAGGAAAATAGACACTCGAAGTTACAAACAACAACTAAACAAACAAAACTAGGAATATCTGTTGAGAGCAGATGCCGTCCTCATATCCCATCTATTCTGTTCTTTGTAACAGGTAAAGAAAGAAAAACTCTTAAAAATCAATATTTACATCACGAGAACAAAAGAACTCTCAAAAATCACTATTTATATCATGAGAACATATACCACTGCTATGGAGGAATACAAAGCAGGGAAGATCAGACTTCAAAGCATGCTGGAGGACTCAGGAGACAAGGTGGTTGAAGCAATCAAGCCCCAGCTGAAGACAGGCAGAAAATGGAAAGTTCAAGAGGCGATGGATTCTGCAAAAGAAAGTCTCAAGATCAGAGAAATAACAGGACACACACAGACCAACAGACAAGGACTGGGGTGACCAAAACTGAATGGTGGTCAAAGGCCAAAGGAAAAGCCAAAAGAGACATGCTGATTCAGGAGATGAGAAAAGAAGAAGACCAAAAAAGACTCCAAAAAGCAGTCCAGCAGAGCCAGCAAGGGCAATGGACAACGTGGGAGAATGCACTCCAAAGAAGTCTAACTTGGAATGACATTTGGCACATGGCCCCTCTCAGGATCAGCTTCATTCTCAGATCTGCATATGACCTTCTGCCCTCAAATGCAAACCTGGTGAAGTGGGGGAAAACAGACGATCCTGCATGCCCCCTCTGCCATGAAAAACAAACAGTGGAGCATGTTCTAAGCTCATGTAAAGTAGCCCTGGCTCAAGGAAGGTACACATGGAGGCACAACCAAGTGCTCAAAGAAAATTGTACAAGTAGTCTGGGCTAGTACCAACACCACAAAAGGGAGAATCAGGACTCCAAAAGCACCCGCAACATTCTTCACGGCAGGAGGCAGCAAATCATGGCCAAGAACAACAGTGCCACTCGAAACATGCAGGCAGAGTCTGCTGGATGGGGCAGATGACTGGGAGTGCACTGCAGACCTCCCAGAATGGAAGAGTCACCCAGAGATCATCAGCAAGAGTGGCATGAGACCAGACATAGTAGTCCACTCTAAGTCAACCAAGCAGCTGATCATGATCGAGCTCACGGTGCCATATGAGAACAGAATGGAGGCAGCTCAAATCTACAAGACTGAAAAGTATGCTGATCTGGCAAACAGCCTGAGGAGAGATGGCTATCAGGTCAAAGTCCTCACTGCAGAAATTGGAGCTAGGGGATTTGTAGGAACGTCTGCATACAGCCTCATGAAACAGCTCTCAGTTGCAGGGAAGGAAAAAACCAGAGCCCTGAAAGCAATGGCAGAAGCGGCAGAGAGGTGTTCAAGCTGGATCTGGTCAAGGAGGAACAAAAGTGAACTTCATAAGGCTTAATTTCCCTACAAATATCAGGTGTCCCTGTGGCTCAGTGGTTAAAGCGCGAGTCATTAAGTAGAAAATGAGCATCTCCAGAGGGTCATAGGTTCGAATCCCAGCCATGGCTCGTCCCAAGATGGGGAAAAAAAGGGGGGCAGCAGAGGACATCCGAGTCATGAACCGGGTGTGGCCCAACCCCCCTAGAGTGTCAGGAGATAAGGGCCGAAACACTTGCTTGAAGGGGCTTCTCTTCTGAGGACTCTCTGCTGCCACGCTCTCCACGAGTTTCTTTCTACTAGATGCCAGCATGACTGCAGTTCTCGTTTCCGCCTTTTAAATGGGTCACTGTTGCCTCATCAACACAAGTAGGGCTCAACATCCATAAAGGCAAGAGCAGGATTCTCAAGGCTAAAATGTCAGCACCAGCTCGATCATGCGGGATCATGCAGGACAGGGAGAAGCTAGAGGAGGTGTTACCTGCCTGGGATCATGCGGG
>CM031611.1:88244391-88246891 GCA_018398815.1 Conus ventricosus | reverse complement strand
GACGGTTACGCCATAAAAACCTAGAATGGCATAGTGAGACGGTTACGCCGTAAAAACCTAGAATGGCATAGTGAGACGGTTACGCCGTCAAAACCTAGAATGGCATGGTGAGACGGTTACACCGTAAAAACTAGAATGGCATAGTGAGATGGTTACGCCGTAAAAGAACTAGAATGGCACAGCCAGACGGTTACGCCGTAAAAAAACTAGAATGACATAGTGAGACGGTTACGCCGTAAAAAAAACTAGAATGGCATAGTGAGACGATTACGCCGTAAAAAAGCTAGAATGGCATAGTGAGACGGTTTACGCCGTAAAAAAAAACACTAGAATGGCATAGTGAGACGGTTACGCCGTAAAAAAAAAGTAGAATGGCATAGTGAGACGGTTACGCCGTAAAAAACTAGAATGGCATAGTGAGACGGTTACGCCGCAAAAAAAACAACAAAAAACTAGAAGGGCATAGTGAGACGGTTGCGCCGCAAAAAAAACTAACGGTTGTAACGGCCTGTAACGATTTTTCTTCTTTATAAAATATCTCAAAAAGTACTTGGCCGATCTTTCTTAAAATTTGTAGGTGTGTTCAATATGTGTCACGGATGATGCCCGATGTTTTAGTTTACCTTTACAAACCGTTACTAACGGCTGTAACGGCATGTAACGCCTTTTCTTCTTTATAGAATATCTCAGAAAGCACTTGGCAAATCTTTCTGAAAATTTGTAGGTTTGTTCATTATGGGTCACAGATGATGCCCGATATTTTAGTTTACCGTTACAGCCGTTACTAACGGCTGTAACGGCCTGTAACGCTTTTTCTTCTCCATGGAATATCTCAGAAAGTACTTGGTAGATCTTCGTGAAACTTAGCAGGTATGTTCATTATGCGTCACGGATCATGCCCGATGTTTTAGTTTACCGTTATACCGTTACTAACGGCTGTAACGGCCTGTAACGCTTTTTCTTCTTTACAGAATATCTCAGAATGTACTTGGCCGATCTTTGTGAAAATTAGCATGTATGTTCATTATGGGTTACGGATGATGCCCGTTGTTTTAGTTTACCGTTATAGCCATTACTAACGGCTGTAAAGGCCTGTAACGGGTTTTCTCCTTTATAGAATATTTCAGAAAGTACGTGGCCGATATTTCTGAAAATTTGTAGGTAAGTTCATTATGCGTCACGGATGATGCCCGATGTTTAAGTGTACCTTTATATCCATTACTAACGGCCCATAATTGTTTTTCTTCTTTATGGAAAATCTTAGAAAGTTCTTGGCCGATCTTTCTGAAAATGTGTAAGTATGTTCATTATAGGTCACAGACGATGGCCGATGTTTACCAGAATAGCCATTAATAACGGTTACACCAGTCCAAGACGGTTTTTTCCTCTTTATGGAATATCTCACGCGTATTCAGGATAAACTGGGAGTACGTTTATACGGTTTGGATCTTGTTTTCCTCTCTTCAGTGAGTTCACTTTAACAAAGATTGAAGGGAAAAAAATTGTATGGAAGTTCACTGAAGTCATACTTAAGCGCGCTTGCGTGCGCATCTCTGTTTAGTTTTTTTTTCCTCTCCCAATTTTTATCTGGCCTCGACGTGGCATGTAAGAATTTAAAAAAAAAACAGAAAAAACAACCCTTCTAAAAACAAACAGACAAAAAACAACAACAAGCAAATAAGTAAACAAATGGAAGCTTCGAAAGGGAACATCCTGCCTAGCCGATGCAACTACGGGTACATTTCTGTTCACATTATCTTCACACATAAATAAAAAAACAACAACCCTGAACTCTCAGTTTAAAACTAAACAAAAAAACATAGACACATAGCAGTGAGGAGATGAGGTGCAAAGGTATCCATCCTCCTCCTGCCGCCTGTTTGTTGGGCAGAGTATGACACTACAGGGACGCTAACGAGCTCCAATGCCAAAGGAAAGAACAGCGTTCAACGTGAATGCAAAAAGCAAGAGTTCGTTGTTGTTCCTTTTCTTCTGTGGTTTGGCATCTCATATCTTTGATCGCTGCTGACAGACTTGGTTCTGGCAACCATATCATCTGCTATACAGCTCACTGCTGAAGGCCTGTTGCTATTCTAAGGAGGATCCGGTTTCACGTGCACAGGGTTTGGTTGTGGCGGGGGGGGGGGGTGGGGGGGGGGGGGGGGGGGGGGGGGGGGGGGGGGGGTCTTTCCAGATTTGAGCATTTCTAGTTTGCCGCGTTACTATCCTTTCAAAACATTGAAAGGTGTAGACTAAAGAAGAGAGAAAGAGAGGAGAGAGAGATGGAGAGAGAGAGAGGAGAGAGGGGGGAGGAGGGGAGAGAGAGAGAGAGGAGAGGGGGGGAGAGAGAGAGAGAGAGAGAGAGAGCGCATCAGATAAACGGAGATAAATAAGATAAGCACACAGAGAGATAAATAATATTAAATAAACTAAGAAGAGAGTAGAGAGAAAAGAGAGAGGAGAGAGAGAGGAGAGAGAGAAGGGGAGAGAGAGAGAGAAA
>CM031611.1:88231445-88243391 GCA_018398815.1 Conus ventricosus | reverse complement strand
AGGAGAGAGAGAGAGAGAGAGAGAGAGAGAGAGAAGAGAGAGAGAGAGAGAGAGAGAGAGAGAGAGAGAGAAAGAATGCAGCAAATGTAGGATGAAAACAGAGATCACTGAACTCAAAATAGAGTGCAGTGAAAACGAATTATTTCCAGAAATGGAATGTACAGCTGGATGGATAGATGCCAGCAATGTATTTGTAAGCCTCTCAAAGTCAGTGCAAGCGGCACACAATTCGAAAACAAAGAGACAGCCATTCTTTTGATCGCAAGAAGGAAACATAATTAAATAATACATGCCTAGAGGTCGTTTGTCAGTTAAAAGCAACTGAAGAAGAACAATGAAAACAAAACAAGAACAATGAAAACAAAACAAGAACAATGAAAACAAAACAAGAACAATGAGAACAAAACAAGAACAATGAGAACAAACCAAAATCAATGAAAACAAAGCAAGAACAATGAGAACAAAAAAGAACAATGAAAATAAAGCAAGAACAATGAGAACAAAACAAGAACAATGAAAACAAAGCAAGAACAATGAGAACAAAGCAAGAACAATGAAAACAAAACAAGAACAATGAAAACAAAACAAAAACAATGAGAACAACGCACGAACAATGAAAATAAACAAGAACAATGAAAACAAAACAAAAACAATGAGAACAAAACAGGAACAATGAAAACAAAACAAGAACAATGAAAACAAAGCAAGAACAATGAGAACAAAACAAGAACGATGAGAACAAAACAAGAACAATGAGAACATAACAAGAACATGGAAAACAACACAAGAACAATGAGAACAAAACAAGAACGATGAGAACAAAACAAGAACAATGAGAACATAACAAGAACAATGAAAACTAAGCAAGAACAATGAGAACAAAACAAGAACGATGGAAACAAAACAAGAACAATGAGAACAAAACAAGAACAATGAGAACAAAACAAGAACAATGAGAACAAAACAAGAACGATGAAAACAAAACAAGAACAGTGAGAACAAAACAAGAACAATGAGAACAAAACAAGAACAATGAAAACAAAACAAGTGCTTAATTCAAACTCTACCCAGCAGTTTTCCTGTCCCCTGTGCAAGCCTGCATTTTTTTTTTCGGTGGGGAAGGGGGGTAGAGAGGGGATGATGAAGAAAACAAATGTATCTGAACAACGGTTTGGTCAATCCCTTCCGTTATTTCCAGTCTGTTCATTTCTTTGGTAATGATTTGGGACTCCAAATATCTAAGAATAACATTGCTCTAGTAATTAGATTATATATTTCACTAAGAAGGTAGCAAACCAAATCACCAAACGAAAAACAACAAACAAAACCAGAAAAAAATGTCTGGGCCACCGAACACAGGAACATACAAAGCAAACAAACAAACAAACCAGAAAAACATGTCTGGGCCACCGAACACAGGAACATACAAAGCAAACAAACAAACAAACCAGAAAAAAATGTCTGGGCCACCGAACACAGGAACATACAAAGCAAACAAACAAACAAACCAGAAAAAAAATGTCTGGGCCACCGAACACAGGAACATACAAAGCAAACAAACAAACAAACCAGAAAAAAACCAAATAAACAAACAAAACAAAAAACGCGTTTCATCCTATTGGGTCTTTGTTTTTAAAGGCAGGACAAATACCACTTAAAGCAACGAGAATAACGGACTCATCTCTTCGCGCTGGGTACAAAATATATTGATAAGGTCTTGAGTGAGAACTTGCGTCACCAAAGTTTGCATCAAGATCGAAGAGGTTAGTGACTGTTCGTCCTATGTTTTCATCGTGTTGAATGATATTTGCCCCGCCTGAGGAAGACACAATATGTCGAAATGCGATATGTTCATCTTATTTCTGTTTTTTTTTTTCTTTTTCTGTTCCTTCGTTTGGCGACCCACTAATTCTGCTGTTTGTTCTCATCTCCATTTCCGTGTAGGTGGGAGAGGAGGGGATGGAGGACACACATGCGCACGTGCGCGCGAACATATATAAGGTCTCTCTGTGTGAGTGAGGTAGAGAGAAGGAGAGGAGAAGAGGGATTAAAGGGGTAGAAATTGCCTGGATCTGAGCATCTCTTGGAACACATCCAAATGCACCTATGCATATTTTAGCGCATGGGGACATTAATTCTTATATGACTACGTGCACACAAGTAAACATTTGTTCAAAAGAAATGGTCCCAGAGATAAATTAGACAAAACAGCTTAACAGCCTCCCCTATCCATCCATCCATACATACATACATCCCTGTTCACACAAGCGTCAATCCATCCATCCACCCATCCATCCATCCATCCATCCATACATACATACATCCCTGTTCACACAAACATCAATCCATCCATCCATCCATACATTATATCCCTGTTCAGAAAAACGGCAAAGATCAAAGGTAGTTCGATACATTTCATGGGTGGATGGAACAGAAATGTACCTTCTCGACACACTCCTTTCACCCCATTCCTACCCCCGTCTCCGCACGCATCCTACTCCACCGAAATATCCTACTTGCTTGGAATTGAATGGGTGATGCACAGTACGAAGAAGCGTGAAAGATGTACCTGTCGGTCCCAACGTCGAGGTGGCGGCTTTGTTTTCTTCGAAATGGGTACTAAATGAGATGGTTCTGTTTCTTTGATACAATCTTAGGACTGGAAGTGTGGAACATTCACCTGTCGCTCTGGTAGATATGGAGATTTCTGTTCTTAGCAACGGGTACACCGAGTCATTTCTGTTTTTGTTCGTTTATTTGTTTGTTTGTTTCTCTTTTTCTTTTCTTTTTTGGGTGTGGGCGTGAGGAGGGGAGATGAGACGCTTTTAAGGGAAGGGGGTGGGTGGGGTGGCGGTGTACAGGAAAAAAAAACATGCATAAGTAAGTGCATACCTCGGACTGGAACCTGTGTATCTTCTTACCGTTTGGCTGTCGGAGGTTGAAGATGGAGGGGGGAGGGGGGGGGGAGGTGAAGGTAACACGTCCATCAGAGAAGCTGGTTCGTGTCCAAAATGTCTGCTTTTATGTCTATTATCATATTATTGATAAAAAAAAAATTGTCGCAGAGAGAGAGAGAGAGAGAGAGAGAGAGAGAGAGAGAGAGAGAGAGAGAGAGAGAGAGAGAGAGAGAACGGACGGACAGCCAGACAGGCAGAACGATATAGGCACAAAACGAGACCTACAGACACTGATATGTTGAGAGGTTGTCTTCCTTTTGTGACAGCGTTAACTACTGCCATTCATCATTCTTACGCCTCTCCTCCATCTTCTTCTTCTTTCTTTCTTTCTTTTGTCCATCTGTATGGTTATTTCATTTGCCGATCTTTTGTCATTCAATTTTCCACATCCTTCTTCTCCCTTCTGCTCCCTCCATTTCTCTCTTCTTCATTGGCCTTCTTGTCTCCCTTCTTTTCATGTTCTTCCTCCGCTTCTCTGTTGTTTCTTATTCTTATTTTCGATTCGTTCTGCCCTGCCCCCCCCCCCCCTCCGCCCCTCTATTTATAAAATCTATGTTCATGTATTAATTCTATATTTTTTTCTTTTCCAGATAATTCTTCGTCTATATATCTCTTATATTGTCTATCATTTCTTCCCGTTTTGCCCATGCTTCCTATGTTATTCATTTGCTTCCTTCTGTCCTTCTTGTTGTTTTCCATTAGTTTTCAAGTATTTCGCCACCTTAATGACTTTGTGTCGTTCAAGATTTCTTCTCTTTTCTTTCTCTCTTTCTTGATCCTTTGCCTTTTTCTTTTGTTTCTTCAATTCATTGTTTTCTGAATTTCGAAATTTTGTTTCTTTTTCTTTCTCCCTTCTGAATTTTCTTATCTTTTCCCATCCTACTGTTTTAATTTTATTTATCACTATTCTGATTTTGTTTTTTGTTTTTGTTTCTACAGTTATTGTTTTTTTCCATCTCCCCCCCCCCCCCCCCCCATTCTTTGTTTATTTTTCTCTCACTTCTTTCATTGTTCATCTCTCTACTTTTTTGTTTCATTGTTCATCTCTCTACTTTTTTGTTTCATTGTTCATCTCTCTACTTTTTTGTTTCATTGTTCATCTCTCTACTTTTTTGTTTCATTGTTCATCTCTCTACTTTTTTGTTTCATTGTTCATCTCTCTACTTTTTTGTTTCATTGTTCATC
Organism: Conus ventricosus; assembly: GCA_018398815.1. NCBI lineage: Eukaryota > Metazoa > Mollusca > Gastropoda > Neogastropoda > Conidae > Conus > Conus ventricosus. Next base: position 88,239,249 of record CM031611.1, on the reverse strand, counting down.
TCTCTACTTTTTTGTTTCATTGTTCATCTCTCTACTTTTTTGTTTCATTGTTCATCTCTCTACTTTTTTGTTTCATTGTTCATCTCTCTACTTTTTGTTTCATTGTTCATCTCTCTACTTTTTTGTTTCATTTTTCATCTCTCTACTTTTTGTTTCATTTTCATCTCTCTACTTTTTTGTTTTCATTTTTCATCTCTCTACTTTTTTGTTTCATTTTTCATCTCTCTACTTTTTTGTTTCATTTTTCATCTCTCTACTTTTGTTTCATTTTTCATCTCTCTACTTTTTTGTTTCATTTTTTCACCACCCCTTCTTTCTTTTTCAATTTCTTCCTTTTTCCTCGTTTGTTCACTATTTCCGGCGATCTTAAAAAAAATGACCATCTAAGCGGAGCAACTCAGCGTGAGAATGTATGCCCATTTACCTTCGTGGCACTGGAAGGACATTGATCAGATTAATAGAAGGGGAACGTTGGCACCTGTTTTTTTTCCCCACCTACCTCCCCATCCCTCTGTCCATTCCTTCTCCTCCCCTATCGCCTCTCTTTCCTTCTTCCTCATCCTAACTCCCACCTATACAAATCAGATATCCTCTACTAACGGCTGTTGCGAGGAACGTGGGCATGTTATTTACCGTGAAGCTGATAACTCTCGTCATTACCACGACAGTGCCAAGTATGTATCCCACTTGCCCAGGTGACACGAAACTTCAAAGTGAAAGAGAGAGAGAGAGAGAGAGAGAGAGAGAGAGAGAGAGAGAGAGAGAGAGAGAGAGAGAGACAGACAGACTGAAGAGAGAGAGAGAGAGAGAGAGAGAGAGAGAGGAGAGAGAGGAGAGAAGACACAGAGAGAGACAGAGACAGACAGACAGACAGACAGACAGACAGACAGACAGACAGAGACATACAGAGAGAGCACGCGCATCTGCATGAGAGAGAGAGAGAGAGAGAGAGAGAGAGAGAGAGAGAGAGAGAGAGAGAGAGAGAGAGAGAGAGAGAGATAGACAGACAGAGACAGAGACAGAGACAGAGAGACATGGAGACATGGAATGAGACAGAGTCAGAGAGAGTGGCAGAGAGAGAGAGAGAGAGAGAGAGGAGAGAGAGAGAGAGGAGAGAGAGAGAGAGAGAGAGAGAGAGAAGAGAGAGAGAGAGAGAGAGATAGACAGACAGAGACAGAGACAGAGACAGAGAGACATGGAGACATGGAATGAGACAGAGTCAGAGAGAGAGAGAGAGAGAGAGAGAGAGAGAGAGAGAGAGAGAGAGAGAGAGGAGAGAGAGAGAGAGAGAGAGAGAGAGAGAGAGAGAGAGAGAGGAGACGTAGGGTGGGTTTCTGTCCAAAACATAGCTGCCCCTAATTATTCTTAGCCTTCGCATTTTTATTTTTTCCCCTTCAGTTTCACCTCTCAACGTGAAGAGTTTCTGTCATTTAATCTGCACCGTGTACTTCTACTTCTTTCTTTTCTCTTACTCATCTCGCTTCTTTTTTTCCCACTTGGTCGCATATCTTCTTTTTTCCGTCTCCGCTGCTCCTCTCCATTGTTTTCTTATTCTTTTCTTCGATTCGTTTTTGAATCGTTTTTTTTTTTTGCTTTCCAATTATTTCTTTCTTTAAATACCTTTTTCTTTTCTTTCCTATATCTTTCTTTCTTTCACCTTTGTTTGCTTCCCTCTGTCTTTCTTTTGTCCCATCTTGTCGCGTTTTCTTTTTGTTTTTAAACACGCCTTCCTCTCTGTAGCTCTATGTCTTTAACTTTTTTTTTCTTTCTTTTGTTTCATTTTTGCTTTGTTTTTCTTCTCTGTCTTTATTTCTTTATGCCCCTTCTTCCTCAGTCTTTCTTTTCTCTTTCTTATGCTTTCTTTCTTCTTTTATTCTTCCTTTCTCTCTCTCTTAATCGTATTTGTTTCCTTCCTTCGTTGCCTTCTCGTCCTTTCTTTCTGTGTTTCTCTCTCATGTTCTTTCATTTTTTCTTCTTTATTTCTGCCATCCATTCTTTCCTTGTTTCCATTTCTTATCCCCAGCACACACACACACACACACACACACACACACACACACACACACACACACACACACACACACACACACACACACACACACCACACACACACACACAAACAAGAGAAAAACAACATCATCAACTAACAAACCCCATGAAGCGTCAGAGCCCAGCGTGATAACGTATACCCAATTGCCTTAACGACCATGGAAAGACAATTTTCAGGTAAATTGAAAAGGATTGCAACCAGCTGATTCTCCTCTCCCTCCCACCCCACCCCTCCCCACCCCCGCCCCTCTGGAAACTCTCTTCTCTTCCTCATCGCCTTCCTTCACTCTATCCTGATGCTCATTCCCACCAGCCACACACCGTGTCTCCCCACCAGCCACACATCGTGTCTCCCCCACTGATGCTCATTCCCACCAGCCACACACCGTGTCTCCCCCACTGATGCTTATTCCCACCAGCCACACATCGTGTCTCCCCACTGATGCTCATTCCCACCAGCCACACATCGTGTCTCCCCCACTGATGCCCATTCCCACCAGCCACACATCGTGTCTCCCCACTGATGCCCATTCCCACCAGCCACACATCGTGTCTCCCCCACTGATGCCCATTCCACCAGCCACACATCGTGTCTCCCCCACTGATGCCCATTCCCACCAGCCACACATCGTGTCTCCCCACTGATGCCCATTCCCACCAGCCACACATCGTGTCTCCCCACCAGCCACACATCGTGTCTCCCCCACTGATGCTCATTCCCACCACCCACACATCGTGTCTCCCCCACTGATGCCCATTCCCACCAGCCACACATCGTGTCCCCCACCAGCCACACATCGTGTCTCCCCACTGATGCTCATTCCCACCAGCCACACATCGTGTTCCCCCACTGATGCCCATTCCCACCAGCCACACATCGTGTCTCCCCACCAGCCACACATCGTGTCTCCCCCACTGATGCTCACTCCCACCAGCCACACATCGTGTCTCCCCCACTGATGCCATTCCCACCAGCCACACACCGTGTCTCCCCCACTGATGCCCATTCCCACCACCCACACATCGTGTCTCCCCACTGATGCTCATTCCCACCAGCCACATATCGTGTCTCCCCCACCACACATCGTGTCTCCCCACTGATGCTCATTCCCACCAGCCACACATCGTGTCTCCCCCACTGATGCTCATTCCACCAGCCACACATCGTGTCTCCCCACCAGCCACACATCGTGTCTCCCCCACTGATGCTCATTCCCACCAGGCACACATCGTGTCTCCCCACTGATGCTTATTCCCACCAGCCACACATCGTGTCTCCCCCACTGATGCTTATTCCCACCAGCCACACATCGTGTCCCCCCACCAGCCACACACCGTGTCTCCCCACTGATGCTCATTCCCACCAGCCACACATCGTATCTCCCCCACTGATGCTCATTCCCACCAGCCACACATCGTGTCTCCCCCACTGATGCTCATTCCCACCAGCCACACACCGTGTCTCCCCACTGATGCTCACTCCCACCAGCCACACATCGTGTCTCCCCACTGATGCTCATTCCCACCCCCCACACATCGTGTTCCCCCACTGATGCTCATTCCCACCAGCCACACATCGTGTCTCCCCCACTGATGCTCATTCCCACAAGCCACACACCGTGTCTCCCCCACTGATGCTCATTCCCACCAGCCACACACCGTGTCTCCCCACTGATGTTCATTCCACCACCCACACATCGTGTCTCCCCCACTGATGCTCATTCCCACAAGCCACACATCGTGTCTCCCCACCAGCCACACACCGTGTCTCCCCCACTGATGGCTGTTGTGGCAGAAGCAGAGAAATGGGATGCATATAAAAAGGCGTGCAATGTCGTGGCAGACTGATGTGATAAAAGCAGAGAAATGGGATACACACACACCACACACACACACCACGCACGCACACACAACACACACACACACCACACACACACACACACACACACACACACACAACACACACACACACACACGCGCACACACACCACACACACACAACACACACACACACCACACACCACACACCACACACACCAAACACACACACACACAGAGGAAAACGCGCGCGTGTGCACATACACACACACTTACAAACACACATACACGCACGCACGCACGCACGCACACACGCACGCACGCACGCACGCACGCACGCATGCACGCACGCACAGACAGACAGAAAGACAGAGACAGAGACCATGAGACTGACGGAGACAGACAGAGAGAAAGAGAAAGAAACAGACAGGAGGAAAGGAACTCGTAGAAGAGAGACGTGGATACAATGTCCTCTGACGCTCGCCAAACAACAGAGTACAAAGGGGGACAACCGACTTTCCCTACTTTCCTCCTATAGTCTACACCTGATTCGATTTCCTACAGACGCTTCCGCACAGTTAAAGTCATTGTCTCTTTCGGTTGAGACGTCTGGAAGAAGGTGTAATAAATTGAGAAATAACGACAGGACGACCCAGGAGCACTGAGGTAGTCTGGAGAAAAAAAAATAGAGGAAAGAAAAATGATATGATACAATTACACCCAACACTTGACCATAAAAGAGGTTAAAGCGAGCAGGCTCAAACATCTCCCAAGACGATTTGTCGCGCCGGTGGATACATTCCCTCAGCAAGCTTGACTTCAGAAGGAACAGTCCAGTAGATCTGTCGCAGTGTATGTCTTTCTCATTGAATGCGTGGTTTGAGCAATTTTACGTTTTGTTTCATGTATATTGTTGTTATTGTTGTTGTTATTCTTGTCGGTAGTGTGTGTGTGTGTGTGTGTGTGTGTGTGTGTGTGTGTGTGTGTGTGTGTGTGTGTGTGTGTGTGTGTGTGTGTGTGTGCGCGTGTGTGTGTGCATGTGTGTGTGTGTGTGTGTGTGTGTGTGTGTGTGTGTGTGTGTGTGTGTGTGTGTGCGCGTGCACGCGCGCACGCGCGCGTGTCTGTATGTATGTATGTGTGTGTGTGTGTGTGTGTGTGTGTGTGAGAGAGAGAGAGAGAGAGAGAGAGAGAGAGAGAGAGAGAGAGAGAGAGAGAGAGAGAGAGAGAAGAGAGAGAGTTATTTCCTACGGACGCTGAACAAGACACACACACACACACAACCACACACACACACACACACACACACACACACACCACACACACACCACACACACACACACACACACACACACACGCGCGCGCGCGTCCGCACGCGTGCGTTACTCTTGCATGAAACCAGCCTAAGTCGCGCTGCTTCGACTAAAACATTGGCATTGTTTTAATCACACCCTGTTTGGTCACGATTTTCAATCATGAATTACGCACATGTATCAACCCACATTGTTTAAATCACACCCTGTTTGGTCATGATTTTCAATCATGAATTACGCACATGTATCAATCCACATTGTGTTAACCACACCCTGTTTGGTAACGATTTTCAATCATGAATTACGCACATGTATCAATCCACATTGTTTTAATCACATCCTGTTTGGTAACGATTTTCAATCATGAATTACGCACATGTATCAACCCACATCGTGGGAAAACTTGAGTTGTGTTTGATTGGAAAAAAAATTAGACACCGGAAGTATGTAACCTGAAAAAAGTCACGATCTTGATAAAAAAATACGGGTGGCATGTCTATCATTAGGGACACATTCACAGTGAAATTGATGATCTTGTTCTGTCTGCAAGTTGTGGAACAAGCTGTATTTGATTCAAAAACTAGTACTAACATCAATGCGGAATGAAGGGGAGGGGTAGGGGTGGGGTGGGGGTGGGGGGTGGGCGAGAAGGATTTACCGGCAACAGATGAAGCAACAGTTTGTCTGATATGCATAAACATTCCGAACCTACCGTGATATCATTACGAACATATTCGCCTTTAGTTAATCTTGGAAATAAGAACAAATATTCTTAAATTAAAGACGATATTTTTTCATACTTCAAAACTTCTGAATTTTGCAATTAAACTTGACTCGAAGGTAAACTTCTTCACATCAGCAATTTCTTGAAGAATACAGATCGGCTTAAAGGCTATATCATTCTAGTTCAAGATTAAACGCTTAAGCATAAGCTCACTTTCATAATCACAATCCTGGTCGATTAAAAGATAAAATAGCCTGCACATGCAATCTCTTCAAAAATCCAACTTGACATAAAGACAAAGTCCTCTTGGCTTTAGATAAAACCCTTTTCTCATTAAATCGTGCAAAATGCACCCTGCCTCTACGAAAAAATAATGTCCTTCCAAATCCGAAAACTCCCTAAAAGTGGGATGGCGCTCGAAGAAAATAAAATAACATAGCGATATAGTGATGCCACATGTACGTTCAGCCATTCATATGTTCTAAGTAAACTGCAACACAATAACTTTCTTGGTATTTCTTGGTTGTTGCTGATGTATGCAGGTGGCAGTGTGCCGTTGTCTGAAACTGTTAAGAATATGCAACATGGATGCCATGAAAGAATCTTGTGATAATGTTGGTTTCAAAAACAAAAGCGATGAAACAAAAATGTTTTTCTTGTGTAGAAGTGTCACAAAAACGCCACGTACAATTCAATTCAGTGACAAGAAATTGGATATTACTGAATTACAGGTATGAAGGAATGGTCTGTAGCTGAAATAAAACACAAGATGGCAAATGACTTTGACGAACTTGTAATATTTGTTTTTTAAGTAGTATCCCAAACTTGATTTGTCCTGTGTATTACAGGTCCTAGGGCTGCAGTGGGACAAACCTGTTTGTGGCTGTGTGTGGGGTGCCAACATGACAGACACCAGATTGTGTGGGGAGCCAACATGACACACACCAGATTGTGTGGGGAGCCAAAATGACAGACACCAGACAACTGTCACATGAGAGAAAAAGAGTGGAAGACATAGAAGATGAAGCAACATTAGCACACACACACACACACACACACACACACACACACACACACACACACACACACACACACACAACACACAACACACACACACACACACACACACACACACACACACACACACACACACACACACACACACACACACCACACACACACACACAAATCCATTATTTCTACTTTTCTCCAACTGTTGGCTGGGAGATAGAGAGTGAGGCAGGGAGAGAGAGAGAGAGAGAGAGAGAGAGAGGAGAGAGAGAGAGAGAGAGAGAGAAGAGAGAGAGAGAGAGAGAGGAGAGAGAGAGGAGAGAGAGTGAGCGAGTGAAAAAGACAGACAGACAGACAGACAGACAGACAGACAGGCAGAGATACAGAGACAGACGCATTGCAAAAGAACTAACAGACAACAGAGATACCCCCGCCACCCCTCCCTGCCTAAAGAAAGGGGAAGATATTCGACCCGTCAGCATGAAATTAATCTGGATTTGATTTTAGAAAACAACCGACGACAACAATTTCAGCAATGCATCCGCCTACTGAACGCGAACAAAATGTTTTAAAAAATGCAGCAAACGTAGGAATAAAAACAGAGATCACTGAACTAAAAAGACTGCTAGAGAGGGCAGTAAAGACGACTGATTCCAGACAGGACTTGGATGGATGGATGGGGTGTGTATGTGTGAGCTATAGGAAGCCAATGCATGCATCCCGCTTTTCCCCCCTTTTTTCCAAGACAAAATGAGTTCTGTTGATTAAAGAAGGAAAGGAAAGGAAATGAGACCTGCTGACAGGATCATTCATCAGATGAACTATCTGACGGAGAAAAGTGAAAAAGAAAAAGTGTGCTTGATGTTTAATCTCCATTCACCAGCACATTGCC
>CM031611.1:88223945-88226445 GCA_018398815.1 Conus ventricosus | reverse complement strand
GCTTGTCTTCTTTCAATGACAGCGTCACTGCAGTCCCTCATCATTCTTACCCCTCCCTCCATCTTCATTTGTCGTCATCCCTTCTTTGTCCCCGTATCTGCCATTTAATCTATACTGTCTTTTTTCTATCTAATATTCTTCTGTTTTTCTCCTTTTGTCTCCCCTCATTTCTTTCTCTTTTCCTGCGTCCATTTCTTGCCAAGTTAATCTTACTTTCAAATACATTTTCCTTTTTATTTCTCTTCTTTTACTTTCTTTTATTCCTTTACGCTTTTTTTTCTTTATAATCAAGGCAATTTTTCCTCTCCTTGGTATTTTTGTCTTTTTTTCTTTCATTGTTTTGCATCGTTTTTCTTCCCTACTTTCTCTTTCGTAATGATGCATTTCTTTTCGTCTTTTTGCTTCTTTCAATCATTTTATCAGTCATGATTTGCCCTCCATAGCTGTCTGTCTGCTTAGATTACCTTCCTGTACTCTTCTTGTGTCCAATTCTTTTTCTATCTTGTTAATTCTTTCTTTCCCCTTCCCTAATTTTTTCTTCTTCTCTTATAACTTTTCGACTTTCTTTGTTCCTTTCTTCCCTTCTTCCCTCAGTTCTTTCTCCTAGAAAATCCTTCTTTTTGCATTCCATTTCCCTCAGTGCTCCCCCCCCCCCCCCTTTTTTTTCCCCTCTCTTTCTCCATGCTCTCTTTCCTTCTCTGTCGCTTCTTTATTTGCTTTTTATATCTTTTCCCCCTTTATTCTTCTTTCTATATTTCTTTCTTTCTACTCTTTTTTGCCATCCTTGCTCTTCTTTTTTTCATGTTTTTCTTCCTTTCATTTTTTCTTCTCTCTTTATCTATTTTTCTACCTTGCTCATTAGTTCCAATGCACTGAATAAGAAAACCACAAAAACAAACCAGACTGAATAAGAAAACCAAAAAAAACAAACCAGCCTAAACAAACCTAACAACCACGAGCGACAATAAACGCCCCATTTACTCTATTGACAGTGGAGGAGATTGGTCAGGTAATTAATCAGAAATGGATTACAGGCACCTGTTTCTCCCTATCTCCCTCCCCTAGCTATCTACCCTCACCTTTCCCTCACCTTTCCCTTCCTTATCGCCCCCTTCGGTCTCTTCTCATCCCCACTTCCACTCACCATCGTATCTCCGCCACTTAAGGTGTTTGCTGGGGAAGTGGGGCGTGTAATGTGGAGGGAAAACGGATATCTGTCCTTATCAACACTGCCTTGCAGTTAGTCCAGATCACAAGGAAGGTGAACAGAGAAAGAGAGAGAGAGAGAGAGAGAGAGAGAGAGAGAGAGAGAGAGAGAGAGAGAGAGAGAAGAGAGAGAGACAGAGAGAGAGAGACAGAGAGAGAGAGTGTTGTACATTCGTACATGCCTGTTGTACAGTGTCATTCTTTTCTTTTTTTTAGTCGTAGGGTTTGCTTGTTTCTGTTTTGGAGTGGGACTGAAGGGTGGGGAGGTAGGGATGCAGAGGGAGTGTAGAATACACAAGACACAAGGGAGCTATGCTTTAAACGTCTTTATTCAAGCCTTGCAGGATTTCCACTGACCAATTTTCAATCTCGCCCCAACCAACTTTCTTTAGTGAATTCTCCTCAGTCATTCAAGCCACGCCATGCATGCACTGTTCATTCAGAATAATGTTCACAAATTACTACATCTCCCTTGTTGTAAAAAACAAAGCATACACAAAGTCAAAAATATATCAACAAAATAACGATCATCAAAACCAAACATTCCCCGAAACTGGTTTCAAGCATCACAAATTGTCTTCACTCATCACCATTTAGAATTGCCTTCAGAGAACAGGAATATGCCGACTCTACGCCACTTTCGCCCTCACCCAGTTTTCGGGCGAAAGTGACGTAGAGTCGGCATATTCCTGTTCTCTGACAAGTAACCAAAAAATAACGACCCTACAAACAAACATACTGTGTAGGGTTATCCGTTTTCAATACTAATTTACTAAACTTTTCAGATTTCAGTTTTTGTTTAATCCTATGTTTTTCCTGGTCATTTTCAATAACATCATTTTCGCGCAAACATTCTTCAAATGAGTCTTTGTCTTTCATGTGAAATAGAACTACAGTCTTTAACTGTTCTCTAAAGTCTTTTAAAACCGAGTTATATTTCTGACATAAAATCCACACACTTATCCCAGCATGTCTTCCGCTGAAAGCTAGTTTCGACAAAGTGTTTCTCTTTTTAACTATGTCTCTTTCTGCCGAACAGTCATCTATAATAAATAGTGTCTGCGTTCCTTCAAACAGTCTATAAAACTGTTCTAAACACTCACTCAGTTTATTGCTAGGATTAACTAAAAATATGTTATTATCAGTCCATATAAACCTTCTATCATGATATGCTTTGTTCCATTAAGTGTTGGACAGAAAACCACAATATGATTAAAATTATAACGATAAACTGTTTGTAACAGTCGAGGATAAATATTGTTTTCCCACCAGTTTGCCACAAATCAAGACAATG
>CM031611.1:88194264-88223845 GCA_018398815.1 Conus ventricosus | reverse complement strand
TCATTCAGAATAATGTTCAAAATTAACATCTCCCTTGTTGTAAAAAACAAAGCTACACAAAGTCAAAAATATATCAAACAAAATAACGATCATCAAAACCAAACATTCCCCGAAATGGTTTCAAGCATCACAAATTGTCTTCACTCATCACCATTTAGAATTGCCTTCTTTAAATGTCTTCATGAATACTGGCCACACGGATCTCGCTATCATGCAAGAAATAGACACCCAGGTTACGAAACAAAACACGAACAATTATGATGATTGTAAACACTGAGGTAGGGATTTTTTCAAAATCACCTGCCCAAGCAAATGATAAAATTGTGTTCACTAGACTATGTACATGCTACAAAAAAAAAAAAAGAAACAAACAGAAAAAAACGAACAAAAAGCAAACAAACAAACAAATATATTTGAACCTCAATGCCTGAAATAAAAATAAATGTTAAGAAGCAAATTTATCTAAGTGTATTTTAGGCATTTATGGGAAGGTGTTGGGGGTTGGGGTCATGTCTTTATTTGTGGGGCTGCCTCTAAGCATTCACTGTCCCTTTGTCTATCTTTAAATGCACGGCCACTACATTTCCTTTCTCACCTGTCACGTTCATGTGTTTTGTAAAAACCCTGGCAGGTACGTCAGTCTGTGCGGGTGGTGAATTTGACGCCCGTAGTTTGTGATGTATGGGTCAGGCCTGGCTGGTTGCGCCATGGCCTCGTTGGCTGCTGGGGCCCCAGTCTGTGCTGGCACTGGAGGTTCAGGGGCTGCAGCGAGCGCAGGCAGAAAGGTTGTACTCTGACGTGGCTGCCGTCTGAGGAAACGCTGTTGCGCCAGTAGATGCTGCATCAGTTAGCTCGATTGGTAGGAACGTGGTGTCCTGCCACGAGCGATGATTTTGGCAGGCTTCCATTGGTCACCGGTGCCAGCTGAACGTAAACGGTCTCTCCAGTCTGCAGGGTAGGGAGCGATCGACTCCCGCGGTCGTAGAAGCGTTTCTGGCTGGCCTGACATTGGCGCCGTCTGTCTGTGACTCTCTTGGGGTCCACGACACGAGGTTGAAGTTGCAGGTGGGTTGTGGGCAGCACAGAGCGCAGCTGTCGTCCCATCAGCAGCTGTGCTGGTGACGCCAGTCCGTCCACAGGAGTGTTCCTGTACTCCAGGATGCTGAGCAGCGCCAGTCCTTTTCCAGCCTTGGCCTTGTTTAGAATATTCTTCACCGTCTGCACTGTCTTTTCTGCCAGGCCGTTGGACTGGGGGTATCGGGGGCTAGACGTTACGTGTTTCGTGTCCCAGTCTTTGGTGAAACAGGCAAACTCTTCTGAAGAAAACTGTGGGCCGTTATCGCTCACGATCGTCTCAGGGATGCCGTGTCTGGCAAAGTGTGCTGACAGTTTCTTGACCACTGCCGCTGTTGTCGTGGTGGTCAGTTCATCCACCTCAAAATAACGGCTGTAGAAGTCCACAGTGACGAGGTTAGTCTCTGTGTTCCACGAGAACAGGTCCACTGCTACCTTTTGCCATGGCCGTGATGGGACTTCATGAGGTATCATCGGTTCTTTGCAGTTCGCAGGTCTTCTTTCATCGCATACAGTGCACGTTTTCAACGGTTCTCTTGATGTCTGCTGCCATCCTCGGCCAGAATAGCACTTGACGGGCACGCTGTAGGCATTTCTCAATGCCCAGATGGCTTGCATGTATCTTGTCAAACATTTCTGGGCGGAGGGCTTCAGGGACCACAATGCGCTCTCCTTTGAACATGACCCCATCGATGATGGATAGTTCGTCCCGAAAGTTCAGTAGTCATCTGCATTTTTGTGGCAGCTCTGACGTGAATCTGGCCAGCCATTTTGGACATATTTCGCCACAGTTTGGAAAGCCTTGTCCTCACTGGTTGCTTTCCTGATCAGGTCCATCTTTTCATCACTGACTGGCAGATTCTTCACAATGCAGTGGATCTGTGAATCGAGGTCCTCCATGGTGTCATGGGGCTCAGGAGCCAGTGACTTCCTTGACAATGTGTCTGCGATGGGTATCTGCTTCCCTGGGATGTAGAGAACTAAATAAATATTCATTCTAACTCACTTGCTTCTCAACCAAGTTTTCGGGCGAAAGTGGCCTAAAAGCGGCATTCTGGCTTACTTGCTCCTTAACCAAGTTTTCGGGCGAAAGTGCCCTAGGATTGGCATATTACTGTTCTCTGACAAGTAAGACTTCAATAACCAAAAATAACGATTATCTACAAACAAACATACTGTGTGGGGTTATCCGTTTTCAATACTAATTTACTAAACTTTTCAGATTTTAGTTTTTGTTTAATCCTATGTTTTTCTTGATCGTTTTCAATAACATCATTTTCACGCAAACATTCATCAAATGCATCTTTGTCTTTCATGTGAAATAAAATACGTCTTTAACTGTTCTCTAAAGTTTTTTTAAAACGAGTTATATTTTGGCATAAAATCCACCACACCTTTATCCCAGCATGTTTCCACTGAAAGCTAGTTTCGACAAAGTGTTTCTCTTTTAATTATGTCTTTTTCTGCTGAACAGTCATCTATAATAAATAGCGTCTGCGTTCCCTCAAACAATATAAAAAGCGTTCTAGACATTCACTCAGTTTATTGCGGGGATCAACTAAAAATATGTTATCATCAGTCCATATAAACTTTCTATCATGATATGCTTTGTTCCATTTAAGTGTTGGGCAGAAAATCCAATATGATCAAAATTATAACGATAAACTGTTTGTAACAGGTTGAGGATAAATATTGTTTTTCCACAACCAGTTTGTCCACAAATTAAAATGAACAATGAGGGTTTTTGTCATAAAGTTTAACTGCTCCATATTTTTAAACAGAATTTAATCTAAATCAGTTATTGTTTTTATCATGCCCTGTTAAAACTTGTTCAGTATAATAAAATCCTCTAAGATCTAATGTGTAAGATTAATCCAATTCAGTTCTGTAAGATTGTTTCTATTTAGACTAATATTGATTTTGTTGCTTGTTGTTATGACCTTAATATCCTCACCATTGTGAAGAACGCGACAGTAACTTTAAGACTGTCAACGTCTAAGTTTTGCCCGCTAATTAGAATTCCTTTTAGAAGGACGTCACTAACACCCACAACCCCATTTCCCCCTTCACATCTTTTAAGACAGAAATTTCAAATATCATTGTGAACGTGTCTCCTAATTTCATTTGCGGAATGAACTGTAATTTTGTAGAAGCATCTTTCAAAACCGTTTCTCTTCTGTGGAGGATGTACGTTTATTCCATAAAGGCTTTATTTCAATCTCTTTCGACTATTGTCCTCTGGCATAAGACTTACATGTAAAGGACCTGAGTTGAAATGCTTTTTCTGAAATTTTTTGATGGTTAAAAATGTAAATGGGCTTATGAATTCAAAATTTTTTGTCCCCCTTCTAAATATGGTTCTAAGTGCCATTTGCTGTCAGGTTTTCGGACTATTTTATATTCATACTGGCCAGCATATTTGCTTCTACATTGCGCAGTTGCTCTGTTTAGGAAACTTTTTGTTGTCGCCAACCTCTTTGCGTTTATAACACCATCTTTAGTGTACTCAAACCCATACAAAGTGCCCATCTCACCCTCTGTTCAAAGTCTGCAACGTCTGCAAGGTCTTTTAATTCTAAAGTTTTTACACCTCACAGGGGCTAATGTAACTCCTGGTTCTTCTGGCCCACGCGACATGTTTTATACAACGTATTATTTTATTTCCCAAAACAATGTGAAGGTTATCACATTTTACGTCTTTTCCCGTTTTGTCTGTGATTTTTATATTAAATGATCCGACTCTCCCACAAACTAATCTTTTAAACTGTAAATTAGGGAATTGTATGATTTCATAATCGCATATGCAGCTTTCCCTGATGGAAGAGCCTTAAAACATTTGAGGGACTTCCATCATATAAGTTTTCATAGTGCTTAGCTCATCCAAATGAACATAGAGTAATGAATGTACTGCAAGATCGAGCGGACTTCCCCCTCATAAGTAGTTTTTTCTGGTGTAACTTTAAATCTATGATTGTCAGCTGCAAAACTAACATTTTAGCTAGCTCTACATCAAAAAGGTAATGTACTACTTCTTCTTCAGGTTTGAATGTTAACATTGTTGTTAAATTTGCATTGTTAAGTTTGAGAGTAATGTTAAAGTTACTCATTGCTTCTTTTAGTGAGCAAAACCCGTAATAACCATCAGGTATGATTAACTGGCTAACTTTGGCCCTGCTTTATTAACTTTTAGAACTTATTATTCTTCTTGGTTTCACTTATATTAAACCATACGACTTTGTAAAATATTTCATGGAGTGCGACCATTTTGGTTCCGCAATCGTTCTCAACAACATGCTCTAAAAACGAAGGACGGTCTTGAGTTGTTATTGTACAAACATTTTTTAACAAAATAAAAATGAGCGCGTTCAAATATACTAAAGATGCAAAATATTCTGTTGGGCCGCACTACAATCTTAAAATATAGCAACTAACACCCTTGACATTGCTGTGACCCAGACTGTCACTTTTCATAAAAAGGTGAGTAACTCATTAAACAGATATCTTAACCCCCCTATTAAAAAAGACTACATCGCGAAGTGTGGTTCAGTCATCCGATGCAGTTTTATCAGAACCAGTTAAACTTTGCCGTGTTTTGTGCATCAACTGGGTGTGGAGTGTCGTATGCTAATCATTTAAATCACCCTGATCCTTTGGTGAGGTCAGTGTATAGATTTCATTTTATTACACCTTTAGACGTATTTTGACTGAACTGCGAGCACATTACCAAATGACAAAACGTTAATCCATTCAGCAACCGAATAGACATGAAGGCTTTTGAAAGGATTTGTAACGAATTCAATATTAATGTTAAGACAGACTTTAGACAAAAGTCGGATCTTAATCATGGCTTAGGCACCCCTTATTATTGGGGCGTGCACAGAAAAGTATAACTATGACTGGAATCCTCCTTACACATTTTCTCTTCAGGCACAGGTGTTCACCTTGGGTCCATAGAGCAAGAGCATAAAACAGCATGGACAACATTTATCTTAGACATATCTGAGGGCTTAACTAAAGCGGGAATAGAACGAATAAAGACTCCCATTCGTACTTACGTTTGGTGTTTGCTAGGTGCGCAAGCCACAAGCGAGATCGAGCATAACTGATTCTTCTACTGGCCTTGATGCACAAAAACAATACTTAGCAAATTTAGAGGACGCCATTAATTCTACAGTTGATTTACCTTCAAGTATAAAATGGTACCAAAATGTTTTACAATACGCAAGATCGAAAGTAGACTTTGCTGTTGGCACTGGTTTATACATGCTGCCTTTGACCTCAGACTCCAGATAGGTACAATAATAAACTACAACAATGAAATCCTTGTAGCAGGTAATGAACAGAAGGTTGGGGAAAAACGATATAAATTTGAGCCAGTAATATTACAAACAATAAAAAAAACACCCAAGAATAAGTCATCCAATCCTCGAGGTTCAAAGCCCAAAGACTGTTGAAGACGTGGACTTTGTTCGCGATGACCATGAATATGAAAAGACAGCACTTGTTTTTGGATTAACTGGCCTAGGATTACTTGGTCTTTATCTTACTAAATAGTAACCCAACTATTAAGAGAACTAATGCCCATAAGTGCTCGGCCATAAAGCCAACTACTTTGCTTGCAGTAGACAAAAGCCAGCTAATAACACTCCCCAATATACCTGGCAAAGAGTCTATAGCTTTACCGGCTAATTTTTTTTTAATAAACTTGCAAGATGATCAAGCTGTTTTCTTTACCTAGATTTATCAGGCGATGGCGATGGAGGCACTGAACTTTGCCCTCCACCACCGCCACCGCCGTAATAGCCATCACCAGTGTACTTATTGCAAATCCTAAGGCCGTTATAACGCTTGCTAATGTGACTCCTTGCTCTCTAAAACAGCGTTCGTATTCGTTCTGCTAGCGTTGTGTCTTCATATAAAATTTCCGGATAGTTTCTCTTATTCTATTCACTTGAGTTCGTTAATTGGTCTCGGTTAGTAGTCAGCGTTTCTAGCCTTGCTGATCTTCGTTCTTCAAGATTTTTTAGTCTTTGTCTTATTCTTTCTTTAATCTCACGCCTAAGTTGGCGTCGTCAGCCTCAACGAGTTTTTCTTTTTCTTTTTTTAAATATCCTTATCTAGTACACCTAGTTTTGCTAAATTGTTTGTTAATTCCCTCGGATGGTTCTTAAAGTACGATCAAGGGCTAATAATTCTCTCATAGGTAGTAGCGGTGGATCGTGTATAGTTTTTAATGCTGTTTCTTCTTCTTCAGTGAGTTCTGCTCCTACTGTATTTATTACTTTGACTGCTGTTTGATCTAAATCTTCAAGTTCTATGGTTGCATTTGGTTATCTGTCGGGAGTTCTTGTAGTGTGTTTTGAAGTTTAGCAACTGCCTCCCTATCTAATTCTGGTTTAGTAAGGCCAAGGCGATTTCGAACTTCCACTTGAAGGTGTTTTTTGATTGTACCCATGTCTACAAAAATTTGATGAGTCTCGTTTATGTGTAAGCTGAAAAGGTTTGTCCTTGCTTGTTTTTTACATACAAAATGGTCATCTTTTACTTCAAAATCATCAGGGTATATAGTTTTGGGAGGTTCTAGTCCTAAACTTTGGTATAATGATCTGACCTTACTTTTTGTTAATTCACGCCTTTGCGCCCCCTCTAATTCATCCCGCAATGAGAACGTCGAGCGATGGTGTGTCAAAGGAGTCCTTTCATCCATGTCGGCGTCTCCAAGATCACTAATATCATAATCTTCTTCATCTCCAATTCCTGCCATGTTTTTAAATAATTAACTTTTTTTTTTGTTTTATAAAAATGTCACAAGTATATGGCTCGATTCTTGACCCGAATAGAAGACTGAAGAACCCCA
Organism: Conus ventricosus; assembly: GCA_018398815.1. Taxonomy (NCBI): domain Eukaryota; kingdom Metazoa; phylum Mollusca; class Gastropoda; order Neogastropoda; family Conidae; genus Conus; species Conus ventricosus. The sequence continues at coordinate 88,216,914 of CM031611.1, read as the reverse complement.
TGGCGTGAAGGGAAATAAACGGAATATTACTGTTCCAAATAATCCATCTACTATTGATGCAGATCAAATTCTTACTGTTAGATTTCCAGACCTAGGAGCGGATGATTTGATTGTGCCAGGGTCTGCACGGCTTACTTTCAAAATAGAACTCGCTTCAACAACAGACCCAACCAGAACAGTTGTCCAGAATTTGGGACGGGCAATCGTTAAGAAAATTTCTATAAAACTTGAGGGGAAAGAAGTATTTTCTTTAAACAATGCAGACATATTTTTAACCTATTCTGATCTATGGCTAACCGCGAATGAAAGGGAAGATCTTGCGTTTCAAGGAATTGGCAATGAAGAAGCACTAAAACTTAGAATAGACGCCGAACTCGCCTCAGGTGCTAAAAGCAGCAAAAAGGCTTTAGCTGTAAGTTAGCGTATGGTAATCGTTTTTTCCCATTCCCTAGATTTTGAGTTGTTAAAGCGCTTTGCCCCATACCTTCAAGGGGCATTAAAAGACAGATTGTCATACGAACTAACTTTTAATGACTACAAACGTTTTATTAGATCATCAGACACCGAAGCAAAGTACAGCTTTTTCTGACATCTCGTTAGAGTTTGATGTAGTTAGCAACTCAAATTTGAAAGGCGATTAAAGCAACATTATGAGTCACAATTAGTAATATATTACGAAAACGGTGCGTCATCATTCAACATATCCTAAAAGCGGGGCAGCGCTATATGGAATTTTAATTTTAATGTCGCAGTAAAATCGCTTAAAGGTTTTTTTATTGCTGTGTGAAGATGAAGAACCATTCGCAAAGGCAAGTGAAAGGGGTTTTTTAATCCAAAAATAACGAAAGTACAATGTACAATTGGCGCAGTCCTAACCAAATCTATGCTAGCGGACTTAGACCTTATCATCATTTGACGAAATAAGAAAATTGTTTGGGGGGGGGAAAGGGGGGGCAGAAGTCCAACAGCAGACCTTGCGTCTAAAGATCTACACCTTCACAGTGTTAGGCTTGATGTTTATTTTAACATCAAAATACGGTTTTAGGGATTGACCTAAGGTCAACAGAGGATAATGAGTTCATGGAAGTGGGAGAACGGTTTAAATACGTAAACATTCAAATTGAGAAAGAAAAAGAAGCCGAAAAACCCGCTTATAATGTACATTTTTTTTTATTATTGATGCACAGCTGAATATTCAAAGAAAAAAATTAATTTGTAGAATACTAAATTATTTTTATTTTAAAAAAGCATGTCTGTTCAAGTTTATCCAAATGTGCCTAGAGCGCCAGAGTCGCCAAGAGAAGAGATAGTAGAACCCCCGGGCATAAAAACCTTAGATTAACCAACATTACACAAATGCTACAAAAACTAGAGCAGGACCTTTCAAAATACAGCAAAACCAAACGAAGGTATTCTGCTGCCTTTAATGCTGTTACCTATGTTAATACTGGAGCTTCAACTATAAGCGCCGCATCAGCAGGAACGAGTTTGGCCTCTTAGCATCAGGCATAGGCGCACCGCATCTTTACTCTAGGCGTTTGTCTTAGCTCTTGGCCTATGTCATTAGCTGTAGGTGCTGCAGCAAAAAAATAAAAACTAACTCCAAAAGCACACAGCTATGGTCAACTAATAACAGCTAAACTTAGTTCCTTCAAGCGATAATAAATAAAGCACTAGCTGACTCAAACATCACGGATGAGGAGGAATTTAATCGTTACGGCCGATTTTGATGACTACAAAAGACAAAGTTTGATCTTCAAAGAAAGGCGAGGCAAGTTTTTCTCAACAGCCAACCCCGAGCAGATAAAAAAGGAAATGCTTAAAAAAAGTAAACAAAACATTAAACTCTGTTCTAAACAGCTCACATTAACAACGCCAAGGTGTTTAATACTTTAGTTTATGAGTCCAAGCGCAAAAAAGACCATCGATTTGATTAATATTTTTTTGATTAAATAAATATTTTGGAGTTAGAAAAGAAACTCAGCATGGATAAAATATATGAAGACCGGACGAATTGTTTGAAGCAAGCAAGAAGATTTATCAAGAGCACTGAATGATATTGATTTAGAAGTCATTGATCCAGCAAGCGTACGGGCAAAAGTTGCTCATGCTTTTTTCTCAAGTTCCAAGAAACTAACAATAGACCCGCCAGTTAAAGTAATTGTTAGCTGTTTTAATCGACTATGTAACAATAATGAAGAAAATCTAGAGTCTGGGTCTCGACTAAACAACAGACTATTCTTTCTCATAATGACTTAACACCTGGTTGGGCAGAACCAACTGCTTACACAGTTTTGATGTGGCCGCTGAAGAAGCCAAAATGAGGGCTCTGTTGTTCATGAGGGCGAAGTCTTAGAGATCAGATTAAAACAGGCTAAGTATGCACCGATTGTAGGAAAGGGTCTTACATCCACTACCTCCCATAGTTGCAAAAGAGCAGTTTCTAAACATAAAGAATACAGACAACAAATGTTTTATGTGGTGTGTCTGCAAGGCTGCATTACGTCCGCAAAAACGCAGAGAGAGTGTCTAACTATCACCCTTACATCAATGATCTTAACTTTAGTGGAATATCCTTTCCTGTTAGCGTGGATTCCATTGATCAGTTTGAAGAACAAAACAAACCAATAACTGTTAATGTATACACATGGGATGAGGAAACAAATTTGGTGCCAATTAAAGTGTCCAAGAACAGTCCAACAATAGGCGAACCAGACAAAAATCATGTTGACTTACTACTGATGCTTTCACCAGCGGGCTACCGCATTACACATTGATACGCACGATGAGTAGACTAATGAAGCATACTTCAAAGATCATGGCAAACAAGAATTCTGTAGAAAATGTTTAACAAGAATTCCATCCGCTCAAGCCGCAAGCGAACATAAAAAACATTGTAGCAGCTCAGTTGACTGTAATACGGAACTAATTACGCCCCCAGAAGGCAGTAAAGTTAGTTTTAAGAACTGGAAACGGCTGCAAAATTCTCCATACGTAGTTTTACGCAGACTTCGAATCACTCATTGTTCCTTTGAAGGGCCAGCTCCACAAAAACTTCGAAAACAGTCTTAATGAGTAATCATCAGATTTGTTCATTTGCCTTCATTATTGTTAGGTCGGATGGCGCTCATTCAACGCCAGAATTATATAGAGGACCAGATGCTGCAGAATACTTCTTAAAACGCATGCAGCAAGTGCGTAACGCCTGTTCTAATAGTCTGAATTTATCTGAAATCATGATGACGCCTGAAGACCAAGAACAGTATGACTTAGCCACTCACTGTTGGATTTGTGGTTTAGAACTCAGTGAGGAAGCCAATCCAAAAGTAAGAGACCATGATCACATTAGTGGAAAGTTCAGAGGAGCAGCGCACAGTAAATGCAATCTTCAACTAAAGTTTTGAACCAAAGACATGGAAGCTGCCTATATTCTTTCATAACTTGCGAGGTTACGACTCTCATCTTATAATGAAAGCAGTAGACGATGCCTTTAGGGTGTCATGCATTGCACAGTCATCAGAAAAGTACATGTGTTTCACTTTAAATAACATGTCTTTTTATGACTCTATGCAGCACATGATGGGTTCATTAGAGTCACTAGCTATGTCCTTAAAGTCTTGCCCAATAACAGAGAATATTTTGACCCAACGCTTGTTAGAAAGGGTGTTTTACCCTTATGAGTACATGAACAGTTGGGAAAGGTTTGATGAAGATACACTTCCCACTAAAGGCGCGTTCTTTTCTAGTCTTAGAGGAAAGGACATCAGTGATTCTGATTACCACATGCTCAAGATGCGTGGCAGAAGTTAGATTGTAAAACGATGGGAGACTATCATGATTCATACTTAATGGCTGATGTATGTTTGTTGGCGGATATTTTTGAAATTATAGAAAGACCTGCATGAAACATTATAGCCCTGGATCCCGCGCATTATATTTCTGCGCCCGGGATGAGCTGGGACGCATTCTTAAAGTTTACTGGAGTACAGATGATTTATTGTCAGATTTACCAATGATTCAGATGATTGAAAACGGATTGCGTGGAGGAATTAGTATGGCGTCGCATCATTACTGTAAAGCAAACAACAAATACTTGACGACATGATCCAAGTAAAAGGTCTAACTATCTCATGTATTTAGATGCAAACAATCTGTATGTTGGGCTATGCGCAATCACTTCCATTACGCACTTTAAAATGTACACAGGTGGCTGTACAAATAATTATCAAAAGCATTAAGTGGTTGAGCAGTTTAACGCCTGATCAGCAGCGGGATACATTCTAGAAGTTGACTTAGAATATCCTCATGAACTCCATGCCTGCATAATGACTACCATTAGCTGCAGAAAGTCTAAAGATGAATCCAAGAGAGCCCCTAAACTTGTGCCTAATCTCGGGGCAAAAAAAATTATGTCTGCCATTACAGACTTCTACAATTTTATTTAAGACATGGTTTGAAGTTAACAGCAGTTCATCGTATAATTGCTTTTGATCAGAACGTTCATGAAACCATACATCATGAGAACACTGATCTCAGAACTAAATCCACAGATGCTTCAGAAAAAGACTTTCAAGCTGAGAACAACAGCTGTTTTGGAAAGACTATGGAGAATCCGCACAAGCGCAAAGATGTTAGATTGGTCACCAAAGAGAACGAAGCATTAAGCTGACTTCAAAACCTAATTATCAGACTTTAAAAGATTCATGATCAGCTTTTTGGCATAATGATGAAAAAAAAGAAAGTCAAATTGGACAAACCTGTTTTTATTGGTTTACTGTTTTTAGAATTACAAAGCTTTAATGTTAAATTTCTTATGACACTTTAAACCCTGAATCCAGAGTCCAGAGTGCTTACCAGATACAGATAGTTTTGTTATAGATATCCCTACTGAAGACATCTATAAAGACATGGAATTAGAAGTAGCTAAAGGAGCAAGTGGATGGTATGACACATCCGATTACCCTAAAGATTCGCCTTTGCATTCAACCGTTAACAAGAAGGTTTAGGAAAGATGAAGGATGAATTATCTGGAGGGTGATTAAGGAGTTTATTGGTTTAAGATCGAAAATGTACAGTATTTCGAGCCAAAAAAAATCATTAGAAAGCAAAAGGAATATCTCGCAGTGTTGTGCAGTCAAACATATCACATAACAACTACAAAGAAGCATTGTTTGGCAATAAGACTTTTCATCATGACAACGTAAAAACTGCGATCTAATCTACATGAGATCAGCACAACTGTTGTAACAAAAAAGTCATTAGATAGAAAAACACTAAACGAGTATTTGTTAATCCAGAGTTTTCATATGCAATCGGGCATAAGAGAACAGCATAAACAGGAGGGTTTATATTTTTCAATCATCTTTAAACGCAAAGACTAATTATAGCACCATCCAATTCATCTAAATCTTTTCTCATGTTTGCTTGATGTGCTCGAATTTTTTCTATTATTTCAAGATATCCTTTTTCCCAATTTGGGATTTTGGATTTTATGTGATCTAGATGGGTTATCATGGATTGATTAATCTTCGTAAAATTTCCCCTAAAAGCAGAATTTATTACAAATGCTTCCCGTATCAATTCTGCGGTCTCTTTCTTTATCATACCTGTTTCTTTCTTTTGGGCTTCCATTTTAGACACAAATAATTTATGTAAATTAAAATTAATTAAGCAACTGGAACTGTGTCTGGTGGGATTATCTGCAGTTCTTCTTTCACAAAAGATCTTTGAGGAGCTGGTTTGTTTTGTTGTGTCAGTTTCTCGTAAATAATACACGGGCGGATTCATTTTACAATTCTTTTTATTTCATACGGAATCAACACTCCAAACTGGATCGGTTGCCCTAATGCGAGTGTCCCCTTCTGCTTCCCCCGGTAAATAAAGGTACCTTACTTTTAAACCAAACGGTAATAGTTTGCTGGGTGTGCTGGAGTCTTCAGCAACATTTATTGTTTTTCTTTGATTGCTTGTACTGGTTTTAGCCCTTTAAATTCTTCATTATTCATTGCACGTAGAACTGAGGGCAGCCTTCTAACCCATTCTGTGTTGCGAGAATTGTCAATAAGCTCTCTGTGATACTGGTAGGAGAAAAAGTCTTTCAGATAACTGTTTGTTAAAGTTTTCAACTAAAGCCTGTGATCTGTGAACTCCTGGAATGCCTCTTTAATGGTAACTCTATGTTTTAACAATAATTGATTCACTTGGCCTTTAAATTCTTTTCCATCATCGACTTGAATCATGCGAGGATAAGTTAGCGGGCCTCGTTGGTATATCAGTTGTATAGCGACAGCAACAGCAGAAGCACTCTTTTGTGTTAATGGTTCGCATCTTTGTATCTTGAAGCTATGTCAATGACTGTAAGTGCGTACTTAAATCTTTTTCGTCTAATCGTATCAGAGGGTAAATATAGAAGATCCATTTGATGGGTGTCGTTTGGTATTGTATTGACAAAGTGTGGTCTCTGTATTCGTCTAGGGGCAGGTAAATAAATTTGCCAAATCGCTTGTTTAGATAACCATTCTTTTGCTGTTTGTTCACTGACGCCCGCTGCTTGGCTTAGCTTTTTAATTGCTGTGATTCCCTTCCAATATCCTTTGGCGAATAATAAATTTTGTTCATTTTTTATTCAGCTGATATTATGCGCAACAAAATACACGGCAGTAATACCAACGACAATAAACGCGATTTCTTGCGTCTTTTGTTTTTCTGATGGATGATAAAAGTCACTGAATTTTGGTGGGGGCAATGTCTGGATTGGTTTACCTGTTACAAGATAATATTCTTTTATTGCCTGGTCAACATCTTTAAATGTGTAATCTGCATGTCCCTGTTTTTTCAGTTTGTTATTAATAAAATCTAACTGCTCAATTCTATGCTTTTCATAGTGATCTTGTGCAGCAGCTAGTTGCTCCACAGCTTTGTTATGTCTTTTTCTCTCGCCATCATCCCGTAGTTTACTAAATGCGTAATTACTTCCGCTAAAAGCAAGCGCATTCACTACTGCGCCGCCTATCATCATTACGAGTGAAGCCATTTTTTATAATGTATTTTTTTACATATTAATACTGTCTGGAATTATTCCTTGCTTAACTAGAAAATCTTTCGTAGCGAGCGAAGCTGTAATAATAGCGATTAGCTTTGCTGAATCCTCAAAGTCTAGTTTGCCAAGATCTGCCGGTTTTATTTTTAACAGGCTTTTACCAAGCATTGAGTATCCTACACTTAGCCCTCCAATAACGGCAGAATGGTATACAAGGTTGGCAATAGTTTTTTCGGTGCTCATTTTAAAAAAATATAAATAATTATAATTTAATAAAAAAACATGAACAGCGATGATCTGCTAGAGCTACAGAGCGGCCTACACAGTCTTGGACTTACAAAAGAAGAAGTTGATGACCAAGCTATTATGCCCAAAAAGGAAAGGTTGTATTCTTTGGCAGCATGTGGAAAAACAAAACAGTTCCTTGGAACTGAATTCAGCATTGAACAGATTCAACAGATGTCGCCACAAGACATTATAAAGTATCACAACAGGTATGAAGCGCAATTAGGGTCGAGAATGGTGAAAAGTGTGGGGCAAACGGTTCTTAGTTTGTACACTAAACTAGTCAGTAGATTTGCTCCCATTGATTCTGAACAAGATCTTACGTATGATTTAACGCAGGATCCAGTTTTTAACAAAGTCATTAGAGTCTCTAAGCTGTGATTTATACTACAGATTTGGAACATTGTTATCGCCACTAATCATGGGATTAATTACTTTTAATCATATAGATTTTATTTCCCTTCAAAATGAACGAGTCGGAAAATCAGCAGAATCAGGAAACACTGAATCAGAAAACATTGAATCAAGTCGAGAAAGTGACCAGTAAACATCCTGGCGTGTTGCAGCAGGAAAAAGAGTAGCAGAGTTAAACAGGCAAAAAAAAATTAAAGTTACAATCACAGATATAACTCATAATGAAAACATAACCACCAACGTCAACAGTTGATCCAATGCCAGCTCCAAAACAGAGCAAGTTAATTCAAGGGCACCAAAGTCTTCATGGAATATGAACTTAAAACTGTTGCCATTTTTGGCGCCCTTGCTGCTGCTGGGGGCGGTTATTACGGTTATAAAATATATAAAGAATGGCGACAAAAACAAAAGCAATCAAAAAAATCTGAACCACTAAATACAGAAGACAGCAGCACGCCAGCACCGCCAATAACAAAAAATCATTTTGATCCATTTAAAATGCAATAATATTTTAAGAACTTAAATTTTAAATTTTTTTTGATAAAAATAGATCATGGCGGATTATTATTTGTTTAAATGATGGAGTCAATAAATAAAGACATGGAGTCTATAAAAGACATTTCCATAGACCAGAATTGTAATCAATGCGGTTGCTTAGGATGAAGAACTTCATTAAGATCTATGCTGACCAATCTCACACCAAGGGCGTTAAGCAAGACATCCTCAACGATGACGCGTTTTTTGAGGCGTGTGTGTACTATATTAGACATCTACTATTTAAGATAAAAACATAGATTGTATTGTTTTTTGATAATTATAAGATAACTTGAATAAGAACTTGGTTGTACTTAAAGGACGACTTAATTACAATCTTGAGGTAACTTAATTAAGAACTTAATTAAGAACTTAATCAAGAACTTATTAAGAACCTGAAGTAACTTAATTAAAAACTTAATTAAAGACTTAATTAAGAACTTGAGGATGACTTAAGTAAGAACTTAGAAGTGACTTGAGTGTGTGCATGTGTGGGGTGGGGGTGGGGTGGGGGGTGATGTCCCAGACTGACCAATGGTCAAGCAATAGCTAAACTGACCAGTGGTCAAGTGATGACCAAACTGACCAGTGGTCAAGTGGTGGTCAAACTGACCAGTGGTCAAGTGATGATCAAACTGACCAGTGGTCAAGTGATGATCAAACTGACCAGTGGTCAAGTGATGATCAAAATGACCAGTGGTCAAGTGATGATCAAACTGACCAGTGGTCAAGTGATGATCAAACTGACCAGTGGTCAAGTGGTGGTCAAACTGACCAGTGGTCAAGTGGTGGTCAAACTGACCACTGGTCAAGTGGTGGTCAAACTGACCAGTGGTCAAGTGGTGGTCAAACTGACCACTGGTCAAGTGGTGGTCAAACTGACCACTGGTCAAGCGATAGCTAGCCACTTGACCACTGGTCAGTTTAGTTGTTGCTTAACTGCTGGTCAGTTTGGCTATCGCTTGACCATGTAAGTTTTGGCTATCACTTGACCGCTGGTCAGTTTGATCATTGCTTGGCCACTAGTAAGTTTGGCTATCGCTTGACCATTGGTCAGTCTGGGACATCACTTGGCGACTGGTCCACTTTGACCATTGCTTAACCCCTGGTCAGTTTGGTTGTTGCTTCCGCGGAGAGACCAATGAGCCTGGGGAACATCGGGTGCCCCCCTTAAAACTAACTGCATGTCTCCAAGAACACAAAACTATAAACAGTGTCAATGCCTTTTTATATGTCAACGCCTAGAAACAATGTCAACACTAAAAAACAATGTCACAGGTCAAAGCAAAAGAAACAATGTCACGCGGCTAGAAATATGTCACACAAGCAAAAAATATGTCACACACAACTTGCTTTGACTTATATTCTGTACTGCTGCCGGCAAAAAATAATTCGCTTGCTCTGTCGCGCGAGCTCGACCTCAGGTGTGCGCAGTAAAACCCACCCCGATGTGACAGCCGACTGAAGGTGAACTAATTGACTGTGTGCCGTTTTATAAGATTTATCATGTTAGGAAGTGTGTGGATTTTAAAAAGACTTTAGAGAACAATTAAAGACAAATAAAAACACAGGATTAAGCAAAAACTAAAATCTGAAAAGTTTAGTAAATTAGTATTGAAAACGGATAATCCTACACAATATGTTTGTTTGTAGAGTTTACTAGTTAGAGAACTATAAAATGTCTGTTCTGGAGTCAGCCGGCCGAAACTAAAATCTAAAAAGTTTTAGTAAATTAGTATTGAAAACGGATAACCCTACACAGTATGTTTGTTTGTAGATAATCGTTATTTTTTGGTTATTGAAGTCTTACTTGTCAGAGAACAGTAATATGCCAATCCTAGGCACTTTCGCCCGAAAACTTGGTTAAGGAGCAAGTAAGCCAGAATGCCGCTTTTAGGCCACTTTCGCCCGGAAACTGGTTGAGAAGCAAGTGAGTTAGAATGAATATTTATTAGTTCTCTGATGTGCTCCACTTTGATGCTGTACTTCTGCAGGCGTAGCAGCATGCGCTGGAGACGCGGGGGTGCTGATGCCAGTGTCTTTTTCATGATTGTCTCCAGTGGCTTGTGATCTGACTGGACGAGGACCTGATGCTGACCATAGATGTATTGGTGGAATCTCTCACAGCCAAACACAATGGCATACAGTTCCTTTTCAATTTGTGCATAGTTTTCTTCGGTTTTGTTCAGCGACTTTGAAGCATACGCGATGGGTCTGTGGTCTTGAAAGAGTGCAGCACCCAAACCATACTTGCTGGCATCCACCTGCAGGGTGACTCTTTTGTCTGGGTCGTAGATGGCTAGTACAGGTTCGCTGGCGAGTGTAGACTTGATTTTGTCCCAGGCTGCTTGCTGTTGTGCTTCCCACATGAACTCATTTTCTGATTTCAACATTTCACGTAGTGGCTTTGTGGTCTCTGCCAGGTGAGGAGCGAATTTTGACAGGTACATGATCATGCCCAGCATGGTTTCCAGTTCCTTTTTGTCCGCTGAAGGCTTCATGCTTTTAATGGCCTTGATTTTCTCTGGGTCAGGCTTGATTCCTTCAGATGAAATGATGTGGCCAAAGTAGTCCACTTCCTGCACGCCGATTTCTAGTTTATCAGGGTTCAGCTTCAGTCCCTTCTCCGTGGCCCTCTCGAGGGCAGCTTTGAGGTTTCTGGCGTGCTCCTCCTTGGTCGTTCCTGTCACCAGCACGTCATCCACCAGCGTCACCAGACCCAGCAGGCCCTCAAATATTTCGTCCATCTTTCTTTGAAATTCGTCCTGGGCGCTCACCATACCGAAGGGCATGCGCAGAAATCGATACCTCCCAAAGGGCGTATTGAATGTAGTCAGGTAAGATGCCTTGGTAGACAGCTTCATTTGCCAATAGCCACTCTTGGCGTCTAGTTTGCTGAAGTACTTGGCACCTGGGATCTTAGCCAGTGCATCCTCCAGTGTTGGCATGGCGTAGTGGGGCCTCTTCACTGCCTGGTTCAAATTCTTTGGGTCCAAACAGATGCGTAGCTTCCTGTTGGGTTTTTCAACCACAACTAGCGAACTGACCCAGTCTGTGGGCCGCATAACTTTGGTGATGACTCCAGCTTCTTGCATGGCATCTAGCTCTGCTTTCAGGCGATCCCTCAGTGCATGTGGAACACGTCTTGGTGGGTGGACCACCGGCACAGCATTCTCTTGAAGGTAGATGTTCACTTCCTCTTCTAGATTGCCCAATCTGTCGTCGAACAGGTGTTTGTATTCGTGCAGTACAGCTTCTTTTGTCATCTGAGGGCAGGCGATTGTCAGGACCATTTGAATGATTTTCAATTGCAGGGAGGCTTGGAGCCCAAGGACAGGCTGGGAGTGTCCTGATGTCTCAGCAACGTAAAACGTGCCTTGGTAGTGCTGGCCCTTGTATGAGCACTGAAGCTCCATGATGCCCTTGACATTTATGCGTTGACCTGCATACCCATATAGATTCGTCTTGCTGAGTTTGAGGGGGGGCCGTTTGGACATCTTTCTGAAAACTTGGTATGGGATTACATTGACCTGCGCACCTGTGTCGATTTTGAAGCGCAAGACATCGCCTGTTTCCATGTTGATGTTGGCGTATGCAGTGTTTGGCTGGTCCGTGCCGTCGGCAATGATGTCAACAGTGAAATTTGTGTCTGATTCGTCCTGTTGTTCTGGATCTTCCACCTGATGGATTGCTCTTATCTTCCTTTTTGATCGGCAGACTCTGGAGAAATGGTTCAGTTTGCCGCACTGTAGACACTGCTTGCCGTAGGCTGGACATGCTCTTTTGCTGTGTGTCTGTCCACAGTTGCTGCAGTCGAACGTGTCTTCCTTCCATTTTCTTTGTGTTTGTGGTTTGTTGTTCTCCCTCTTGTTTGACTGATTCTGGTAGGACAATCTGTTTTCTTCACTACTCTCCCAACGTCTTTTCTTGATTGCCTCCACAGCTTCATCTTTTTGCATAGTTATCAGCTGCTGCTTTGTTGCTTCAAGGGTAACGACCATTTCTATTGCTTTTTCCATTGTCAACTGGTCACCGACTTGCAAACAGTTTTTCTCTGGCATCTTGAGATGTGATTCCACAAACTATTCTGTCACGTACCATTTCATCAGGTTCAGAATAAGTACAGTCTTTGACGAGGGTATGAATACTGGTGAGGAAGCATTCAAACGTTTCACTTTCTTGTTGTGTTCTGTTCAGGAACAGTGTATTCTTTTTGGGAGTCGTGTCCTTCTCAAAATTCCTGTATAACACCTCCAGTTTCTGACTGTCTTCATGAGACAAACACCAAGTGTTGTATATTTCTCTCCCCCTCTCTCCTGACCATATGAGTAGATATGCGCACTTCTCTGCTGCTGTAGTCTTGTGGAGAGGTCCAGCAAACATCAGGTCCGCATGCTGTCTGAATTTTCGCCATTCTTCTTGAAGGTTTCTTGAATCCCAATCTAAACTAGGATTTTGAAGAGATGAGGCCATTCTTTACTGTGTGCTCAGGTTCGTTTGTTTTCTGACACCATGTAGAATACACAAGACACAAGGGAGCTATGCTTTAAACGTCTTTATTCAAGCCTTGCAGGATTTCCACTGACCAATTTTCAATCTCGCCCCAACCAACTTTCTTTAGTGAATTCTCCTCAGTCATTCAAGCCACGCCATGCATGCACTGTTCATTCAGAATAATGTTCACAAATTACTACAGGGAGTTAATGCAAAGGTATCTTTCCTTTTCAAAAACAGATTAAAATTACTATAACATTCGTATCTGAGAGAGAGAGAGAGAGAGAGAGAGAGAGAGAGAGAGAAAGTGGTCTTCTTTTAATGACAGCGTCACTGCGGTTCCTCATCCTTCTTACCCCTCAATCCATCTCCATTTGTGTCATCCCTTCTTTTGCCCTCGTATTTGTCATTTAATCTTGGTCAAAATGTGTTCCACTCGCTCCAGACAAAACTACTGGGCCGATCTTTCTGAAAATGTGTAGGTATGTTCATTATGAGTCACGGATGATGCCCTATGTTTTTGTTTACCGTTACAGCCGTTGCTAACGGCTGTGACGGCCTGTAACGGTTTTTCTTTTTTATGGAATGTCTCAGAAAGTACTTGGCCGATCTTTGTGAAAATTAGCGGGTATGTTCATTATGGGTCACGGATGATGCCCGATGTTTTAGTTTACACCGTTATAGCCGTCACTAATGGCTGTCACAGATTGTAACGGTTTTTCCTCTTTATAGAATATCTCAAAACGTACTTGGCCGATTGTAACGGTTTTTCCTCTTTATAGAATATCTCAAAACGTACTTGGCCGATCTTTCTGAAAATTTGCAGGTATGTTTATTATGGGTCACGGATGATGGCCGATGTTTCAGTTTACCGTTATATCCGTTACTAACGGCTGTAGCGGCATGTAACTCTTTTTCTTCTATATGGAATATCTCAGAAAGTACTTTGCCGATCTTTGTGAAAATTAGCAGGTATGTTCATTATGGGTCGTGGATGATGCCAGATGTTTTAGTTTACCCGTTACAGCCGTTACTAACGGCTGTAACACCCTGTAACGGTTTTTCTTCTTTATAGAATATCCCAAAAAGTACTTGGCTGATCTTTCTGAAAATTTGTAGATGTGTTCATTATTGTTCACGGAAGATGCTCGATGTTTTAGTTTATCGTTACAGCCGTTACTAACAGATGTAACGGCCTGTAACGGTTTTCTTCTTTATAGAATATCTCAGAAAGTACTCGGCCGATCTTTGTGAAAATTAGCAGGTATGTTCATTATGGGTCTCGGATCATGCCAGATGTTTTAGTTTACCCCGTTATTGCCGTTACTAACGGCTGTAACAGCCTGTAACGGTTTTTCTTCTTTATGGAATATCTCAGAAAGTACTCGGCCGATCTTTGTGAAAATTTGTAGGTATGTTCATTATGGGCCTGAAATAATGCCCGATGTTTTAGTTTACCATATTATATATATATATATATATATATATATATATATATATATATATATATATATATATATATATATATATATATAAGGAAGAAACAAAAGTTGACTGCAGGATTCGTTGCAAAATGAAAAAATAATAAAGTTTATAAAAACCTTTTGGTGGTAGTTGAATCCATTAGTGAGAAGACTGACGTTTCAAGCCATAGGCCCGTTGTCAAAGTGAAAAGAAGAGGACAGTGTAGAAGGAAAGCTATGTGAGATTGGTGAGAACATTCATTATGATTAAGTTGGACGATAAAGTCAGTCATGTTAGTGATGAGTACACAGCACACTGCAGTTCCACAAGCCCAAACACACGCCCCCCCCCTTTTTTTCTTCCCCCCCCCCCTTTGTCACCCACAAAGCAATAACACCAGACACAACCACCTGCACACACAAAAGGGGGAATAAATGGAATATCACTATTTAGCCTACTGAAAGAAAGAAACAGAGGCTAAAGAAGGACAGACAGAGAGATTAAGGCAGAAGGGCCGGCTCAGCGACGTCAGTGATCTGATGTTCATCCAGCTGGCTGTGGGTCCCAAGCGGCTGTGCAAGGTTCTCCTTGCTTCTGTACACAGGTCTCTGGGTTCTGCCAACTGCTGCTATCTTCGCATGACGGTAGCTGATGTGGCCAACAAAATGTTGCCGACGGTTTTACCCCAGCTTCATCGACTCAGGTGGCTTGAAAAGCGGTCCGGCCAATGAGCTTTAGGTTCCCCAATTCCCGCTTGGAGCAGAGGGTGCAGGTCAAGATGTACACTAGGTCCCAGGACTGGCAGTTTAAACTGGGCCCTCACTTGAATGGCCAGTGGGTCCCACGACTGTAGTGAAGTGTCTATAATGGCACGTTTTGCATTTTTTGTCCCACAAGGTTGACCCTGGTGAGGTACTGGTGCCTCGGTCTAAGCTTGGACTCACAAGCATGTCACGCAGGTTCTTGTCCCTGAAAAGCAAACAGGGGTGGCTTGGAAAAGATTTGTTTGGGGTTGGTCTTGTTGGAGGAGACTAAATTTTTCAGTAGGATCTGCAGACGGGTGGGGTTTGTGAGGATGGTATGGTGATACACAGCGCGACCCTCATCCTCTCCGTTGCTTTTGGTCCAGGGCTTCTGTGCGGCGGGTAGAGCATGCACGTTCAAGTGCTGTCTGCACAATATCCCGGGGTTTACGGGGCATAAGAAGGTGGACATCCTCTGAGCCTCTTTCTCAAAGTCCTGCTCTCTACTGCAGATGCGCCTGAGCCTTGGGAACTGAGAATGTGGTATACTTTTCCCTGTGGAGGATGGGTGGTGGATTGTACATGGAATATGCATGTGAGCAGTGGGTTTGAAAGAAGACGGTGGTGAGATTGGAACAGTGGGGTGGACAGAGATGGAAAGGCCAGGAAGGAGATAGATTTGGATATATTCGTGGGTGTATCGGAGGCAGGGTGGAAGTTAGACATGTGTTGGATGAAGTTTTTAAACTTATCCAACACATGTTAACTTCCACCTGCCCCCGTACACCCACGAATATCATCCAAATCTATCTCCTTCCTGGACCTTTCCATTTGTCACCCAGACTGTTCCAAACTCCCACCACCGTTTTACAAGCCCATGACTCCATGCATAATCTCCTGTACAACTCCAGCCACCCACCTCCACGGGAAAGTATCCCCACATTCTCATTTTCCAAAGCTCAGGCGCCATCTGCAGTAGAGGCAGGACTTGAGAATGAGGCTCAGAGGAGGGTCCACCTTCTTCTTAGCCGCCAGTCCCCAGAGGATATTGTGCCAGACTTGAGCGGCATGCTCTACCAGCCGCACAGAAGCCCTGAGACCAAAAGCAACGGGAGAGGATGAGGATCGCGCTGTGGAAAGTCATCCCATACCATCTCAAACCTACCAGTCTGCAGAACCTACGTGAAAACTTTAGTCTCCTCCAAAAGACCCAGACCTAAAACAAATCTTCAAGCCACCCCTGTTTGCTTTCAGAGGGACAAGAACCGCTGACATGCTTGTGAGGTCCAAGTTAGACCGCAGGCCACCCAGTCAAACCTCACCAGGTGCAGACCTTGTGGGACAAAAAATGCCAGGAACGTGCCCATTCATAGACACTTCAGCTCAGTCGTGGGACCCACTGGCAATTCACTGTGAGGTCCGTAAAATGCCAAGTCTAGGGACTAGTGTAATTTGACTGCACCTCTGCTCCAAGTGATATTGGGAGCCCTACGTCATTGGCCGACGCTTTTCAGAGCACCTGAGGTCGATGAAGCTGGGCTACAACAACCCATTCGGCCAACATTTTGTTGGTCCACATCACAGCTACAGTCATGCGAGAATAGCAGCAGTGGGCAGAACCCCAGAGACCGTGTGTACAGAAGCACATGGAGAACCTTGTCATCAGCCGCTTGGGCACCACACAGCCACGGGGTTTGAACATCAGATTCACTGACGTCTAGCTGGGGCCGGGGCCCCTTCTGCCTTAATCTCTCTGTCCTGTCCTTCTTTAGCCTCTGTTTCTTTTTCTTTCAGTAGGCTAAATAGTGAATATTTCCATTTATTCCCCCCTTTTGTGTGGGCAGGGTGGTGGTGGTGTCTTTTGTGTGTATGTGCCTTTGTGGGGGTTGTAACAAAGGGGGGGGGGGGGGGAGAAGAAAAAGGGGGGGGGGGGGCGTGTGTGTTGTGTCTTTGTGTGAACTGCAGTGTGCCCTGTGTGAAGCTCAATACACCTGAACAGTGATCAGTGACTTTATTCTGCCCAAACTTAATCATTAATGAAAATGTTCTCACCCAATTCTCACATAGGCTTTCCTGTCTACCCCTGTCCTCTTCTTTTCACTTTGAAAAGGGGCCTATGGCTTGAAACGTCAGTCTTCTCACTAATGGATTCAACTACCACCAAAAGGTTTTTATAAACTTTTTTATTTTTTCATTTTGCAACGAACCCTGCAGTCAACTTTTGTTTCTTCCTTGTTTTCCACCTGCTACCTTGGACTGCGACCCAACCCTTACCTTCTCCCAAACTCTTTTATCATCCCTTCTTCCTCTTCAGTCTTCTTCGGCACTGCTTTGGCCAAACTAAGGACTCTTCCAGCAATTCCCCAATGTGTCGGTGTGGCATACCTCAAGATTTACACTCACCAAGACACGGTTTACCAACCACATTGTCTTTCTACGCACCTGCAAACGAACTGGATTTGTTCCCAAGGGATTCAAGTTTAAAACCCCTATCCCCAGTGATGATCATAGCGATCTGCTGCAGCTCACGGGATCACCCACCACGCTTCTATGAAGCTAATGTCAGAAACTATCCGATCCTAACACAGTGTGTCAACAGGGCGTCTTCCCAGATAACCCACATGAGATCACAGCTCCGAAACCTCATGGATTACCAAACATCAAGATCATTATTGGCACTGTTCGGGAAAGCCAACAGAGGACTACACACAGCTATGAACAAAACTAAACAACAGAAAATGGAACGCTCACAGTCTAAGACTACATCAATGCCTACCACTCATCCAACGGCACCCATGACTCCAACTCTGACCCCAACCTGGTTGTGACTATACCACCAGACTTAAAAACCCACCTGATGACCAAAGCGCGTTGTCGAGAGGCTTGAAGTTTGTCCCCCTGCAACCGACAGCGAACCGAATGCATGTTCTGTTTCTGTGCCAACGGTTTTTTCCGCAGATCCCGTCTAGCTGCCCATTTTTCAAGCACATCCCCTCCAGCACCTGCCACCCTCTCACGACGACTTGGCAAAACTGTTTTTCCCCGACAACCAAGCACCTGGACACCAAGTCTGGGGGAATTTCCAGCTCTGGACTTTACATGCCACCTGCAAAAAACAGATTGCTCCCGCTGCAACCCAGGCCACTCAGACACTCCAACCTCTCAACTGCAGAACTGAAGCATTTGAAAGATCTGAAAAGAGGACAGATGTTGTCATCAAACCAGCTGACAAGGGAGGGGCCATAACAGTATGGCGAAAAGATCTCTATGTGGAGGAGGCGAGGAGACAATGGGTGACAGGGACTCCTACAGAGAGATTATGAAATCTACAATCAAGTCTGACAACACACTGATCCCAAAAACAATAAAATCGGCCATAGACCAAGGACATCTTCCAACAGAAGCTTTTAATGCCATCAACAGTGAACCTAAAGAACCAAACTTCTAAACCCGTTACCCAAGATTCACAAAAATTTACACTCCTGGACTCCCATTGTTTCTGCATGCGCTTGCCCCCCAGTCATCATTTCTGATGTCCTGGACAAGATTCTCCAACCCCTAGTGGCCACTCTACCCCCGTACGTAAAAGACACCAACGACACTCTGAGACTGTTAGAGGGTTTCTCTTTCCCCGATGACACAGGGAGAGACACATCTTCACGATGGATATTGTGTCACTTTACCCAGTATCCCCCCTAGTGACGGATTGCAGGCGCTGAAACACTACTTGGAGAAGAGTGACATCAAACACCTTCACATCCCTACCATCCTCCGCTAGCAGAAAATGGTTCTCTCCCTGAACTCGTTTGCCTTTGAGGACCGCCACTACCTACAGACAAGAGGGGTCGCCATGGGCACAAAGATGGGACCCAGCTTTGCATGCTTTTTTGTAGGCTTCGTGGAGGAGCAAGCTCTCAGCCGTTACACAGGAACACAACCGGCACTGTTCAAACGGTATATTGACGACTGCCTTGGTGTGTTGGTGGGACCAAGGGAAGACTTGTTTAAACTTCATCCAACACATGTCTAACTTCCACCCTGCCCTCCGATACCCCACGAAATATCATCCAAATCTATCTCCTTCCTGGACCTTTCCTCTCTGTCCACCCGACTGTTCCAACTCTCCACCACCGTCTTCTACAAGCCCCACTGACTCACATGCATATCTCCTGTACAACTCCAGCCCCCCATCCTCCACCAGGAACAGTAACACATTCTCAGTTCCAAAGGGCTCAGGCGCTCGCAGTAGAGAGCAGGACTTTGAGAATGAGGCTCGAGGATGTCCACCTTCTTCATAGCCCGCCAGTACCCAGAGGATATTGTGCAGACAGCACTTGAGCGTGCATGCTCTACCAGCCGCACAGAAGCCTGAGACAAAAGCAACGGAGAGGATGGGATCGCGCTGTGGGGAGTCATCCCATACCATCCTCACAACCTACCAGTCTGCAGAATCCTACGTGAAAAAATTTAGTCTCCTCCAACAAGACCCAGACCTCAACAAATCTTTTCCAAGCCACCCCTGTTTGCTTTTCAGAGGGACAAGAACCTGCGTGACATGCTTGTGAGGTCCAAGCTTAGACCCCAGGCCACCCAGTCAACCTCACCAGGGTGCAAACCTTGTGGGGACAAAAATGCAAGACGTGCCCATTCATAGACACTTCAGCTACAGTCGTGGGACCCACTGGCACCCTTCACTGTGAGGTCCAGTTTAAACTGCCAGTCTAGGGACTTAGTGTACATCTTGACCTGCACCCTCTGCTCCAAGCTGTATATTGGGGAGACCTACCGCTCATTGGCCGACCGCTTTTCAGAGCACCTGAGGTCGATGAAGCTGGCTACAACACCCAGTCGGCCAACATTTTTGGTCCACATCACAGCTACAGTCATGCGAAGATAGCAGCAGTGTGGCAGAACCCCAGAGACCGTGTGTACAGAAAGCACATGGAGAACCTTGTCATCAGCCGCTTGGGCACCACACAGCCAGCTGGGATGAACATCAGATTCACTGACGTCTGCTGAGCCAGGGGCCCCTTTTGCCTTAATCTCTCTGTCCTGTCCTTCTTTAGCCTCTGTTTCTTTTTCTTCAGTAGGCTAAATAGTGAATATTTCCATTTATTCCCCTCCTTTTGTGTGGTGCAGGGTGGTGGTGGTGTCTGTGTGTGTATGTGCCTTTGTGGGGGTTGTAACAAAGGGGGGGGGGGGGGGGGGGGGGGGGGGGGGGGGGGGGGGGGGGGGGGGGGGGGGGGGGGGGGGGGGAAAAAAGAAAAAGGGGGGGGGGGGGGGCGTGTGTGTTGGTTGGGCTTTGGTGAACTGCAGTGTGTCTGTGTGAGCTCAATACACCTGAACAGTGATCAGTGACTTTATTCTGGTCCAACTTAATCATTAAATGAAATGTTTTCACCCAATTCTCACATAGGCTTTCTGTCTACACTGTCCTCTTCTTTTCACTTTGACAACGGGCCTATTGGCTTGAAACGTCAGTCTTCTCACTAATGGATTCAACTACCACCAAAAGGTTTTTATAAACTTTATTTTTTTTTCATTTTATATAATATATATATTTATATATATATATATATATTTTATATAATATATTATATATAATATATATATATATATACCGTTACTAACGGCTGTAACGGCTTGTAACGCTTTTTCTTCTTCATGGAATATATCAGAAACTACTTGGCTGATCTTTGTTAACATTAGCAGGTATGTTCATTAAAGGGTCACGAATAATGCCCGATGTTTTAGTTTACCGTTATAGCCGTTTCTAACGGCTGTAACGGCCTTTTAACGGTTGTTTTTCTTCATGGAATATCTCAGAAAGTACTAGGCCGATCTTGTGAAAATTAGCAGGTATGTTCATTATGGGGCACGGGTGATGCCCGATGTTTTAGTTTACCGTTTATCCATTACTAACGGGTGTAACGGCCTGTACTATTTTTTTCTTTATGGAACTCACAGGTTTTTTCATTATGGTCCCCAATAATGACATTTGTTTTAGTTTACCTCTATGTCCGTAACTAACGGCTGGGAACGGCCTGAAACGGTTTTTATTTTTTATGGAATGTCTCTGAAAGTACTTGGCCGATCTTTGTGAAAATTAGCAGATATTTCATTATGGTTCCAGATGATGCCCGATGTTTTAGTTTTTCCCCGTTTTTAGCCGTTACTAACTGCTGTAACGGGCCTGTAACGGTTTTCCTTCTTTATGGAATATCTCAGAAAGTACTTGGCCGATCTTTCTGCAAAACTTGTAGGTATGTTATTATGGGTCACGAAAAATGCCCGATGTTTTAGTTTACCCTTTAGCTTTTAATTATGGGTGTAACGGCCTGTAAGGTTTTTTCTTCTTCATTGAATATTTCAGGAAGTACATGGCGATTTTTGTGAAAATTTGCATGTATGTTCATATGGGTCATGAATAATGCCCCCTGTTTTAGTTTACCGTTATAGCAGTTACTAACGGGCCCGTAACGGATTTTCTTCTTCAAAGAATATCTAAGAAAGTACTTGGCCGATCTTTGTGAAAATTGGCAGGTATGTTTGATTATGGGTCACGGATGATGACCAATGTTTAGTTTACCCTTTTAGAGCCGTTACTAACGGCTGTAACGGCCTGTAACGGTATTTCTTTTTTTCTAATGGAATATCTTAGTAAGTACTTGCTGTTCTTTCTCAAAACGTGAAATTATGTTTATTATGGGTCACCAATAATGCCCAATGTTTTAGTGTTCCGTTATAGCCGTTACTAACAGCTGTAACGGCCTGTAACGGTTTTTCTTCTTCATGGAATATCTCCGAAAGTATATGGCCGATTTTGTGAAAATTAGCAGGTATGTTCATTAGAGGTCACGAATAATGCCCGATGTTTTAGTTTACAGTTATATCCGTTACTAACGGCCAGTAACGGTTTTTCTTCTTCACGGAATATCTCAGAAAGTACATGGCCGATCTTTCTGAAAATTAGCAGGTAAGTTTCATTATGGTCACAGATGATGCCCGATGTTTAGTTTACCGTTGTAACCGTTACGGCTGTAACGGCCTGTAACGGTTTTTCTTCTTTATGGAATATCTCCGAAAGTACTTGGCAGATCTTTGTGGAAATTAGCAGTGTTGTTCACTATGGGTTACGGATGATGCCCAATGTTTTAGTTTACCAACGGCTATAACGGCACATAACAGTTTTATCTTCTTTATGGAATATTTCAGTAAGCACTTTGTCGATCTTTGTGAAAATTTGTAGGTATGTTCCTTATGGGTTACGGATGATGCCCGATATTTTAGTTTACCGTTATAGCCGTTACTTACGGCTATAACGGCCCATAACGGTTTTTCTTCTTTATGAATATCTCAGAAAGTTCTTGGCCGATCTTTCTGACAATTTGTAGGTATGTTCGTTAGAGGCGACAGATGATGCCCGACGTTTTAGTTTACCGTTATAGCTGTTACTAACGGCTGTAAATGCCCATAACGGTTTTTTTCTTTTTATGAAATGCCCTCAGAAAGTACTTGGCCGATCTTTGTCAAATTAGCAGGTATGTTCACTATGGGTCAGGGATCATGCCCAAACGTTTTAGTTTATCGTTATGGCCGTTATTAACGGCTGTAACAACTCATAACGGTTTTTTTTTTTAGGAAAATCTCAAAAGTACTTGGCCACTTTTTTTGGGA
>CM031611.1:88186002-88193264 GCA_018398815.1 Conus ventricosus | reverse complement strand
GGCTTATCAGCCCCATCATTTGTTTTAGTTTACCTTATGTCGTAACTAACGGCTGTAACGGCCTGAAACGGTTTTTATTTTTTATGGAATGTCTCTGACGTACTTGGCCGATCTTGTGAAAATAGCAGATATGTTCATTATGGTTCCAGATGATGCCGATTTTTAGTTTACCCCGTTATAGCGTTATAACTGCTGTAACGGCCTGTAACGGTTTTCCTTCTTTATGGAATATCTCAGAAAGTACTTGGCCGATCTTTCTGCAAACTTGTAGGTATGTTATTATGGGTCACGAATAATGCCCGATGTTTTAGTTTACCTTATAGCTTTTAATTATGGCTGTAACGGCCTGTAAGGTTTTTTCTTCTTCATTGAATATTTCAGGAAGTACATGGCCGATTTTTGTGAAAATTAGCATGTATGTTCATTATGGGTCATGAATAATGCCCCATGTTTTAGTTTACCGTTATAGCAGTTACTAACGGCCTGTAACGGATTTTCTTCTTCAAAGAATATCTAAGAAAGTACTTGGCCGATCTTTGTGAAAATTGGCAGGTATGTTGATTATGGGTCACGGATGATGACCAATGTTTAGTTTACCCTTTTAGAGCCGTTACTAACGGCTGTAACGGCCTGTAACGGTATTTCTTTTTTTCTAATGGAATATCTTAGTAAGTACTTGGCTGTTCTTTCTCAAAACGTGAAATTATGTTTATTATGGGTCACCAATAATGCCCAATGTTTTAGTGTTCCGTTATAGCCGTTACTAACAGCTGTAACGGCCTGTAACGGTTTTTCTTCTTCATGGAATATCTCCGAAAGTATATGGCCGATTTTTGTGAAAATTAGCAGGTATGTTCATTAGAGGTCACGAATAATGCCGATGTTTTAGTTTACAGTTATATCCGTTACTAACGGCCAGTAACGGTTTTTCTTCTTCACGGAATATCTCAGAAAGTACATGGCCGATCTTTCTGAAAATTAGCAGGTAAGTTCATTATGGGTCACAGATGATGCCCGATGTTTTAGTTTACCGTTGTAACCGTTACGGCTGTAACGGCCTGTAACGGTTTTTCTTCTTTATGGAATATCTCCGAAAGTACTTGGCAGATCTTTGTGGAAATTAGCAGGTGTTGTTCACTATGGGTTACGGATGATGCCCAATGTTTTAGTTTACCAACGGCTATAACGGCACATAACAGTTTTACTTCTTTATGGAATATTTCAGTAAGCACTTTGTCGATCTTTGTGAAAATTTGTAGGTATGTTCCTTATGGGTTACGGATGATGCCCGATATTTTAGTTTACCGTTATAGCCGTTACTTACGGCTATAACGGCCCATAACGGTTTTTCTTCTTTATGGAATATCTCAGAAAGTTCTTGGCCGATCTTTCTGACAATTTGTAGGTATGTTCGTTAGAGGCGACAGATGATGCCGACGTTTTAGTTTACCGTTATAGCTGTTACTACGGCTGTAATTGCCCATAACGGTTTTTTTCCTTTTTTATGAAATGTCTCAGAAAGTACTTGGCCGATCTTTGTCAAAATTAGCAGGTATGTTCACTATGGGTCACGGATCATGCCCGACGTTTTAGTTTATCGTTATGGCCGTTATTAACGGCTGTAACAACTCATAACGGTTTTTTTTTTTTAGGGAATATCTCAGAAAAGTACTTGGCCGATCTTTCTGAAAATTGGTAGACATTATGTGTCACAGATGATGCCGAATGTTTTATTCTACTGTTATAGCCGTTACTAACGGCTATAACGGTCCCTAACGGTTTTCCTTCTTCATGGAATATCTCAGAAATTACGTGGCCGATATTTCTGAAAATTTGTAGGTATGTTCATTATGGGTCACGGATGTTGCCGATGTTCAAGTTTACCGTTATAGTCGTTACTAACGGCCCATATTGGTTTTCTTCTTATGGAAAATCTCAGAAAGTTCTTGGCGAATTTTCCTGAAAATGTGTAAGTATGTTCATTATACATGAACATGTGTGTGTGTGTGTGTGTGTGTGTGTGTGTGTGTGTGTGTGTGTGTGTGTGTGTGTGTGTGTGGTGTGAGGCTCGCTAAGACCTGACCTGAACCACTATAGAGGGATAGACAGAAATGACAGACCTAGCTAAACTGTCTTCCCGACACAATGGCAGCATCAATACAAAGGTAATACGTTTATACAGGGTTTATTTTCTTTCACTCCACACGCATAAAAGTTTTCATACTCACAACCACACACTCATGCCCGACGAGGAGACTACAACCACAACATTACAAATGACCAAGGCAATAAACTCAATAAATCATCACAATTGACACAATCTTATCGATCAAAGAAACGGTCCATATACTTGGCTGCATCGAACCTACGTTACAGCATATATATCACCAACCGGGAACCACATGGCGAACCGAGCCGCCCACAAGCACAGCTGAAGGACAGAATCGCACGGCACATTAAACAATGTTGAACCCCAAAAGAACACCACAGAAGCACAGAGAATTCCACGGCACATTAAACAATGTCGAACCCTTGAAGAACACCACTGAAGGACAGAATCACAGAGCACATTAAACAATGTCGAACCCTTGAAGAACACCACTGAAGGCCAGACTCACACGGCACCTCAAACAATGTCGAACCCCAGAAGAACACCCCTGAAGCACAGAGAATCACGCGGCACCTTAAACAATGTCGAACCCCAGAAGAACACCACTGAAGCACAGAGAATCACACGACACATTAATCACGTCGAACGGTCAGAAGACGAACCGCAGATTCGCAAAGCACAGTAAACCATAGCAGAAGAACCGCAGATTCACAAAACACAGCAATCCATAGAAAAAACAACAACCGCAGATTCATAAAGCCCAGTAATCCACATAGAACCACAAAAGAATACAGCCGAGCTGAATTCCTGCTGATACGGCAGCCACGACGCAACACTGACAAAATCACCCGATGAAAACTGCAACGAATGAATAACTAACAAACCAAAACAATACCATGCCAGGCTGGACACAAGGCCCGTCCGCTTCCTCTTTCTCTCTCCTCTCCCGTTTTTTTTTCATTTACGTAATGTCCTACCTATTTTTTTTTACTTTGACGTCATAATAAGTATTGGTTTTACGTTGACGTCACAATATTCTTCATCCAAAATAAAATAATCGATTCTTCTTACAAACAGCAGGATACACAACTCAGAAATCATCCATCAAAACAGTACCAGAAACTACAGTTCACACAAGAAAAACTCGCTTGCTACCAACCTACCACAGACAGCATCAAACACTGATGCCAGACGATGACATAGGGACGAACACTGCTCCGCATGTCAGGAACGATACAGCCATACACTAGGCACCTCACCATCACTTCCAGATGGAGGCTGAAACAGCCTAGCCTAGACAAGGATACACGGACTCCTAATATCTAAAGGCATGAAACCCGAACATAGATATTACTGCTTGCCAAAAGGCCATAAGTCAAACCCGAAGATACATCTTATCTACGGGGTAATTGACACACCCAACTGACCAATACATGTGAATATACATCGACTTGCACTCAGCACAACTCTAAATGCACAAGCAAAAAAATCTAAGAAACACTGCATGAACAATATGCAAACTTAACTCAGCACCCAAAATAATATAAACACGCAAACACAACATAAGAAATCCCTATCTCCAAATTCTGCCTGTAACAAAACAACTACATTAGTAAATAATGTTTTCTCAATCAATCCTTTCCTGGCAGTGTGTGTGTGTGTGTGTGTGTGTGTGTGTGTGTGTGTGTGTGTGTGTGTGTGTGTGTGTGTGTGTGTGTGTGTGTGTGTCGTGCGTGCGTGCGTGCGTGTGTGTGTGTGTGTGTGTGTGTGTGTGTGTCTGTCTGTCTGTCTGTCTGTCTGTCCATCCATGGTTAAAATTATGTGTAAGTATGTTCATGTTCATTATAGGTCACAGATGATGGCCGATGTTTACCACAATAGCCATTACTAACAGTTAGACCAGCCCAAGACGGTTTTTTCTCTTTATGGAATATCTCACGCGTATTCAGGATATACTCGGAGTACGTTTATATGCTTTGCATCTTGTTTTCCTTATATTCTGGGCAATTTTCCCTCTCCTTGATACTTTTTGTCCCTTTTTTGTACTCCCAGTTCTTATAGAACAGGGAATACTTTAGAATGGGAACGAAGAAATGCTGCGTGCGTGTGTGTGTGTGTGTGTGTGTGTGTGTGTGTGTGTGTGTTGTGTGTGTGCGTGCGTGCGTGCGTGCGTGCGTGCGTGCGTGCGTGCGTGCGTGCGTGCGTGTGTGTGTGTGTGTGTGTGTGTGTGTGTGTGTGTGTGTACATGCGTGCGTGCGTGCGTGCGTGCGTGCGCACGTGCGTGTATGCGTGCGAGTGTGTGTGTGTGTGTGTGTGTGTGTGTGTGTGTGTGTGTGTGTGTCTGTCTGTCTGTCTGTCTGTCTGTCTGTCTGTCTGTCTGTCGATCCATGGTCAAAATGTGTTCCACTAGCCCCAGACAAAATTACTTGGCCGATCTTTCTGAAAATGTGTAGGTATGTTCATTATGGGCCACAGATGATGCCCTATGTTTTACTTTACCTTTATATCTGTTGCTAACGGCTGTAACAGCCTGTAACGGCTTTTGTTCTTTATGGAATATCTCAGAAAGTACTTGGCCGATCTTTCTGAAAATTTGTAAGTATGTTCATTATAGGTCACAGATGATGGTCGACGTTTATTACAATAGCCATTACCAACAGTTACACCCACCCAAGACGGTTTTTCCTCTTTATGGAATATCTCACACGTAGTCAGGATAAACTGGGAGTACGTTTATATGCTTTGCATCTTGTTTTCATTTTTCACATCGTTTTTTTCCCCCTGTTTTCTTCTTTGTAGCGATGCATTTCTGGTCTTTGTTTTGCTTCTTTCAATCATTTTATCAGTCATGAGTTGCCCTCCATAGCTGTCTGTCTGCTTAGATTACCTTCCTACTCTTCTTGTGTCCAATTCTTGCTTCTGTGCTTCTATCTTGTTAATTCTTTCATTTTCCAAATCGGCAGCTGGAGGGTGGTGTTTTTCGCCGGTGGGCTCTGCAGTCATGAAATACGGGCTGGTACACCATGGGGATGCTACTTTAAGGCTGTTATGAGCTGCATCCTGTAGTCTAATTTACCTCTGTTCAGGAGCAGTTATGTCCCTTGATATCTTAATGGAGTGTCCTGTGCGTGCCTGTACCCATCGTCAACACAGCGCAGGCCTCCAAGGGTGGTACAGGACTGCTCTAAAGGCAGGCGAAGACAGTGCTTCTCTGGGTCCTCCCAGCACCTTCGGGTGTTTCTTTTTCTTCTTTGCCTTAACTAGGCTGACCCTGGAGAAAGGTCCAGTGACGGTGAGGAAAGACCCACTGACCACAGGGAAAGTCCTGTTGACAGTGGGAAAGACTACAACTTTGGATTCTCTCTTGAGGGCACATAAGACCGTATTGCGAAATCTTGGCTGTGTCTGGAGTGGCACTGTCTTCGTCTGTCCGTGGGCAGGGGTGGTTGGGTCTGTGGGGTGTGCTCGGCAGCTGGAGGGTGGTGTTTTTCGCCGGTGGGCTCTGCAGTCATGAAATACGGGCTGGTACACCCATGGGGATGCTACTTTAAGGCTGTTATGAGCTGCATCCTGTAGTCTAATTTACCTCTGTTCAGGAGCAGTTATGTCCCTTGATATCTTAATGGAGTGTCCTGTGCGTGCCTGTACCCATAGTCAACACAGCGCAGGCCTCCAAGGGTGGTACAGGACTGCTCTAAAGGCAGGCGAAGACAGTGCTTCTCTGGGTCCTCCCCAGCACCTTCGGGTGTTTCTTTTTCTTCATTTCCCTTCCCTGATTTTTTCTTCTTCTCTTAACTCTTCGACTTTCTTTCTTCCTTTCATCTCTCTGCTCTTTTCCCAGAAACATGTCCTTTCCTTCGCATTCCATTTTCCTCAGTGCTCTTTCCACCTTTATTCTTCCTCTTTCTTTTTTCATGCTCTCTTTTCTCCTTTCTTGCTTCTCTCTTTACTTTAAAAAAATCTTTTCTTCGCTTTATTTTTCTTATTTTTTCTCTCTTTCTACTGTTTTTTTCTGCCATCATTTTGTCTTCTTTTCTATCTTTCTATTATTTCTTTCTTTCTTTCTTTATTTTTCCTTCTTTCTTTATCTTTTTTTTTTACCTTGGCCATTGGTTCCAATGCTCTAAATAGGAAAACCACAAAAACAAACCAGCCTAAACAAACCTAACAACAAGAAGTGACAATAAACGCCCAGTTTACCCTAATGACAGTGGAGGAGATTGTTCAGGTAATTAGAAAGGGATTACAGGCACCTGTTTCCTCCCTGCCTCCCTCCCCTAGCTATCTTCCTCACCTTTTCCTTCCTTATCGCCCCCTTCATTCTCTTGTGATCCCCACTTCCACTCGCCATCGTATCTCCGCCACTTACGTTGTTTGTGGGGGAAGCGGGGCGTGTAATGTGGTGGGAAAGCTGATAACTCTCCTCATCAACAGTGCCGTGCCAGCTATGTAACCCGGTGGCCCAGATCACAAGGAAGGTGAAGTAAATGAATGAATGTGTGTGTGTGTGTGTGTGTGTGTGTGTGTGTGTGTGTGGTGTGGTGTGTGTGTGTGTTTTTGTGTGCGTGCGTGCCTGTGTGCATAAGTGCATGTGTGCATAGGTTTGCACCAGAGAGAAGAGAGAGAGAGAGAGAGAGAGAGAGAGAGAGAGAGGGAGAAAAGACAGACAGACAGATAGACAGACAGACAGGGACAGACAGAGAGAGACAGACAGGTAGACAGATAGAGGGAGAGAAATGGGTAAAGTTATAGACAGACAGGGAGGCAAAGAAAGACAGAGAGAGACAAAAGCCACACAGACAGACAGACAGGAGACTCAGAGGAAAAGACACAAGGAATGAGAAACATTGAAATTGAGAAAGAAACAGAGACACACACACAGACAGACAGACAAACAGGCAGAGAGAGAGAGAGAGGAGAGAGAGAGAGAGAGAGAGAGAGAGAGAGAAGTAGGGCGACCGTCTTTCCTTTTATAATCTACACCTGATTCAATTGTCTGCAGACCCAGCCACACAATCAAGGAATTGTCTGCTTGGGTCTAAATGTCTGGAATAAGTCGTAATAAATTCAGAAATAATGCCCAGACGACTAAGGGCATTGAGAGAGCCTGGAAAAGAAGATTTTAAAAAATAAAAAAGTGGTACAATCAGAC
>CM031611.1:88176002-88178502 GCA_018398815.1 Conus ventricosus | reverse complement strand
AAGCGCGAGTCATTAAGTAGAAAATGAGCATCTCCAGAGGGTCATGGGTTCGAATCCCAGCCATGGCTCGTCCCAAGATGGGGGAAAAAAAAGGGGGGCAGCAGAGGGACATCCGGAGTCATGAACCGGGTGTGGCCCAACCCCCCCTAGAGTGTCAGGAGATAAGGGCCGAAACACTTGCTTGAAGGGGGCTTCTCTTCTGAGGACTCTCTGCTGCCACGCTCTCCACGAGTTTCTTTCTACTGATGCATGGGTAAACCATTGACTTCCGGGAATAGGCCGGAGGACGTCCGGGAAAGACCGGAGGACACTGGGAAAGACCAGAACCAAGGGCTCTGTGGGCTGGCTCCCCACTTTGCCTTAAACATGTGGCTACTAAAAATAAAAGGAAACGATGCTCCCAGGATTCACCGAAAGGGGGAGAGAATGATGAATCCATCGGTGCTCAACCAATCACGACTGCAAATCCCAAACGGACTATGACATGGACCAAATGGAATATCCATGTGTCTGTGGAAAGCGTTTCGCTACCACCCGTGGCATGAAGATCCACAGAACAAAGATGGGATGTGTGAAGACTCATCTGAATGAGCAGCAGCACACTGCATCAGCAGATAAGACGTCGGAAGACCAAGGCCAGGATTTAAACCACAGTGCCAAGGACATCCACGCTGTTGGTTCGGATGAGGAATTTGCACAGGCCTTCGATGCCAGGCGCCTGAAACTCAACCTGCCACGAGCAAACGAAACTGAAGATTGGGAGAAACTGGATGCAAACATCGTCCAAAGACTCGATGCACTGATAGGGAAAAGCACCCTGGAACACAAACTAGCCACATATGGGGACATTGTGTATGCCACATGTAGAGACGCCTATGGAGTAAAACTACCCAAAGAGAAAACACCTCCAAAGAAATCCAGACGCCAAGAAAAGATGGACAAGATCAGAGTCCAAAAGAACAACCTCAAGAAGCAAATGAAGACCGCACTGCCAGCTGAAAAACAAGGCTTGGAAAAACTGTGGGAAGACCTGAAAGAAAAACACAGCGCCCTCAGCAAAGCGGAATCTGCGAGGAAGAGGAAGAGCAAAAAGAAGAAGACACAAGAGCGCTTCTTCAGAGACCCCTTCCAGTTTGCCAGAACACTGTTTGAGCAGCCAAAATCTGGGACCCTAAGTGTGGACAAAGGAGTTCTTGAGCAGCATCTGAGGAAAACATACTCTGACTCACAGAGCAAAGCACCACTCGACATTCAAGGTCTGGTGTGGCCAACCAACCCTGCGGAACAGTTCAATGGCAAGCCTCCAACGTTGGCGGAAATCAAGAAGGTGGTCGACAAAGCCAGAGCCAAATCATCACCAGGCCAAACGGAATACCGTACCAGCTTTACAAGAAATGTTCCAAGGTGCTGGAGTGGCTCCACAGGCTGCTGCGATCGGCTTGGAGAAACCAGAAGATCAGCGGCCAGTGGATGACGGCAGATGGTGTGTACATCCCCAAAGAGCAAAACTCAAGTGACATCAGCCAGTTCAGGCCAATATCACTACTGAACGTCGAAGGAAAATCTTCTTCTCTGTCATGGCAGCAAGGCTGACCAAGTACCTGATGGAAAATAAGTACTTGGATGTGTCAGTCCAGAAAGGTGGCATCCCAGGCGTGGCTGGCTGTGCAGAACACGCCACAAATGATCTGGGACGCAATCCAAAAAGCAAAAACAGAAAAGAGAGACCTGGACGTAGTGTGGCTTGATCTGGCAAACGCATATGGATCTGTGCCCAATGAGATGATACAGTTGGCTCTTGAGATGTACCATGTGCCAAAGAACATCCGCGACATGCTCAAGAAGTACTTCAATGGCTTCTCAATGCGGTTCTCTACCAAGGAGTACACAACTGATGGATCAACTTGGAAGTGGGCATTGCAATGGGCTGTGCAATTTCCCCGATACTGTTCGTGCTGACAATGGAACTCATCTTGAAAGCAGCAACAAACAACGCGAGACAAACAGACCTTGGCGATGGATACAAGATGTCTCCTCTCAAGGCCTTCATGGATGACACTACAGTGATTTCATCCAGAGAAGACGAGACACGTCATGTGCTGGAGAGGCTGGACGACATAGTTGCTCATCCAGAATGAAGTTCAAGCCAAAGAAATCACGGAGTCTCTCACTGAGGAAAGGAAAAGTGGCCGAATCTGTGGTCTTCAGTGTTGCCAACCAGGCCATTCCAACAGTCACAGAAGAGCCAGTCAAGAGCCTTGGAAGATGGTATGATGATACGCTGAAAGACACACAAAGAGCAAAAGAAACCAAGCAGATGGCGGAAGAAGGCTTGGAGACCATTGACCAGTGTGGGCTCCCTGGCAAATACAAGGTCTGGTGTCTGCAGTTCATGCTGATACCAAAGCTCCTATGGCCTCTGATGATATACGACATCTGCACCAGCACAGTGGAGGCAATGGAAGCCAAAATCACAAGTTCACAAGGAAATGGCTTGGTG
>CM031611.1:88163502-88166002 GCA_018398815.1 Conus ventricosus | reverse complement strand
AAATCCATAAAAAAGCAGACTGCTGATCGCCACACAGCAAAGTAAACGCTGAAAAGAAGGACAAGAATGGCAGAGAAGAGGCTACGGAGAAGAGAAGATTGTGCACATGTGGATTGGTGGCTTTGTAACCTTTGAGGAATGACAGTTCGTACAACAGCTGTGGTCAAAGAGAATGGAATTAGGAAGACAGAGACAGTGTGTAGACAGCGCCAGAATCTAGAGTCACTGACCCTCTTGTCCTTGGTTCTCGTTTCTCATAATCGGTTTTAGTAAATAGACATGAACAGAACGTGGTACTTTAGTAGATTATATACTGTGTGCACATAATTATTTCAAAGACACTATTATATACAACGTGAATATATATATATATATATATATATATATATATATATATATATATATATATATATACATACATATATAACAAACTAATAAATTCCAAGGATAAGTACCGAGCACCGTTCAGCAACTTACAGAGCAGCTTGGTGTTGCAATGACTGCAAGAAATATTGAATTATAAACAAAGCTTGCTTTATGTCTTAGATTGAAGAAATAGGGGGAGATACGCATTCATATCTGCAGTGGCAGATGATTCTGCCTAACTAACAGTATGTGCTTGAGTGGGTGGAGCACTCAAGCACATACTGTTAGTTAGGCAGAATCATCTGCCACTGCAGATATGAATGCGTATCTCCCCTATTTCTTCAATCTAAGACATAAGAGCAAGCTTTGTTTATAATTCAATATATATATATATATATATATATATATATATTATATATTATATATATTCAATTCTAAACAAAGCTTGCTCTTATGTCTTAGATTGAAGAAATAGGGGGGGGGGGGGGGGGATAAGTATTCAAATTTGCAGTAGTAGATAATTCTGCTGTGGGTGAATTGGGAATTATAAATGCTTCTCAAAATGAGCCTTCAGCAAGCTTATAATTTCCAAGGGGATACAGTCTCCAATGGGGAGGAACTCACCAACATATAACTCCTGGTCAGATACCGGTATTTCCAAACCCTTATTATTTCTCTCAGAGACCGCGGAAAGTGATAACTTGAATCCTCTGCCTTTTCGGTTTTAAAGAAGAATGCTATCCCAGAAAAAGGCTGGTGTGCAATACCGTAGTATGTTTGTTGAGTTTTCAAAAAACCAACCAAAGGTGCCACCTAAGAAGCAATAGAAAATTTAATGAAAGAGCAAAACAAGCTACATTTTCTCGTGAAAAGTAGAAAATATGAAAAGATAACCTCTTAAGACACATGTGCTGACGGCCAGATTTTGGAATGAATTCACAAGGGACCTAATTATAATAAACTAATAAATTCCAAGGATAAGTACTGAGCACCATTCCAGCAACTTACAGAGCAGCTTGGTGTTGCACTGATTGCAAGAAATATTCAATTTTAAACAAAGCTTGCGCTTATGTCTTAGATTGAAGAAAAAGGGTGGGAGATACGCATTCATATCTGCAGTAGTAGATAATTCTGCTTAACTAACAGTATATGCTTGAGTGGGTGAATGGGGAATAATAAATGCTTCTCAAAATGAGCCTTCAGCAAGCTTATAGTCTCCAAGGGGGAGACAATCTCTCTTTCTTCAACACACACACACGCACGCACGCACGCACGCACGCACGCACGCACGCACGCAGGCACGCACGCACGCACGCACGCACGCGCGCATGTACGCACGCACGCACACACGCACGCGCGCGCGCACGCACGCGCGCACGCACGCACGCACGCACGCACGCACGCACGCACGCACACACACACACACACACACACACACACACACTCACACACACACAAAGCGTGTGTGTGTGGTGTGTGTGTGTGTGTGTGTGTGTGTGTGTGTGTGTGTGTGGTGTGTGTGTGTGTGTTGTGTGGTGTGTGTGTGCTTATTTACATAAAAAGTTCACAGACACGAATACAAACAGCAGCATAAAGAGAGAGAGAGAGAGAGGAGAGAGAGAGAGAGAGAGAGAGAGAGAGAGAGAGAAGAGAGAAGAGAGAGAGAAGAGAGAGAGAGAAGATGAGAGAGAGAGAGAGGAGGAGAGGAGAGAGAGAGAGAGAGCACAAACATAAAAAAACGAGGGTTTTTCTTTATCTAGTTTCAAATGGATTTGTTGAGATATTTTATGCTATGCCTCTATCACCCAAGGACATGAATCAAGAGTGCGTGATAACAGACCTAGCAGAAAGACAGAGAAGAAGAAGAAGAAGAAAGAAGAAGAAGAAGAAGAAGAATTTAGTCTTCCCAAGGGTGAGGGCAGAAAACTGTGTGAGACTGCAAAAGAAAACATCGTAAACATGACAAAAAGAGTTCTGTCTAAAAGAAGAAGAAGAAGGAACCAAAAGGAAATCCAACAACATGAAGAATCAGGAATCAGGAGTTAACATCAAATACCTTGCGGAAAAAAAAGTTTATTGAAAGACGCCATACCGAAGACAAATGGCATTGGCTGTGAAACCAT
The DNA here is from genome assembly GCA_018398815.1 of Conus ventricosus. Classification (NCBI taxonomy): domain Eukaryota; kingdom Metazoa; phylum Mollusca; class Gastropoda; order Neogastropoda; family Conidae; genus Conus; species Conus ventricosus. The sequence goes on along the minus strand of CM031611.1, from coordinate 88,163,513 downwards.
AAAAAACGCAT
>CM031611.1:88146002-88158502 GCA_018398815.1 Conus ventricosus | reverse complement strand
AGACTACAATGTTGTCTTATCTAAGTTAATTGTTAAACATAAACGATCTGCTTCTTCTTTTAAGACTTTTAATTGGTTTTGTAAACCTACAACTGTTCCAGATAAAAGAATAACGTCGTCAGCAAATAGTAACAAAAATATCTCTACTGATCGGGTATTATCTGAATACCATGTCTACCTTTATTAGATAACTCAATTGCTAGTTCATTGATGAAAAAAAGAAAACAACTGCGGACTCAACAGACATCCTTGTTTTACTCCATTCGGACACTCGAAAAATCTGAATACTCACTCTTCACACGTACACATGCAAGCACCGAGTTGTAGATACTTCTAATGGCTATGTACAGTTTACCATACACACCACTTTTACGAAGTACATTCTACAGCACATTGCGATTTACAGAATCAAACGCTTTCCTGAAATCTACAAATGCGACATAAAGCTTCGTATTGCAGAATAAATATTTCTGTACTAGTGAGTATAGTGTAAATATATGGTCTCTAGTACTGTAACTAGTTCTAAAACCTGCTTGTTCCTCAATAATCTTTTCCTCATTTTCTGCCCATTTTGTTAATCTTTTGTTTAGTATGTGAGTGTTAAACTTTACTTAAAATGCTGGTAAGTGCTACTCCACGATAGTTATCCGGATTATTAGCGTCTCCTTTTTTATAGATTGGTATAATAATCGATTTTGCCCATTCTAAAGAAAAAATACCATTTTCAATAGTTGTGTAAATAAACGAACAAGAAAATCAATTACAGTTGAGTTTGCATGCTTCAGCATTTCTGCTATGATTTTGTCTGGTCCAGCGCTCTTTCCTGATTTTAAACGATTGATACTAGCAATGACTTCTTCTCTAGATATAGGATTGTTAAATAATGGTTCCATTTCGTCATCTTCTTGCACCCGGCCCGTACCCAATTTGCATCTTCTTCTGTACCATTATTATCAAAATTATGAAAAACGCCCCAAAAATGATCATGCCAATTTTGTATTGATATCTCATTATAAACAAAACGGTTTTTATTAACAGATCTTATCAATGTCCAAAATGTTTTCGAATCATCAACAGAATCCCTTAGTTTCTTTACTCTGCTTTCTTCAAACTCCTGTTCCTTTATTTTCCTTAGTGTAGTATACTCTTTTCGAGCTAAAGCATATTCTGAAGAGAGAGAGAGAGAGAGAGAGAGAGAGAGAGAGAGAGAGAGAGAGAGAGAGAGAGAGAGAGAAGAGAGAGAGAGAGAGAGAGAGGGAATGTTTGAGGACTGGATTCAATAAATGGAAAACTCAGTCTGTCGGACAGGCAAATATATGGACAACGAAAGAGAGAGAGAGAGAGAGAGAGAGAGAGAGAGAGAGAGAGGAGAGAGAGAGAGAGAGAGAGAGAGAGAGACAGACAGACAGACAGACAGACAGACAGACAGACAGACAGACAGACAGACAGACAGAACAGAGAGAAAGACAGACAGACAGGCAGAGACACTAGAAGACTGACTGAGAGAGACAGAGAGATTGTCAAGAGAAAAAATACATAAAGAAAGTGAGATCATGAAAGAAAGATAACACATAATGTGAGCACACACACACACACACACACACCACACACACACACACACACACACACACACACACACACACACACACACACACACACACACACACACACACACACGCACAGAGAGAGAAGAGAGAGAGAGAGAGAGAGAGAGAGAGAGAGAGAGAGAGAGAGAAGAGAGAGAGAGACAGATGGGGAGCGACACAAAAAGAGAAAGAAAGAGAGCGAATGATGGGGAAAGGGATATGGAAAAAAGAAAAAAAAAAGAGAGAGAGAGAGAGAGAGAGAGAGAGAGAGAGAGAGAGAGAGAGAGAGAGAGAGGAGAGAGAGAGAGAGAGAGAGAGAGAGAGAGAGATGCTACGAAAACATAAAGGCTAACACTGACAGAGAATGGATGAGCATGAAAAAGAGGCAGATAAAAAGAGGATGGGGAAGGGTTAATGAATATGTGAGAAGAGAAAAAAGAGACACACGTAGCAATAGGCCGTTAACACAAGAACCGAAAAGAAAAGCCACCATGCACAGTATCTGTTCTGCATTCAGCACGATATTGGCTTTGGGGGGTCGGGTAATGCCATATGAGCTGAACGATTGACGCGGCAGAGGTCAGGAGGAGGGCAGCCTGGGCATTGCTCCTTGACTTGTCCATAGCACTGACACAAGTTAGAGTCTGGGTCACGCGTAGACATGACGGAGAGAGAGAGGAGAGAGAGAGAGAGAGAGAGAGAGAGAGAGAGAGAGAGAGAGAGAGAGAGAGAGAGAGAGAGAGAGATGGAGGAAGAGAGAGACTGATAATGAGATAGAGAGACAGAAAGAGAGAGACAGAGGGAGACAGACAGACAGAGGCAGACAAAGACAGAGACAAAGAGACAGACAAAGAGAAACAGAGGGAGAGAGGGAGAGAGACAGAGAGGGGGGGGGGGGGGGGCAGGTAACTGATGTACAGACAGACACAAAAGAAACAAAGAGAACACAGGACAAACATCAGATATACTTCCAAAACGCTATATGTTATCTGTTATGCTCAAAGCTGTATGTAGCATGTGCCAGTGCAGGTGAAAACATACTTTACTGAGTTGTGAAAACAGATGAATGGATATAGGCGAAAAACCAACCTCTGTGGAGGCAATAAATGAATGGAAGCAGGTGAGAACACAACCTGGGTGGAAGTAATGAATGATTGGAGAAGAAGAAGAAGAAGAAGAAGAAGAAGAAGAAGAAGAAGAAGAAGAAGAAGAAGAAGAAGAAGAAGAAGAAGAAGAAGAAGAAATCAGAGAGAGAGAGAGAATCACATTACTATGACCCCTCTGACTAACTGTCAAAACACACACACACACACACACACACACACACACACACACACACACACACACACACACACACACACACACACACACACACACACACACACACACACACACACACACACATACATTGTCTGAAAATGGTTTAAGCTTATCACCTCAAAAATCTTACATGATGCTATTTGATGCGAGTGGATATGTTAACAATGCTACAGAATTTAAAGTTAACAACATCACACTTAAATACGCTTCAAATATTAAATTTCTTGGTGTTTATATAACGTCTAAGCTGTCTTGGAACCTGCATTTAGAACATGCTGTAAATCAAGCAAGAAAGTCATTGAACCTTCTAAAAGTCATAAGCAAACAAAGCTGGGGTCAAGACACAAATACATTAATTCATTTGTCCTCTGCTTTAGTTAGATCTAAATTGTCATATGCACAAGAGGTATTCTTTAGTGCTCCGAAATATCTATTGAAAAAACTGCGGAGCATAGATTGTAAAGCATATAGAATAGCCCTTGGCGTTCCATTTCATGGTTCCATCATAGGATCCTACCATGAAGCAGGTGTATTGCCTCTTGATGATCAGCGAAAATTAGCCTGTGCTAAATACATTTTAAGATGCTCTACCATTCAAAATTCAAACCAAATGGAACTTGAAATTAGGTCCGATATTCATTTTCCTAAGCGTGCAAAACGTATCCGATCTAATAAAACTATTCTTACATTTTCTTCTAAACTATTGACAAAATTAAACACTAATCAAAAGAAATTAGCTCTGCGTTTTCCAATAAGTCCCATCCCAAACTGGGAGCTTTTAAAGGCAAAGTTTGATTATAACTATACACAATTGTCCAAAGTTGATAACATCAATGTTCTTGCATATGAAGCTAGATCCCATATGAATGATTTTATCCCAATCATCTAAAAATCTTCACTGATGGTTCTTTATTAGACAATCAGGCAGGCTGTAGTTTTGTCATCCCCACTTTAAAAATTGAGAAATCTTTTTACCTTGGTAAGGACTTCTCCATTTTCACAGCTGAATTAATAGCAATTTTAATGGCTATTCAGTATGTCATTGATACACCATTCAATTTCTATGGTGCACTCTTTTGTGTAGACTCTAAATCAGTTCTCCAAGCTTTAGAATCAACAAATCCGAAAAACCGGGCTGAAGTCGTCACAGAAATCAAAATACTTATTCATGTTCTTATATCAAGGGGTATCGCAGTTGATTTTTGTTGGATCCCATCTCATTGTTCGATATCTGGAAATGAATGGGCTGATCGTACTGCTCGGGCAGGTGCAAAAAAAAACCTTTTAAATCCAAGGATATTCCATTCTTTTAAGTTTACAAGAAGGTTACTCTATTACAAAAAGCTTCTTTTGAACATTTTGAAAAGATATATAAAGACTACATGCTTCCAAAGTACATAAGCCTAACTCTTCAATAAAGTGTTGTCTAAACGTTTGATCACAAAATTTTTCAAAAAAGAATTCATTAATAGATTATACATTTTATTAAAAAAAATGTCAATAAACACCCAAAACACCGCAAAAAAAATTGTTTCACTGTTTTACAGACTTAGGTTTAAACGCTTTCAAAACCAAGTTCATAAAAAAAACATTCAATGTGTATGCGGGGCTGTTGATAGTTGTACAACACATATTTTATGCTTTTGTCCTTATTCTGAATCAGCTCTATCAAAATTCAGAAAAGATGAATCTAAATGTATTTTCCAAGAACCTGTATTTCTTTTGAACTTTGTTCAGAACTTAATGATAAGTCCAGTCGGCTCAGTTTTATGATTTCTGCATATTTTAGACTGTTTTTGATTTGACTATTGCAGTTTGATTTGTTAATGTTGCTTTTTGCTAAGGATTGTTCTTACGTAGTATTTCCACTAATATTTAACACATACAGGCGCGCATACACAAGCGCGCGCACACACACACACACGCGCGCACACACACACAATGTACACACACACACACACACACACACACACACACACACGCGCGCGCGCGCGCGCACAAGCACGCATGCATACTACAAATACGCATATACAAGTAAACGCCCACTTCCTGTTTAATATCACTTTAAAGTGAAAAGACGTTAAATCGAAGAACAACAACAACAACACACACACACACACACACACACACACACACACACACACACACACGCACGCACGCACGCACACACACACACACACACACACACAGGCCCCTCAACCGAAACAATCACTTTAACAAGCCGCCTCTTTTACGTGCTTCTGTCGTTCCCAGCAGCTCTAAGACATTAATCCAGTGCCAATAATGAGCAGCAAAAACCGCGTTGTCTGTGTACGCAGACATGACCCAGACTCAGGTAAAGTGTGCCAGCGCTACAGTGAAAGCATTAGCATCAAACCAATACAAACAGGATCGGAAATGAAATGAGGTAGGGAACAGCAAACGATAAACAGTAAACAAGTGGGGTATGTTTTGCTCCCATAAGGAAACCTAACACCGAATAACTTTTATTCAAGACTGGCACAGCCTTTTAAACTTGAATAAAGTCAGACAAAATACATAGACGAACAATCTAATAGTGGGGGAAAAACAAGCGCAGGCCAACAACTGAACTGTCTGGCAAAGATTTGGACTTGAGGGGAGGGGAGAGGGGAGCCTGAAGATGGAGAAACTGGGAAAATGAAATTAAAAAAAAAAAATGTTACAGATATGAAAACTCTTCACTAGCTGCATAAGGGAACCATCGTATTCCCTTTTGAAGGCAGATATATTTGTATTGCTGCTCCGAGGCCTTTCGCCCGCTGGATCAGGACTCATCAGGGAGACACGGCTGGTTGTGTCTGCGCTCCCCGGCGTCAAATAGAGACACACCACAGTCCATAATACTGTGGTGTTCTCACCACCAAGGGTGCAAAAAAGAATCCAATAGCACCCCCAGAGCAGCCAGCGAAGAGTAGTAAATGCAACCAAACGAAAGTGTGGGGAGGAAAAAAAAGTTGCTGTAAAACTAAAGACATTATGCAAATAATATAAAATGTAGGGGACAGTCTTTGAGCCTACGCCTGAGGATCCACCCAAAGATGCAAGGGAGATCAAAAGACAAACACACAGACGGACAGAAACAAATACAAATAACATTTGTCTGTTCACGGGGATACAACATACTACAGAAGAACAGAGTAGATGTAACTAGATCTGGCAGACTCATGACTGAATACAGCATATCAGAGGATGACACCAAAGAATGCACTTCCCTACAACTCCATGACCATCATCTGAATGATTCAGTGGTAACGCTGGGCTTCTCTGTCGGGTGATTTAACAGATGTACGTTGATAGTTCTGTGTGGATGAGTGGCACACAATTTGCAAACAGGACGATCCTGAATGTAGTGGCATGTTAGCCAATCAGGGTGAACAACACAGGAGTGTTATAATTGACAGGATAACAATTTTATTTGTCCAAAAGATGGAAAATTCATTTTAGACAACACTGCAACCATATACCAGGACAATACGCAAACATCAGTAAAATATCTTCATGCAAGCACAAACACTCCCCCCCCCCCCCCCCCCCCCCCCCCCCCCCCCCCCAACCCCCCACCCCCCAATGTTGAGAAACCATGGAAGATGGCTTTGAAAAAAGTAGCGCAGTATTACGTACAATATAATGCATCAGCAGATCACTGATAAAGATCGACCCTAGAAGTGTCAAACCAATATTTACAGTCAAAGTTGGTCACAAAGACACAGGTAACCGTAGGTAATCAATCCTCTGTAAGATGTCGCCACGTTCTGTCTGCCTGTCCGGTTGTTTTCTACAGCTGACGGGATCATGTCACTGCCAGTGGGTACAGACGTTGCATTGTCGGAAGGTCTAGACGAAGGTCTGAACCGTTTGCCGGCCAGCGCTGCTGTGCCGTGATTGTGTTGTACTGGAGAAATGGAAGTCGCAACCCGACTTGACCCTTTCCTAATGTCTACTCTGTGGGATAAGAGTTACTATGGTGATGGCTCTTCTATCAGGCATGAGCGAGGAAGGCTTTAGGACTAGGGGATTTCTGTTACTCACCCACCCACCCCTCCTCCTCCTCCTCCTCCTCCTCCTTCTCGCCCTTTCCCCTCTATCTGTATCTCTCTTTGTCTTTTTCTTTCAGCTTGTTTCTCATGACTTCGTCAGCACATTCTATCTGAAAAGAGGTAGACTTAATACCTACGGTTAGGTCATTAAGTGAAAACCACCCATATTAGTGTGAATGTAAAGCATGGAGGGATAGATTATCAAGAGAGAGAGAGAGAGAGAGAGAGAGAGAGAGAGAGAGAGAGAGAGAGAGAGAGAGAGAGAGAGAGAGAGAGAGAGAGAGAGAGAGAGTTTCAACTGATCTCATCAATCAGAGAAGTTATTTAAAGCCCACATACTCACAGTCAACACAACACACACACACACACACACACACACACACACACACACACACACACACACACACACACACAGAGCGGCCCCTCAAATGACCAACTGTCCTGGCGCGGCACCCTCTTGTTTTCTTCTCCTGTGGTTCCTGCCAGCTCTCAGACATCAAATCGGTGCCAGTGTGACAGGTACGTATTACATCGTCCGTGTGGCCAGACAGGACAAATATATGTGTCAATGTGCTTGCGTTGCCTCTCCTGTATGCCATGAATGTGGATTAGATCGAGACAAACCATACTGCCGGCCCCTCCCTTCCCCATTGCACTGAACAATATCAACCAGCAGTGGTGGGGTCAGGCTGCCAATTAGTGTTATTGTATTATCAAAGTGAAGGGAGATCACTATGCCTGATCAGAGCTCACTGGCTCCTGCCCTGAAACTCTCTGTTTTTGTCTTTGTCTCTGTCTATTTTTCCCTGTCTGTCTGTCTCTCTGTATGTCCGTCTCTCTCTCTCTCTCTCTCTCTCTCTCTCACCTCTCTCTCTCTCTCTCTCTCTCCTCTCTCTCTCTCTCTCTCTCTCTCTCTCTTCTCTCTCTCTCTCTCTCTCGCTCTAACCCCCCCCCCCCTTTGAATCTGGCTATGTGAGGCAATCAGGGTGACAAGCGTGGGAGTATATCTGACCCGGATACAAAAAATATTACATTATTTGTACAACATGATATGGTGGCATGTGACCAACAGGCTCAGTCATATAGAGTGAGTCAGGTCCAGCGTTATGACAGAACTGAAACTAACATGGCTCAATCATATAGAGTGAGTCCGGTCCTGTGTTATGACAGAACTGAAACTAACAAGGCTCAGTCATATAGAGTGCGTCAGGTTCTGCCTTATGACAGAACTGAAACTAACAAGGCTCAATCATATAGAGTGAGTCAGCTCGCTCATGCGTTATGACAGAACTGAAACTAACAAGGCTCAATCATATAGAGTGAGTCCGGTCCTGTGTTATAACAGAAACCAAGGCTCAATCATATAGAGTGAGTCAGCTCCTGCGTTATGACAGAACTGAAACTAACAAGGCTCAATCATATAGAGTGAGTCCGGTCCTGTGTTATAACAGAAACCAAGGCTCAATCATATAGAATGAGTCAGGTCCTGCGTTATGACAGAACTGAAACTAAAAAGCTCAATCATATAGAGTGAGTCAGGTCCTGTGTTATGACAGAACTGAAACTGAAGCCCTAGTGAAGGATGTCCATACTCGTGTGTGTGTGTGTGTGTGTGTGTGTGTGTGTGTGTGTGTGTGTGTGTGTGTGTGTGTGTGTGTGTGTGGTGTGTGTGTGTGTGTGTGTGTGTGTGTGTGTGTGTGTGTGTTGTGTGTGTGTGTGTGTGTGTGTGTGGGTGTGGGTGTGTGTGTGTGGGTGTGATGTCGGTGAGTTTATGTGGGATATGAACGGTCGTGGGGAGTCCTTCAGAGGGTGACTCTGCGACTTTAGCAATTGTTGTTGATAAGAGGCTTAGTAAGGTGAGTACTGCACTGGCTGGATCAGAGAACTGCACTGACTGGATCAGAGAACTGCACTGACTGGATCAGAGAACTGCACTGGCTGGATCAGAGTACTGCACTGGATCAGAGTACTGCACTGGATCAGAGAACTGCACTGACTGGATGAGCGAACTGCACTGGATCAGAGTACTGCTGGATCAGAGAACTGCACTGGATCAGAGAACTGCACTGGATCAGAGAACTGCACTGGATCAGAGTACTGCACTGACTGGATCAGAGAACTGCACTGGATCAGAGAACTGCACTGGATCAGAGAACTGCACTGGCTGAATCCGAGTACTGCACTGGCTTGATCAGAGAACTGCGCTGGCTGGATCAGAGAACTGCACTGGATCAGAGAACTGCACTGGCTGGATCAGAGAACTGCACTGGATCAGAATACTGCACTGACTGGATCAGAGAACTGCACTGGATCAGAGTACTGCACTGACTGGATCAGAGAACTGCACAGGATCAGAGAACTGCACTGGATCAGAGAACTGCACTGAATCAGAGTACTGCACTGGATCAGAGAACTGCACTGGATCAGTGTACTGCACTGACTGGATCAGAGAACTGCACTGGATCAGAGAACTGCACTGACTGGATCAGAGAACTGCAACGGATCAGAGTACTGCACTGGATCAGAGTACTGCATTGGCTGGATCAGAGAACTGCACTGGATCAGAGAACTGCACTGGATCAGAGGACTGCACTGAATCAGAGTACTGCACTGACTGGATCAGAGAACTGCACTGACTTAATCAGAGAACTGCACTGGATCAGAGTACTGCACTGGATCAGAGAACTGCACTGACTGGATCAGAGAACTGCATGGATCAGAGAACTGCACTGGATCAGAGTACTGCACTGGATCAGAGAACTGCACTGACTGGGTCAGAGAATTGCACTGGATCAGAGTACTGCACTGACTGGGTCAGACAACTGCACTGGATCAGACAACTGCACTGACTGGGTCAGAGAACTGCACTGGATTAGAGTACTGCACTGGATCAGACAACTGCACTGGATCAGAGAACTGCACTGGATCAGAGAACTGCACTGGATCAGTGAACTGCACTGACTGGGTCAGAGAACTGCACTGGATCAGAGTACTGCACTGACTGGATCAGAGAACTGCACTGGATCAGAGTACTGCACTGGATCAGAGAACTGCACTGACTGGATCGGAGAACTGCACTGACTGGGTCAGAGAACAGCACTGGATCAGAGTACTGCACTGGATCAGAGAACTGCACTGACTGGATCGGAGAACTGCACTGACTGGGTCAGAGAACTGCACTGGATCAGAGTACTGCACTGACTGGATCAGAGAACTGCACTGTATTAGAGTACTGCACTGACTGGATCAGAGAACTGCACTGACTGGATCAGAGTACTGCACTGGATCAGAGTACTGCACTGACTGGATCAGAGAACTGCACTAGATCACAGTACTGCACTGACTGGATCAGAGAACTGCACTGACTGGATCAGACAACTGCACTGGATCAGAGAACTGCACTGGATCAGAGAACTGCACTGGATCAGAGTACTGCACTGGATCAGAGTACTGCACTGGATCAGAGAACTGCACTGGATCAGAGTACTGCACTGACTGGATCAGAGAACTGCACTGGATCAGAGTACTGCACTGGCTGGATCAGATAACTGCACTGGATCAGAGAACTGCACTGGATCAGAGTACTGCACTGGATCAGAGAACTGCACTGACTGGATCAGAGAACTGCACTGGATTAGAGAACTGCACTGGATCAGAGAACTGCACTGACTGGATCAGAGTACTGCACTGGATCAGAGTACTGCACTGGATCAGAGTACTGCACTGGATCAGAGTACTGCACTGACTGGAACAGAGAACTGCACTGGCTGGATCAGAGAACTGCACTGGATCAGAGTACTGCACTGGATCAGAGTACTGCACTGACTGGATCAGAGAACTGCACTCGATCAGAGAACTGCACTGGATCAGAGAACTGCACTGGCTGGATCAGAGAACTGCACTGGATCAGAGTACTGCACTGACTGGATCAGAGAACTGCACTGGATCAGAGTACTGCACTGACTGGATCAGAGAACTGCACTGGCTGGATCAGAGAACTGTACTGGATCAGAGTACTGCACTGACTGGATCAGAGTACTGCACTGGCTGGATCAGAGAACTGCACTGGCTGGATCAGAGTACTGCACTAGATCAGAGTACTGCACTGGATCAGAATACTGCACTGACTGGATCAGAGAACTGCACTGGATCAGAGAACTGCACTGGCTGGATCAGAGAACTGCACTGGATCAGAGTACTGCACTGGATCAGAGAACTGCACTGACTGGATCAGAGAACTGCACTGGATCAGAGAACTGCACTGGATCAGAGAACTGCACTGGATCAGAAAACTGCTCTGGCTGGATCAGAGAACTGCACTGGATCAGAGAACTGCACTGGATCAGAGTACTGCACTGGATCAGAGTACTGCACTGGCTGGATCAGAGAACTGCACTAGATCAGAGTACTGCACTGGATCAGAGTACTGCACTGGATCAGAGTACTGCACTGACTGGATCAGAGAACTGCACTGGATCAGAGAACTGCACTGGATCAGAGTACTGCACTGGATCAGAGTACTGCACTGACTGGATCAGAGTACTGCACTGGATCAGAGTACTGCACTGGATCAGAGTACTGCACTGGCTGGATCAGAGTACTGCACTGGATCAGAGTACTGCACTGACTGGATCAGAGTACTGCACTGACTGGATCAGAGTACTGCACTGGATCAGAGAACTGCACTGGATCAGAGTACTGCACTGGATCAGAGTACTGCACTGGGTCAGAGAACTGCACTGGATCAGAGAACTGCACTGGATCAGAGAACTGCACTGGATCAGAGAACTGCACTGGATCAGAGTACTGCACTGGATCAGAGTACTGCACTGACTGGATCAGAGTACTGCACTGACTGGATCAGAGTACTGCACTGACTGGATCAGAGAACTGCACTGGATCAGAGTACTGCACTGACTGGATCAGTGTACTGCACTGGATCAGAGTACTGCACTGACTGGATCAGAGAACTGCACTAGATCAGAGTACTGCACTGGCTGGATCAGGGTACTGCACTGGATCAGAGTACTGCACTGACTGGATCAGAGAACTGCACTGGATCAGAGTACTGCACTGACTGGATCAGAGTACTGCACTGGCTGGATCAGAGTACTGCACTGGCTGGATCAGAGAACTGCACTGACTGGATCAGAGTACTGCACTGACTGGATCAGAGAAATGCTCTGGATCAGAGTACTGCACTGATTGGATCAGAGTACTGCACTGGCTGGATCAGAGAACTGCACTGGATCAGAGTACTGCACAGGCTGGATCAGAGAACTGCACTGGATCAGAGTACTGCACTGGCTGGATCAGAGTACTACACTGGCTGGATCAGAGTACTAAACACCAACGCAACGATTGGGCAGCAGGGCAGTGTCGCCTCTGATGTGGTGTTCGGTTATTGGCTGCTGCTGCAGCTGCGACAGGACAATGGTAGATGTGGTTGTGTGTAGCGGAGCTGAAATGAACCACGATGTAGTAACGACACTGAGAGCAACAAAAAAGATGATGCTCACATACGTGCGCGCATGCG
>CM031611.1:88128502-88141002 GCA_018398815.1 Conus ventricosus | reverse complement strand
AGTATTCTGTTCTTGTTTTTTCCCCTCAGTAGTTAGAAGACAAATCTTGTATGTGATGCCTTCAGTTTAACAAAATTGTTGAAGTCTGGGCATTTTTTTTCTCCTTCACAACAAAAGCTGATTATTTAGTGTGCAGACCATATAGAATGACTTAATTTTGTTCCTGAAGGTTTCAGTAATTTGTTTAGATTTAGACAATCACTATGTGCTCCCAATCCATGACATTCTGTGGGTACAGTGAATTTAGGGAAAATTGTTTTAGCACCAAGAACACTGAAGTAGAGTTAGTCTGTTCGTTTTTTTCCTCATGTACCAGTTCACTATATATGGGGAAAATGGCTGTTTTGGATGGAGTGATGTCTGATTTTTTTTATTACTCTTATAGACTATATGAGATAAAAGCAATTTTCTTTATTGAGATTTCTTTATGGCAAGTGTATATGTGTTGCAGAGTTACCTCACTTGGCATGGTATTCTCATAGTCATGTAGCACAAAGTCATGCAGTAGGCAGAGAGTTAATGATGAAACCATGAGAACATGTCCATGATTAAAACTTTAACTACTGCACTGGGTGTAAGCAAGTGAAGTTGATGTGTAAAAGAATACGCATTTAAAGTAACATTTACACGCCCACTGTATTTCAACTTTAACTACTGCACTGGGTGTAAGCAAGTAAAGTTGATGTGTGGAAGTGCACTTAACTTGTGTCAGTTCTTTGTTGTTCAATTAGGCTTGAATGTATGAACTTCTCTCTAATTCTGTCTCTCAGAGCTACAAGTACTGTTAAGAGTACAAGCCTCATGAAACTTACTTCAGAGCCACTATTGAATATTTTAACAGTCCTAGGAACAAATATCAATTTCTTTCAATGACTAGTACCGAAAAGTTGCTCCTTCCACCACTAGCTAGAGAGAGGGTGGCGGTGAAGTTAACATAATTCTCACAGAGAAAATATTCCAAGTCCTTCCCCTAGAGGACCCACCGATCCAATCCCAACTCTCGCCACATACGTGGCTGGCCTCGCTTTGTAAATTCTCTCATGAATGGTACCCATCAAGATCTCCATTCATCTACTCTATCAAAAGCTGTATTGATGATGCACTACACGAAGGGTCCACTCTAAGTTAAAACGGGATATAACACAACTGTTTATACAGGCTTTCACAAGGACCGCCATCATCTTTTGTAATGTCAGCTGTAGCAATGTAAATGGTATGAGCAGGGTGGTAGCTGCATCAAAAGAAGTTATAGCAATGACACTGTTAGTATTGTACTAGACAGAGACAAAACAGGAGGAGTAAACCAAAATGTAAATAGTGCAATGCTATCAGGAGTGCTAGCAACAGAAGAACAGCAGTGACAATGAAACAACAATAAGATAAATAGCGATAGTGGAGGCGATTGCTGTACTACTAACAGCACTGTACTTTTGGCATAGGCTGTATTAACAGCTGCTGCTGCAGCAGCAGCAGCAATAATATTTAAGAGTTTCGTGATAACAGCCATCACAATCGAGAAGTCATCAACCTGTAAAGAACACTTAATGTGTTTTGCCCATTTACATTTTGAAATGTAGCCCTTCATAATGCAGTTGTTTTGCCCAGCACGAAGCCCGCACGATACCCTCACAACATACATCCCATAATCCCGATGCTTCCGTTTGTATCATTGGTAGTGTAACAGCGCAGATTTGAGGGTGGTTTGCCCCTTCATCAGCTCAAAGGAACTGTGAAAAACACACGAGAAAATAATTGTATCATGGCTGAGTTCCAGACACTGTCTTTGGCAGGTGCGGGTACGGCTCTCGCTGTCTGGTAGATCGTTATAGCTGGTTTGAAAATCCGTACGTTATGAAAGCGTCAACAGATAATTACAATTGGTTTGCGGATGTTGTGCAGCTATTTTGATGATCGTTATCGTTGTTTTGACAATCATAATGACTTGTGCTTCTTTTGCAAAAGAGTATACTTATTTTGCAGACCATCATAAATGGTTCATAGATCATTATAACTTGTAATTGCTTTGGAGTCAACAAAGTTTCTTTGCAGATCATTATAATGCATAGTTGATTTGCGAACATTAAAGAAGTTCTTGTGTATCAGTTTAGTGTGTGGCTGCGTATTAGATGTTTAATAATTATTCTGCTCATTAATACAATGAATATTTACTCTCTCTCTCTCTCTCTCTCTCTCTCTCTCTCTCTCTCTCTCTCTCTCTCTCTCTCTCTCTCTCTCTCTTTCTCTCTCTCTCTCTCTGTCTCTCTCTCTCTCTCTCTGTCTCTCTCTCTCTCTCCCCTGTGTGTGTGTGTGTGTGTGTGTGTGTGTGTGTGTGTGTGTGTGTGTGTGTGTGCGTGCGTGCGTGCGTGCGTGCGTGCGTGCGTGTTTGTGCGTGCGTGCGTGCGTGCGTGCGTGCGTGCGTGCGTGCGTGCGGGTGTGTGTGTGTGTGTGTGTGTGTGTGTGTGTGTGTGTGTGTGTGCGTGCGTGCGTGCGTGCGTGTGTGTGTGTGTGTGTGTGTGTGTGTGTGTGTGTGTGTGTGTGTGTGTGTGTGTGTGTGTGTGTGTGTGTGTGTGTGTGTGTGTGTGTGTGTGTGTGTGTGTGTGTGTGAGTGTGTGTGTGTGTGTGTGTGTGTGTGTGTGTGTGTGTGTGTGTGTGTGTGTGTGTGTGTGTGTGCGTGTGTGAGCGTGCATTTCAGTATTCGAATTTTACCTCACACTCATCTGCCGACATCTCTGCCAGAGTACACCCGCCGCCAGCCATCAAGCTGAAGGCAGGCGGCAGTATCAGCAGCACGCTATCATGATTGTTTCCACTTGACTGACTGTCAGTGGGTGGAACTGCACGTGGCTCTTTATCGGTAAAAACGTAAAACAGACACGACAATTATGGCTTTCTCTCTCTCTCTCTCTCTCTCTCTCTCTCTCTCTCTCTCTCTCTCTCTCTCTCTCTCTCTCTCTCTCTCTCTCTCTCTCTCTCTCTCTCGCTCTCTCTGTGTGTGTGTGTGTGTGTGTGTGTGTGTGTGTGTGTGTGTGTGTGTGTGTGTGTGTGTGTGTGTGTGTGTGTGTGTGTGTGTGTGCAATACAATCCACGAACTTTGAAAATGCAAAGTACGTAGAAGCGCTAGGTGCGGATTGGGAGAGCATTCGCATTCTCTTTTTAATTCTGTGATTGATAAGTGTAGTATTTGTGTAAAACCTGGGCACAAAAGGAACAAAAAACGTTCAAAGTAAAACACTTTTAACAAAAATACACACACCAGTATGTTATGGTTTCTAGAAGTGGGGTCCAATATTCATATCAGATTTGCTTCTGAAGGGAAATGTTTATTTGCTGGATGGGTGGTTTATGGGAGGACAAGAGGAAATCAGAGGGTAGGGAGCACTAAAATTTGTTTTCTGGAGTGAAATGACTTTGGTCTGACCACCTTCACTAAAATTATATATGCAGGCACACCTACATTTAGGTGCTCACATGCATTTACACACAGAAATCATTAAATAGATTTCTGGCCAGATTCTTTCTTGTTCTGGGACACAGGGTTTTTTTCAACTCCCACTCCTATTTCCCCGCCCCACCTTCTTACCCAAACCTCCCCCCTCTCCCTCTCGCCTTCGCTTTCCTCCCATGTGCTACTCGCTCACCTTTTCTAAATCTTTAATTACCAGCTGTCCAAGATGTTCACCACTCTGTCTTCTTACTCCCAGTATTCAGCGGCTTGAACTCTGAGGTTTTCCACTGGTTTTGCCTATGTGTGACCATCAGGTTGAAAGCCATCTTTCTATTCACCACATCTTGAATAAAATACTCAACCATCACATTGTTTCACCAGGTCAGGGCAATGATGACTTTCCCAAATTTACCAAGAAATCACACGAACCCACACCGAGAAACAAAGTTGATTTTTCAAAATGGAGTGACTGAAGGCGGCGAACGAAGCAAGATCAGGAATAGAGTTTTAGAACTTACCGCCAATGACATTGACAAACAAAGCACAAGACAAGACACGATGCATTTCAACCACTTGGGTCTTCATCAGGCGAAAAAATAAATCACATTAACATGTGGGACAGTACAAACTACGAAAAACAGAAAAAGAATGAAAAATGACTTATCCGTTATTCTCCATGAAGGCGGAAATGACATGAGGCCAGGGGGATTATGGGAGAGGAAACAGAGGGGGGGGGGGGGTTGCGTCAGGGAGGTGTGTGTGTGTGATATGATAGGGTTGTGTGTCTAGTTTATTAGGATGGTATGATATCTTTGTGATGGTTGTGGTAATGGTGGATAGATAATAATGAAAAAAAAAAAAAAAAAAGGAGAAGAAGGTTTGTGTGTGTGTGGGGGGATTTAAGGGGAAGGATCAAAACAAAATTAAGATTAGATAGATGGAGGGTTGCTGTAACTACTGTATGAAGTGAGTGAAGAGGATGTGGTGGTGGTGTATGTAAGTGTGTGTGTATGTGTGTGTGTATGTGTGTGTGTTGGTAGGGGATATTGCCAACTGATGTGGAAGAGGTGGGTATGTGTGTTTGGTTATTGTTGGATATTGATGCCTTGGGGGTGTAGTGTGCCCAGTTTGGAAATGAGATGGGATTCTTGAGTTGTGCGTTCAAAGCTGTCACCCTGTGACTGCCAGAGTGCCATAACTTTGACATGGTCGATGTTGTGTTGGGTGTGGTTGAAGTGTAGGGCGACGGGTTTGGGTCGGTGGTGGCGGATATCTGCCAGGTGTTCAGCGATGCGTGTTTCAAGTGTGCGTGACGTTTCCCCTATGTAGATCTTGCCACACAGCTGGCAGTGGATGGCATATATAATGTTGCGGCTCTGACATGAGAATGTGCGTTTGACTGTGAAGGAGTTTTTGGGGCCTGTAAGATGGTGTCTGGTTTGGTGAGGGGCAGATTTTGCAGTTGGGTTTGGAGCAGGGGTGAGTACCTGGTGGTGTAGCTGTGGCCCCGTTCAAACTGGATCGCACGAGGAGGTCTTTGAGGTTTTTGTCACGTTTGAATGTGATCATGGGTTTGGTATGGAAGGCGGGTTTGTGGTTATGTACAATGTGCCAATTGGATTTGAGGATCCTACAGATGGGGAGGGTGTGCGGGTGGTAGAGGAGGTAGGCTGTGGGTCTGTCTGTCTTGGTTGGATGCTGGGTGTCCAGGGCAGATGTTCTGGATACAGCTATGGTGCGGCGGAGTGCTGCATTGATGATGGAACTGGGGTATCGCGGTTGGTGACTCGCTGAATTAGTCCTCACCCTGAACACATTTCAATTCAACAAGCACACATTCTCACAAATCAGTGGTGTTGCCATGGGTACCAAAATGGGGACCAGCCTATGCTTGCCTCTTCATGGGACACTTGGAACACCGCCTACTCAACACATACACAGGCCCCACACCTGAACTGTACAAAAGGTATATCGATGATGGACTGGGAGCCACATCTATGCCAAAACAAGACCTCCTCAACTTCCTCAACTTTGCCCAGACCTTCCATCCATCTATCCGACTTACCTACACCATTTCGCAGTCGGTCAACTTCTTAGACATCACCATCTCCTAGAAGAAGGCCTACTCAAACCTCCATTTTCTACAAACCCACCGACGCACATGCATACCTAGACTACTCATCCTCCCAAACCCACACACTAAAGACAGCATCCCATACTCACAATTTCTCCGTCTCTGCAGACTCTGCTCCAGCGAGGAAGACTTCACTACACAAGACAGCCAAAATGTCACAATTCTTCACCAACCGCGGATACCCCAGTTCCATCATCAATGCAGCACTCCGCCGCACCATAGCTGTATCCAGAACATCTGCTCTGGACACCCAGCATCCAACCAAGACAGACAGACCCACAGCCTACCTCCTCTACCACCCGCACACCCTCCCCATCTGTAGGATCCTCAAATCCAATTGGCACATTGTACATAACCACAAACCCGCCTTCCATACCAAACCCATGATCACATTCAAACGTGACAAAAACCTCAAAGACCTCCTCGTGCGATCCAGTTTGAACGGGGCCACAGCTACACCACCAGGTACTCACCCCTGCTCCAAACCCAACTGCAAAATCTGCCCCCTCACCAAACCAGACACCATCTTACAGGCCCCAAAACTCCTTCACAGTCAAACGCACATTCTCATGTCAGAGCCGCAACATTATATATGCCATCCACTGCCAGCTGTGTGGCAAGATCTACATAGGGGAAACGTCACGCACACTTGAAACACGCATCGCTGAACACCTGGCAGATATCCGCCACCACCGACCCAAACCCGTCGCCCTACACTTCAACCACACCCAACACAACATCGACCATGTCAAAGTTATGGCACTCTGGCAGTCACAGGGTGACAGCTTTGAACGCACAACTCAAGAATCCCATCTCATTTCCAAACTGGGCACACTACACCCCCAAGGCATCAATATCCAACAATAACCAAACACACATACCCACCTCTTCCACATCAGTTGGCAATATCCCCTACCAACACACACACATACACACACACATACACACACACTTACATACACCACCACCACATCCTCTTCACTCACTTCATACAGTAGTTACAGCAACCCTCCATCTATCTAATCTTAATTTTGTTTGATCCTTCCCCTTAAATCCCCACACACACACACACACACCTTTCTTCTCCTTTTTTTTTTTTTTTCATTATTATCTATCCACCATTACCAAACCATCACAAAGATATCATACCATCTATAAACTAGACACACAACCCTATCATATCACACACACACACCTCCCCTGACGCAACCCCCCCCACCCCCCCCTCTGTTTCCTCTCCATAATCCCCTGGCCTCATGTCATTTCCGCCTTCATGGAGAATAACGGATAAGTCATTTTTCATTCTTTTTCTGTTTTTCGTAGTTTGTACTGTCCCACATGTTAAATGTGATTTATTTTTTCGCCTGATGAAGACCCAAGTGGTTGAAATGCATCGTGTCTTGTCTTGTGCTTTGTTTGTCAATGTCATTGGCGGTAAGTTCTAAAACTCTATTCCTGAAAGTTGATTTTGTTGAATTATCACACCTGACAAGAAAGGATCTTGATATTTCACTGGAGATAAGATTAAAACAAAGTGTAGGCCTTAAAAAGATTTCTTGTTTATTGAATTTATGGCATTTTAATATTGTATTGGTCATTGACCATTAAAAAGCACGCTTGGTTGGGGCTTGGTTATTTCTGATGCTGGCTGAGTTGAGGCGATGTGCTGATTTATTCAAGAGAGAGAGAGAGAGAGAGAGAGAGAGAGAGAGAGGAGAGAGAGAGAGAGAGTAGAGAGAGAGAGAGAGAGAGGAGGGAGAGGGAGGGAGAAAGACAGACACACAGACACAAAGAGAGAGAGAGACACACACACACACTCAGGAAGAGAGGAGAGAGGAGAGAGAGAGGAGAGAGAGAGAGAGAGGAGAGGAGAGAGAGAGAGAGAGAGAGAGAGAGAGAGAGAGAGAGAGAGAGGAGAGAAGAGAGAGAGAGATTGCATAAGATCAAGACCATCTACACGTTAGCCTGTAAGCTGATACCTATGCATACCAATCAGCTGCTCGTATCAATTCACGCCTTGCCTTGTCAGTCATGTTGGCATGTCGTTGTCCTCTGTCTGGGCGTTCTGGCCGCGTCCTGTAGTTACCGGTTGGTGTGCCGAGCGGCGTGTGCATGGCTTTGCAGGAGTGTGTGTGTGTGTGTGTGTGTGTGTGTGTGTGTGTGTGTGTGCGTGTGTGTGTGTGTGTGTGTGTGTGTGTGTGTGTGTGTGTGTGTGTGTGTGTGTGTGTGTGTGCGTGCGTGCGTGCGCGCGCGCGCGCGTGTGCGCGCACATGCATTGTTGCACACATGAATGTGTCTGTGTGAATGTGTGTTCATATTATGTATGTGAGTTGAGTGTACATATGTGCATGCTAGAACATATTTTCTTTCCATTTAAAGATCAGAGGTTTGTTACTACATTTACATTCTTTTGTTTGTTTTGCATATGAATTTTTGTAATAATTTCATCTTTGTTCTCTTGGAATTAAGTAGTAATCCAATACACACATCTTTCTTGTTTTCTCCACGCCATTGAAAAGTCAAAGGATGAAACGAATCTGACTCTTTGAAAATCGAAAAAAAGGTAATCCAGTATGTATTTCAAAAAGTAACGTGATTCTATGATTCATTGAATTCTAACATAACACTTGCAATGTGGTTTTTCCAATAGTCGTGAAACTGTACCTTTCTTTGATTAGTTAATGTGGACATAGTACAACATTCTATATGTAACTATTGATGTGGCTTTCAGCAAAGAATAAGACCTAACCTAGCCATGTTCATTACTTATCTATGCAGATAGTGAACTTGAGCATGTGAGGCGAATCTGCTTGCAACGTTTTTTGACACGAACAGTACACTATCAGCGAAGGTGTTTACGCTTAACAACATAAGCATGATTGTTTGTTTCAAGCAGGTGTTAGTTTATTTGTGGGTTTGTTGTTGTTGTACTGACTCTGAGACAGGTGTTAGTTTATTTGTGGGTTTGTTGTTGTTGTATTGACATTGAGACAGGTGTTAGTTTATTTGTGGGTTTGTTGTTGTTGTATTGACACTGAGACAGGTGTTAGTTTATTTGTGGGTTTGTTGTTGTATTGACACTGAGACTGGTATTAGTCATGAGTGATGCACCATGCCATCTTCTTTTGTCTTCTTCCTTCTCCTCCTTCTTCTTCTCATTAACAACAATAATGAGCATTACTATCAACATCCCAACCATCATCACCACTACCACTACCACCATTATCATCATCATCATAGTCATTACCATCAAAGCTGCAGCAGCAGTAGTAGTAGAAGCAGTAGTAGTAAAAGTAATAGTAGTATTAACAAAACTGATATTAGTTAAGCTTGCAGTAGCAGTAGGAACAGTAGCATTGCTGTTGTTGTTGTTGTTGTTGTTGTTGTTGTTGCTGTTGTTGTTGTTGTTGTTGTTGTTGTCATTGCTGCAAATGAAGATGAATGGCGGTGTCTTCGCCAACCCAGTCATAAAATGATAAAGTAGCAGCAAATAAAACTATACATCGGGAAAGGTTAGCCAAATCTGTTTTACTTTGCTTTGCTTTGTTTTGTTTTTATGTATGTTTGCTTGCATTTCTCTGCACGCAAAATAAATGGATTTTTGATTTTGGCTTCAATTCAGCAAAGGGGTCTGAGCAGGATTAGGGTTTGAGGGGTTGTGGTGGTGGAGGATGACAGAAATGGGGGAAATTATAACAATAAAGCTGTTTAGAATTTACTGAGTAATCAAAGAAAAAAAACACGTTGGGGAAGCGGAGAAGAAGAGGTGAGATGTTTGAGATGGTCAGAGAGAGAGAGAGAGAGAGAGAGAGAGAGAGAGAGAGAGAGAGAGAGAGAGAGAGAGAGAGAGAGAGAGAGAGACGCTTCGCTTCAGATATGTTTTTATTGACAATGGCCTACATGGCCTTTATGTCAAGGGGGTGTAAATTAATATTTGCAGCGCCGGAAAACAAGTTTATAATGCAAAGAAACATGTATTATATCGGATTACGTAAATGTTAATGATGAGGCTTGAAGCCATGTAGACGAAAAGGAAAATAATGACATGCTTTTTCGTCACTAAAAATGAATATGTAGGTTGTTGTTTTTCTAAGTAGCGACATGATCACATACACAAGTGCCTCACTCAGGCACACATATTCACTGTTATAAAACTTTCCTGCACTGTCACATCTATCATCACCGTCCGCCTCATTACTAGCTATACTAGTGAAGAAAACAAAACCATTTCTTACCAAGGTCATCAAGCTTGCGGAATACATGAAAACAAACTCAAACATTCGTTTTTACCGAGCATTTCTTTTTCCTAACATTTGATGCTTCTGCCACATACTTAGCCAGTTGCGTTATTATCCTATTATTGTCAGAGGTCAACAAACTATATAAGTTATGATTTTCTGTCGCAATAATGTTGAAAAGCTGAGACTTCTGTTTTGTTATAAGCTGCACAGAAGAATATAAAATGATCTTCATTTTCTCTCATACCATCTGTACACATTACACACAAATCGTTTACAATGCCTTCGGGATTAAACCATCTTTTGTTTGCATTTAGTTCAAGTGTCCTACTTCTAAATATATCAAGCATATCCCTGTGCCATTTACTGGTAACTACAGTCAGAAAAGTTTCAGGTTGTAAGATACTTTTAAACGAATGAAACCAGGAATACTTCATATCATCTTCCATCTTGGACTGCCAATTTTGTTTATAACATGCGATGAGACGGTCTTTAAATTCCAACATAAATGTTCTTTCATCGCCAACCCTCTGACTGAGCCATACCACACCAAATCCGTTTTCTGTCAAAACCTGCTTTATAGTAGCAACCCAGTTCTGCTTTCCTAACTCAAATTGCAGTAGTAGCATATTGTATGCTTGTCTGCATAATCTACTTGTAGGTAGCTGGGTAAGTTTCAACCAATATTTAACGCATTTGCCAAAAGATCGAATGAAAATAGGATATCTTCCAGAATCAACATGTGCCATTGTATTTGATGAATGCAATGGAATATTTAGAAACCGTTTAATCGCAAAATTATGTACTTTTTCCATCTTCAGAATTTCTTCAAGTCCCCATAATTCTGCTGCATATGTTAACATTGGTTCTATTTGTGTATCAAAAAGCTTCCAAAATAAAGAGGGATCAATTGCATTTATTTTTTTCATTGCCCTAAGAATTTCTATTACTCCTTTCTTCCCTTTCCTAAACGTTTCAGACCATCCGGAATGTAAACTTAACCTCGTTGTATGTGTATGCATTGGTTACCTTTACCTTAGCATTAGAGTAGTACCGTTTTTCTCTCTGAGACAGGTAACCACCCATGCGAAAAATTATTATGTTTGTCTTATCTAAATTAACAGTTAATTGTAATCTATCGGCCTCACACTTCAATACATCAAGCTGATTCTGTAAACCAACAGCAGTGCTTGAAACTAAAATTACATCGTCTGCAAATAGCAACATACATAGTTCAACAGCTCCAGGGATCATCTGTACACCATGTCTACCTTTTCTGGACATTTCAAGGGCTAATTCATTTATAAAAAAATGCAAACAGCTGTGGACTCAAAAGGCAGCCTTGTTTTACGCCACGTGGACATGCAAATAGATCAGGATAAGCATTCATTTCACGCACACAAGCAATGACCGATTCGTATATCCCACAAAGCGCCAGGTATAATTTACCATTGACATTATTTTTTCTCAGGACAATCCATAACATATTTCTATTTATAGAGTCAAACGCCTTTTTAAAGTCAACAAAAGCGACATATAGTTTAGTGTTCTTCATGAGAAACTTTTGTACTAATGCATACAAAGTGAAAATATGGTCAATAGTGCTGTATCCTGCTCGAAATCCTGCTTGTTCTTCAACTATCTTCTCCTCTCTCTGTGCCCAATTTGTTAATCTTTTGTTCAAAATATGAGTGTACACTTTACTATCTACACTTGTAAGAGCTACACATCTGTAATTATCTGGACTATTTACATCCCTCTTTTTATAGATCGGGGCAATAATTGATTTCGACCATCCCTTGGGAAATGTCCAATTGTCAAATAATGTGTTGAATAATGACATCAAACAGTTTAGGACGGAATCATTTGCATGTCTTAACATCTCACTAATAATTTTATCCGCTAGAGAGGAGAGAGAGAAGAGAGAGAGGAGAGAGAGAGAGAGAAGAGAGAGAGAGAGAGAGAGAGAGAGAGAGAGAGAGAGAGAGAGAGAGAGAGAGAGAGAGAGAGATGAAGGGAAGGCAATAGAGGAGCAATGCCGAACCTTACCATACTATCTTGTCTGACCACTGGTCAAGACCCCATCCTGGCTAATCACCTCCCTAATCACGGAAACAATTTCTTCCTGAGCAGTCTCCTTCAGGTGGGTGGGGGGGGGGGGGGGGTCTTACTAATCGAAAGTCTGCCCCGTCTGTGTTTCCAAGAAGAGAGAAGCTCCTGGGAGAGAACGTGGGAGGGACGGTGGGCGAGTGGATCCCTGAAGAAGAACCCTCTCAGTAAAGACACGTCACTGATCATTTGAGTTTTCAGCCCTTGGGAGAGTACACAATGGGGAAGAGGCCAAAATAGTGAAGTGGGGAAGGGTAAATAGGAAAGATGGACGCCAGAGGGTGGGGTTTGAAGAGAGAGAAGAGAGAGAGAGAGAGAGAGAGAGAGAGAGAGAGAGAAAGAGAGAGAGAGTTACAGATTATATTACTTCTGCGATTGTGGGAGGGTGGTTTGTGTGTGTGTGTGTGTGTGTGCGTGTGTGTGTGTGTGTGTGTGTGCGTGCGTGCGTGCGTGCGTGCGTGCGTGCGTGCGTGCGTGCGTGCGTGCGTGCGTGCGTGCGTGCGTGCGTGCGTGCGTGCGTGCTGCGTGCGTGGTGTGTGTGTGTGTGTGTGTGTGTGTGTGTGTGTGTGTGTGT
>CM031611.1:88113502-88116002 GCA_018398815.1 Conus ventricosus | reverse complement strand
GTGCGTACGTGCGTGCGTTCGTGCGTGCGATCCTGTGTGTGTGTGTGTGTGTGTGTGTGTGGTGTGTGTGTGTGTGTGTGTGTGGGGTGTGTGTGTGTGTGTGTGTGTGTGTGTTTATAATTTAGTTTATAATCAACACGCTAACAGCTTTTTCACGACATGGCTTAAAAAATAAGAAGAAAGACAACTATGAAATTACATCAATCAACAGGAAACAAAACACAGTAAAAGCAAAGAGAGAGAGAGAGAGAGGAGAGAGAAGAGAGAGAGAGAGAGAGAGAGAGAGAGAGAGAGAGAGATTAGAGGAGAGAGAGAGAGAGAGAGAGAGAGAGAGAGGGGAGAGAGATGAGAGAGAGAGAGAGAGAGAGAGAGAGTAGAAGAAGAAGAAGAAGAAGAAGAAGAAGAAAGAAGAAGAAGACAAAGAAAGTAGAGGAATTTAATCTTTTCAAAGATGAGGGCAACAAACCATATCAGACAGCGGAACAAAATACCATAAACATGACACAACAATATATCGTTTTTAGGAGGAAGAACTGGGGAGTGGAAAGGAGAATGACAAAAAGAAAAGGAATGGGACAGAAAGTCGGAAAATCGGGAGAAAGCATCAATGACCTAGCGGCAAGAGCTTTTTTTTTTTTTTTGAAAGACCACCCAAACAAACATAACGGGCAAAGGCTGACAAACCATAAAAATTGTGTTTCGCTTCAGCTCCCGAAGGTGCTGGGTCCGTGAGCTATGTGATAATCATAATTTGATAAATGACTTCAACGTCTGTGCTATAGACAACGCACACTCGGCACACTTGTGGTTTGCTCAGATGTGTAAGTCCGTAGAGACACATTTATTTCCAAGTGCCGTCAATACCAGCATCTTGGTCCCTGCCTCCTTTCTTCCCGCGTTAGAGACACATTTATCTCCAAGTGCCGTCAATACCAGCATCTTTGTCCCCTGCCTCCTTTCTTCCCGCGTAGAGACACATTTATCTCCAAGTGCCGTCAATACCAGCATCTTTCTCCCCTGCCTCCGTTCTTCCCCACGTCTGTCGGAGCCAGCATTAAACAAAATCTTGTACATCAAACTTTTTCCTTTTGACTACGACTGTTGATGTTTTCTTTCAAACAGAAATTGTTCTTCGTTTGACGATCAGGAGATGAGGTAAACTAACTTCAGCGCAAGAAATAATCTCTGCCACTCAGCCTCTGCTCGTCATTCACTGTTTGTCTGCCTGACTGTCTGTCTGTCTGTCTGTTTGTCTGTCTGTCTCTGTTCCTCTGTTCGTCTCTTTGTCTGTCTGTCTCTCTCTCTCTGTCTCTGTCTGTCTGTCTGTCTGTCTGTCTGTCTGTCTATGTCTGTTTCTCTTTCATCCCCATCCATCTCTCTGCAACTCTCCCAAAGGTGTTTACTCTTATTCATCATATGTGCTTGTGCATGTGTGGGTGTGTGGCCATCTATCAATATGTCTGCTCTGTGTTTGTGTCATAGTGAGCCTATGTAATATATGTGTGCATAAGTTTGAGTGTGTGTGTGTGTGTGTGTGTGTGTGTGTGTGTGTGTGTGTGTGTGTGTGTGTGATGTGTGTGTGTGTGTGTGTGTGTGTGTGTGTGTGTGTGTGTGTGTGTGTGTGTGTGTCAGTGAGGATGTGTGTCTGTGTGTGTACGTGCATGCGTGTTCCTCTTGGAATGCCCCAATCGATCCTCTTCCACCAGAAATTTGATTTTCAAACTCGATGCCTTCCAGCTGTAAGAGTCAGTCAAAGACATCCTGCTCTGTAATGGACACTGGCCTCAGGCCTGGCTGTGTTTTCTACAGGCAGCTCTGCCAGGAGTTCTACAAAACTGGACGATTCCTCCAAGATATATAGCAGCAGGCGTTGCTCTGAGAAAATCGTTACACTCTTTTTCAAGAGGTCATAAAACCGGCCACTACGTATGGATTCACATCAGGCGAAACTGTTAGCTGAGATTTGTTTCCTCCAAGAAGAAGAAGAAGAAGAAGAAGAAGAAGAAGAAGAAGGAAGAAGAAGAAGAAGAAGAAGAAGAAGAAGAAGAAGAAGACGAAAAGGAGGAGGAGGAGGAGGAGAAGGAGGAGGAGGAATAGTAGATGGAAGACCAGGAGGAGAAATAAGAGGAGGAAGGGAGAAAAAGGAATAGAAGATGAAGAAAATGAGAAGGAGGAAGAGCAAGAGGATTGAGGCGTCTGTCTCTTTGTTTGCCTACATGTCTGTCTGTCTGTCAGTCAGTCTGTCTGTCAATCAGTCTGACTGCCTGTCTGTCTGACTGACTGTCTGTCTGTCTGACTGATTCTTTATGTCTTTCTCTCATCCATTGTTCACTGCAATGACAAATGCCTCTTCTGGTCAAATCCCAGACATTATTGAGGGGCAGTTTTTGTCTGCAGTGACAGTGATTGATCCTGACCGTCCAGCGCCAAATGTGGCCAGTGCTAATCGGCCACCGTGGGTTGCCCTGGCTTACCAGGATTTGTACACTGACGATTTGTA
>CM031611.1:88092508-88102508 GCA_018398815.1 Conus ventricosus | reverse complement strand
GTAATAAGAATAATAATTATTTAAAAAAAATCCATTACAAAATTACACAAACACAGTCAGACACGTACGCGCGCGCGCTCACATGCATGCACAGGCCCACACATACACGCACACATGCGCATACCCACATCCACACCACACACACACACACACACACACACACACACACACACACACACACACACACACACACACACACACATGTTCATTAGCTAATATAGAGGCAAGCATAAAAGTAGGGCGTTGAGACTATGATCAAAAGGTTAGATTTATTGTTCAAGTAAATGTTTAAGTAATGCTGATTTGAAGGACGGCAGCGATTGACATGTTTTGGCAGACGGAGGAAGAGAGTTCCACACAGATGGACCAAAAAATACAAAACTAGATTTGAACAAATCAATGCGGACACGTGGTAAAATGTAATTATTTGAATCATATCGCGTTGTTGCCATTTGGATAAACTCAGCAAGATATGTTGGCGCCATGTTTGCATGGACTTTAAACATTAGTACTGCCTTATTATAGGTCAGTTGGCTCTGCAGTGGTAACATCATTAGTTTTGCGAATTTGCCCCTGGTTGATAGAGACTTGTCGGGAAGAATCAGCTTAATTCCCCGTCTATGCATAGAGTTGATCTTTTTTATGTGATTTTCACCGGCACCACTCCAGACAGTGGACGCATAGTTGATGTGAGAAAGGCAATGGGCTTCAAAAAATAATTTCCGGATATGTGGTTCAACATAATAACTGAGTTTATTGAGTAAAAACAAATTGCGAGCCAACTGTTTGCAAACATGATTTATATGTGATTGCCATTTAAAGTTCTCATCAATGATCACGCCTAGGACACGGTGTTCGGTAACCCGCTCGATCAAGATTTCACTCATTTTTAGGCTCAACATAAGATGCTGTCGTTGAGTGTTTCTGTCTCGATGCTAGGACCATACATTTTGTTTTGTGCGGATTAAGGACCATTCGGTTTTGGTTGCACCATTCTAAGACATCAGTAATACTTTGTTGTAACGATATTTGTACAGACATGATGTTTGTATCACTACAGTGAAGAGAACTATCATCAGCGAACAGATCACAGCTGACATCATTGTGAGATATGTGCATCGGTAGGTCATTTATAAAAATACAGAAGAGAAGAGGTCAAAGGACAGAGCCTTGTGGAACGCCACAGCTCACTATTCCTTCAGAGGAATAAGTACCGTTTAAGTAAACACGCTGGGTCCTGCTTTCAAGATATGACTGAAAGAAGGTGACTACTGCCGGATTTTGAACATATGCAGTCATTTTTTGTAATAATATGTTGTGGTCTACAAGATCAAACGCTTTCTTAAGAGAGAGAGAGAGAGAGAGAGAGAGAGAGAGAGAGAGAGAGAGAGAGAGACAGAGACAGAGACAGAGACAGAGAGAGGCAGACAGACAGAGAGACAGACAGACAGACAGACAGACAGAAATCGTAGAACATTACTCACAGTGTTGATTTTACATCGACGTGAAATGGCTGAAGTAGGTTTACAAAGCCTAAAATAATTCTACAAGTGCTCAACCCCTTGGGGAGCAACATTAGATAAAACAAGTATAAGAGGAGTATTGAAAATATCAACAAATTTGTTTCTAGCGCTTGGCTATCGTCAGGATGGAGTTTGGGTTGCCCACCGCCGGTGTTATATAGCGTGTGGGGCCCGGTTGCAGCTGTTTTCACGTGCGTGTTAGTTGCACGCGTTTTTTTGGGGGGGTTTCAGGTTGTTGTACGGGGTGTGTTCACTAACAACGATTTCCATTTGTGCCTGCAGTTGTTTACTATTTCTGTTTTAGTATTAAGAGTTGCTAAGTGGGGTTTACATAGTTTTAGCTATTTTTTCAGTTAGGCATAGGTTGCATCTTTTTGAAATATTGCTGTATGGTGATGCCCTTTTTTATGATTTTCCAGGATATGTTATAGTTTATTTTTGCGTCTTTAAGTTTCCAAATGTATTTGCTCAGTTCAGTTTGGTTTTTGTATTTTTCTTTGTTGAATGACTGTTTGTGGTTTGCATATATGGTTTTGAAGTGGTTTTCAGTGATCCCTATGTATGTTTCTTTTTCATTTTCTGATGTCACGGTAGCCTGGTATACAATATTGTTGTCAAGACATTTATTGCTTAGTGGACACTGCTCTTTTTTGGTGCAATTGCAAGATTTCCTTTCTTCACCCTTCTTTGCTGTGCTGGCTTTCATTTTGTTGGATGCATAAATTAGGTTTTTGAGGTTGGGCATACATGAGTACGATAGTTTGACAGTGTTTTTGTTAAATATTTTGGACAGTTTGTGTTCTTTTGGAAATGAAATTATTAAGATTTTGAAGAATTCTTTCCCTATGTTTGTTTTGAATTTCCCGTCGAATGGGGGGTTGTACCATATGATTTTTCTTTTTCTATTTGTCTTGCTTTTATTGTGTTGTTATCTGGGTTGTATTGTAATTTGTAATTGTATCCACTTCTTTGTAGTGCCTCCTGGTCTTCTCCTGCTGCATTGTTGAACACTCTCTCACTGCATGATAGATTTGATAGTCTCCTGTTTATGCCGTGGGGTATGGTCTTTAATACAGATGGTGGATGGTTACTTTTGATGTGCACATGTGCACATGTGTATGGTTTATATATGTGATTATTGAGATATATATATATATATATATATATATATATATATATATGAAGAAAAAGAAACACCCGAAGGTGCTGGGGAGGACCCAGGGAAGCACTGTCTTCGCCCGCCTTAAGAGCAGTCCTGTACCACCCTGGGACTGCTCTTAAGGCGCCACCTTCCTGCCCTCCCTGGCATTGGCCCAGTCCCCGTCATCCACCACCCTGTCCTGCCCTCCCTGGTGTGTGTGTGTGTGTGTGTGTGTGTGTGTGTGTGTGTGTGTGGTGTGTGTGTGTGTGTGTGTGTGTGTGTGTGTGGATTTGATTTGATGATTTAATTTAACGTCTGTTCACAACAATGGTGATATTAGACTAGAAAATAAACCAATCCAAAAAAATAAAACACACACACACACAAAAATAAAAAATAAAAAAATAATTAAAACGGGCTGTGTAAGAGTTTGTGTCTGTGTTTGCGAGCGCTGTGTGTGTGTGTGTGTGTGTGTGTGTGTGTGTGTGTGTGTGTGTGTGTGTGTGTGTGTGTGTGGTGTGTGTGTGTGTGGTGTGTGTGTGTGTGTGTGTGTGCGTGTGTTTGTGTACTGTGCGTATGCGTGTGTGTGTGTGTGTGTGTGTGTGTGTGTGTGTGTGTGTGTGTTGTGTGTGTGTGTGTGTGGTGTGTGTGTGTGCGTGTGTGTGTGTGTGTGTGTGTGTGTGTGTGTGTGTGAATATGCACTCATGTGTGAAAGGCTACGTATAAACATTCATACAATAACTATAAATGATTTAATGTTTACAATAAATTTGCAAGTATAATGCTGGATAAAACTGATGCAATTTGTATCATTTCTTTGCTGTAGATTATATCATTTAAAGATCTCATTTTTGCTACATCTATCCCATATATGTTGTATAAACAGGGATAGCAATGGGCAATCAAAAAGAATATGTTGAGTTGATATTGAATGACCACAAGCACATTCTACATTTTTGAAAATTTAGTCTTCCATGAATTTAATCGAATTTTGTAATGAGACTAGACAAGGATCTCGAACACGGTAATATTTTTGACTTTGAAGGAAGCTTTTCTGTCATTATACGACTTTCTAACATCGAATTTATTTCATGTTTTTCTAATTTTAGTGTACTGTCAGGATGTTTTCCATAGCTCCTTCTTTCGCTGATCTATCAGCCATTTCATTCCCCAAATACCACAGTGAGATGGAATCCAACAAAATTCTACATTAATACCTTTACATATAATTGAATGTATTAAGTATTTTACGTCAAATATCAAGCCTTTTCGAACTTTTGCATTCCAGTTTTGCAGACTGTAAAGAACAGATTTTGAGTCAACACAAAGTAAAATGCTATAAATCGCAGTATCAATATCAACTATGAAGGATAAGGCCATAAGAATTGCATATAGTTCTGCAGTAAATACAGAAAAACCTTTTCCTAGACAAATGACTTTCTTATCTTGAAAGCAGGAATAGCAAATCCAGCCCCTGTGTATGATTCCAAAACTGAACCGTCTGTAAAAATCTTTAAATGATTTGGATACTTATTTTCTAGATGTTCTTTTGCTTCAACGGATATAAGATTGATGTTATCCTCTTTTTTTTAGAGTTGTATAATCTGTATCGAATCTAGCAGAAATAGCTCCCATTGAGGAATAATGGGTATTATGGGACTACTTGAGATTGATGTAATATCAATATCACAACTCTTAAAAGATCATCTGTATAGTTTCTAATAGGTTGAAGATATGAAATGTTTTGCGCTCTTTTCGGGAAATCCTGTCTTGAGTCAAGAAAAATGTCATTTGTCACTGAATTAGAAACTGAAAGACATCTAGTCACATACTTTGCGGTGGCCAACTCCTTTGGTCCTCAAGAGTTAACAGATTAGCTGATCTGTATGTTTTGAGCGTATTTGTGTGTACTGGCACACCAAGTGCCAACTTAACAGCCTTACTATCTATGCTTTGTAATTTTTTTTAGCAGCGTCTGTGGAGCTGAGAAATAAACCTCTTGACCATAAGTTAATTTCGATCGAACTAAACTGGTAGCGAGGTGTAAAAGTGTTTGAGTATCTTGTCCCCATGACGAGCATTAATTATTTTGAGAAAATTTAATCTTTGTCTAGCTTTACTTATTATGTGTTCAATATGATATCGCCACTTTAACTTTGGGGTTTAAATAGACTCCTAAAAATTTTACAGCTTTTGAATATTTAAGAGTGTTGCCTTTTATAACAAGCTGAGGAGGATGCTTTGGAGCATCACCATTAATAAAAAGCATTAATTGTGTCTTTTCTCCCGAAAGTTCTAAACCATTTTCTTTCATGTATAAATCTAACTTATCTAGCTCAACTTGGTATAGTTTTTGAACATGTGTAATAACTCTCTTATTTGTTTGTTTTCTGACGTTTGTATCATCCATATAGCAATGTCATCAGCATATTGAACCAGATGGATATTGTTAGATGGAACGTTTGGGAGATCATGAAAAGAATAGTAAAAAGAACTGGAGCAATGATAGATCCTTGAGGAATTCCAATATCAATATCCTTAAATGACGAATAGCATGTGCCAATTCTTGTACAAATAGATCTCCCAGACAAGAAACATTTTACAAATTGATACATTACTCCACTAATTCCAATATGTTTTAGCTTATGAAGCAGTCGAGCATGCCATACACTATCATAGGCTTTTCTAATATCAAAAAAAGTAGCAAGTGTACCTGTTCTTCTGGAAAACTGTTTTTTAACATGATTCGTAATTTTGACCAGATGATCAGTTGTACATCTTTCCTTCCTGAAACCTGCTTGGTTGTTTGGAATAATATTGTTCTTTTCGCAGAAATGTAAAATACGACGTTCAACAATTTTTTCCAATATCTTACCAACTTGCGATGTTAAAGCTATTGGACGATAACTGCCAATTTCGGATCTACGTTTACCTTGTTTTGGAACTGGTATTACAACCGTCCTCTTCCAGATAGTAGGGAGAGTTCCATTTAACCAACATTTTTCGTAAAATGAGAGAAGTAATTGCTTCCAAGATGTGTGTGTGTGTGTGTGTGTGTGTGTGTGTGTGTGTGTGTGTGTTGTGTGTGTGTGTGTGTGTGTGTGTGTGTGTGTGTGTGTGTGTGTGTGTACAGAGAGAGAGAGAGCAAGGGAGAGAGAGAGAGAGAGAGAGAGAGAGAGAGAGGGAGAGAGAGAGAGAGAGGGGGAGAGAGAGAGAGAGAAGAGAGAAGAGAGAGGAGAGAGAGAGAGAGAGAGGAGAGAGAGAGAGGAGAGAGAGAGGAGAGAGAGAGAGGAGAGAGAGAACTCGGAACTCTCGGATCTCGGAAAATTTTAATTGCAAAGGCCACCGACCAATCTGCAATGAGGTCAAGAAACAAAAATGAAATCACACACACTGACGCTGTAACATTTCTACTGATCACGATCATTTACAAAACTTGCTCACACCAACTGTAAAATCGTAAATTGAGTATACCAAAAGATACATACAAAATCACACCCGTATGTAGCACTCTCGCAGACTCGCACAGCTCGCACATACAATTTCGCTCGCACTTACAATTGCGCGCGCGCAAACCACACACACACACACACACAACACACACACCACACACACACACACACACACACACACACACACACACACACATACACAAGCATACATAACACACACATACACACGCATACACACGCGCGCACACACAACACACACACACACACACACACACACACACACACACACACACACACATACACACACACACACACACACACACACACACACACACACACACACACACACACACACACACAACACACACAACATATGCACATTTTTTCATCATGATCCCTAAGTATACACAAGACGTATCGACCACGAAACAAGGTAAAACAGATAAATTTATGAAAACATATGCTACTCCTAATGTTCTCTCCCCAGTAACAATTGTTCTCTTTTCTTTGACGCATAGAAGATATACATCGGAACAGAACGAATTACGTCCCTTGTCTCGTTTTGCAGCAAAACTTCAACAATGGTCCGTGTACATTTGTTACATACTTCATGATATACTTATTTCTTAAATCTTGATATGATGGACATTCCAGCAAAAAGTGCATTTCATCTTCAGTTTTGTCACAAAAAGGGCAGCTTTTGAGTTATTTTTTTTATCTGTCGTGGACTTTTATATCACTGATTCCTGGTCGAAACCTTACAAGAACTTTTCCAAACTTAGGGATTGTGATATCAGCAAGATACTTTTCAGGCTGTAGTAATGATTTACACAAACGATAAGTAGAATACCTGTCACTATTTGACAGGTTGGTGTTCCACTCTTGCTGATAGCAATCAATCAGTCGTTGCTTTAGAGAGAGAGAGAGAGAGAGAGAGAGAGAAGAGAGAGAGAGAAGAGAGAGAGAGAGAGAGACAGACAAACAGACAGACAGACAGACAGAGAGAGAGAGAGAGAGAGAGAGAGAGAGAGAGAGAGAGAGAGAGAAGAGAGACAGAGAGACAGAGAGACAGAGAGAGAGAGAGAGACAGAGAGAGGTGAAGGAAGGAATTGGACGACCACTGAAGATGCCCCATCCTAGCTAATCACCTCCCTAATCACGGAACCAATTTCCTAGGCAACCTCCCTGAGATGGGGGACGAATCTTACTAATCAAGAGTCCGCCCGTCTCTGATGCCATGGAGGGAGAAGCTGGGGAAGGAGAGGAGGGGAAGGGTAGAGGAGAGCGAGTGTTGAATCCTGAAAGAGAAGCATCTCGGTAAAGTCACAGTGTCATTTGATCATCTGTGTTTTTCAGCTCTTGGGATGTTGATCATTAGGAAGAGGCCAAAATAGTGAGGGTGGGTGGGGTGGGGGTGGGGGTGGGGTGGGGAGTAAATTAGGAAGGTTTAGTGGGTCTGGTGGTAAGGAAGGAGTGAGAGAGAGAGAGAGAGAGAGAGAGAGAGAGAGAGGAGAGAGAGAGAGAGAGAGAGAGAGAGAGAGAGAGAGAGAGAGAGAGAGAGAGACAATGACAATGACAAGAATTTATTGGCAATAGCTCTTTCGGCTCTAATGCCAAGGAAGCGCAATCATAAATCAAAATGCAAAATTACAACTGGCGATAACCGAAGATAAATGCAAAATCAAACAGCTTTGTAAAAAACATCCATTAGTACTGGGTCGTAATCTTCGACCAACCGACCTATGAATCAACAGTTAGTGACAGCTATTATCTTTTCCTTTCAGCACAACAATAACACACAATAGATAACTAGCAGAGTTACATTTCATGATAAATAATCTGATAACTAACAATCTAATTTTTTCTTCCTAAAATTATTTGCTTTCGCAATGAACGCAGCAAGTGATCTAATAATGTCTTCATTTTCTGATGTCAGTATTTTTCTTATGTTATGCCTTTGCGCGTAGTATTTAGTAAACAGACTACTTGTGTTTCGTAATTCATTATATTCACAACAATCGAATAAGAAATGCATCTCATCTTCGAAACCATTCGAACATAACGGGCATACCGAACTCATGGTCGAATCTGATGTAAACCACCTTTTGTGTGAATATAAACCGAAGGTTCTTGTTCTAAATCTGACAAGTGAGTCCCTATGCCATTATTAGTTATTACACCAAGATATTTTTCAGGATATAATGAATCTTGAAGGAGTAGTACCAGCTGTATTTATCATTTTCAACCACAGTGGAGTGCCAATTTTGCTTAAAACAATCAATCAGTCGCTGCTTAAATTCAAACAAAAACTTTTTCTCACTACCTACCCCTTGTGCAATCCAAACAATGCCAAATCCATTTTCTGTTAAAACCTTTTTAACGTCCGACACCCAATTGTACACTCCTATTTCCATTTGTCTGAAAAGCATTTCATATGCCTGTCTGCATATACGATTTACTGGGAAATCGAGTTAGTTTTAGCCAGTATCTCACACATTTAATATAATTTCTAATAAATAAAGGATATCGGCCTGACTCGCCGTAACACATTTTATTTGATGAGTGTAAAGGTATGTTTAGAAATCTTTTTAATGCAAATGTGTGAATATTCTCCATTTGTTTATTTTTATTAAGTCCCCAAACTTCAGCACCGTATGATAACATGGGTTCTATTTGTGAATCAAACATTTTCCAGAATAAATTAGAATCAATCGAATTCAAACTTCTCATGGTGCGAAGAATTTCAATAACCCCTTTTTCTACCCTTCTAGCGACTTCTGTCCAGCCAGACATCAAGCTTAATTTAGTTGTAAAAACGATGCCTAAATATCTATATTTATTTGTTACCTTTATCTCCTCATCTCCATACCACCATATTTCATTTGCAGAGAGATACCCTCCCTTCCGGAAAACTATAATATTAGTTTTGTCTAGATTTACAACCAATTGCATTCTATCAGCTTCGGATTTAAGTACATTAATTTGATTTTGCAACCCTATAACAGTGTCCGACAGCAATATCACATCATCGGCAAATAACAACAGAACATTTCAATTCCTCCAGAGATTAGCTGAATGCCATGTCTTCCACGTTTTGATAACTCCACAGCAAGTTCGTTGATGAAAAATGAAAATAGTAGGGGGCTTAGCACAAACCTTGCTTGACACCTCTTGGACAATTGAAATATTGTGATAATAGGCATTTATCACGTACACAGGCTTGAACGGTATTATAGATTCCTCTCAGCGCATTATATAATTTACCATCTACACCAGATTTCCTCAGGCACTCCCATAATAGGTTTCTGTTAACTGAGTCAAAGGCCTTCCGGAAGTCAACAAAAGCCACGTATAATTTTGAATTTCTGGAGAGATATTTTTGAACTAAACAATACAACGTAAAATATGGTCAATGGTGCTATATCCACTTCTAAAACCCCCTGCTCTTCAATAATTTGTTCTTCTCTTTCCGCCCATTTAGTAAGGAGAGAGAGAGAGAGAGAGAGAGAGAGAGAGAGAGAGAGAGAGAGAGAGAGAGAGAGAGAGAGAGAGAGAGAGAGAGAGAGCGGGAATAAGTTACCGATTACATTACCTTTGTGGGTGTGCAAGCGCATGTGTGTAGGAAGGAATTCTGTTTTACGTCTCGTCACATATATAGGTGATTGCAGACGTCTAAATAACATATTGTTTACAATTTTAGACTATTATTATAAAAGAAAAGAGGACGATGTGGTTACATGGAACATAAATAAAGCATAGATAATTGTAGGACAGTAACTATGAAAAATTAGATAAAAATAACTAAAATAATCTAACTTACGATTAGATTATAAATGTTCCTTAATGGATTCCAAAAGGTACTATTAACAAGAAAACGAACGAAT
>CM031611.1:88089831-88092408 GCA_018398815.1 Conus ventricosus | reverse complement strand
TTTACTGTTCTATGGCATCCAAATATCCCTAAAGACATTGGTAAACTGTTTACTTTCTATGGCATGCAATTATCCCTAAAGACATGGTAAGATCGTTTACTGTTCTATGGCATCCAAAATATCCCTAAAGACATGGTAATACTATTAACTTTCTATGGCATCCAAAATATCCCTAAAGACAATAATGGTAAGACTGTTACTGTTCTATGGCATCCAAAATATCCCTAAAGACATGGTAAGATCGTGTACTTTTCTATGACATCCAGGAAAAGCCGGTTCTGACTGAAAATGGATGAAAAGTATTCCAGACGTGTATGTCAACTTTCATGTCCTTTGCTGTTTGTGGATTGTGTCAGACATCTGTTGCCTGCTTAGACCATCCCTTCATTTTCTGAAGCTGCGTGTTTCCGCTAGTTTTGGTAAGTT
The DNA here is from genome assembly GCA_018398815.1 of Conus ventricosus. Lineage (NCBI taxonomy): Eukaryota > Metazoa > Mollusca > Gastropoda > Neogastropoda > Conidae > Conus > Conus ventricosus. Next base: position 88,091,982 of record CM031611.1, on the reverse strand, counting down.
CCTTTCGTAAGACATTGGAAGTGGCGCTCTTGAAGGGATGTGTTTATCCTTAGTTTTGGTCTGTTCCTTTTGTAAGATATTGAAGAGAAGAAATCTTATTTCCTCACCCTGAAACAGATTGCCACGTAGAATGACACTCTGCAGCATGGTCGACACACAGAATGTCTCCCCGGTACCTGCATGATTTTTTTCCCTGTCCCATCTTTTGTGCCACCTCAGTGGCATTGCACCCACTGCGATCATTCCGACACCCTGTCCGCAGTCACAGCCGAGCCCGGCCCGCTGCAGCCCCGGAATCGGCAATCCACTGGGAGCAGTCAATGTCAAACCTTCAAGAGGCAACCCACCAGAAGAGACACTGCACTGCTGCCAAGTCACTTCCGTGGTGTTCAGCGACGCTTGTTCTGACCCAACATACGCAGGAAACCACCTACGACCCCCCCCCCCCCCCCCCCCCTCCTACTGATGACGATAATGGCTTAGTCGCGGAGTCGGCGTGAGTGAGCTCTCCCACTGGAGGGCGCCACCACGTCCGTCCAAGGACAGCCCCTATGAACTTGCCCATATCGGTGACTCCAGCGGAATCAAACCAAGGCCACAGACGTGGAGAGGACATCGAACGGAGGTCACCATCAGAACAGGACATGAAGGGCCACAGAATTTGAGACTGTTTGATGCTGATCGATGAGAATGAGATAATGAAGATGAAGCTATATATTTCCGTTCCGGCCCGAGGACTGCTTGACATGGCTGTGCTTTACGCTTACTTTCATGATAAATCCCGGCGTCAATCAGACCCGAGAGACATAGACACCTGCAGTGTTGGTCAGGAAATCATCCATTAAGTGGATGAGATGTCCCAGTCTTCCCAATTGAGCCCGTAGCAAACTCAACTCTGGTAGGAGCCGATTGGGGCAGGGGAAATCCCACATGGCTCTGATGGAAGTCGAACCCACGACCCATGATGATGATGATGATGATGATGATGATGATGATGATGATGATGATGATGATGATGATGATGATGGTATCACATTAGACTCATGTTGGTGGCACCGCCTTCTCGCTATTTTCAGGGACAAGTAGTTGAAGACACATACCTTCATGAGCCTAAAACTGACCTTACAATGCTTTTGGTCAGGAATATATTTCTTTCTTGATGTCCACTGCTTTTGAAGTCCGGAATCTAATCCTAGGTTACGCACACTCATCTTGCTCAATCGACGTGTGAAGCTGGATCACATCAAGAAGTGATCCGTCACACCCACCAACACAAATAGCGCCTTCTCCAATGGCGACAATGTGTTTCGCCAAAGAAATGAACAGGTGACCCGCCGGTACAGATTGTTAACCAGGGTTATTTTACGAAGCTCAATCTGATTCTATAATTCTGTGGTACTTTCTGAATTACTGTATGAATGCGACATTTGGTAATTAAGGAAGAATAAAGAAAGGAAAACTGATGGATCTAGAATTTTCGTTGTTTATTCGTTTATATATCACCTGACGAAGACCTAAGAGGTCGAAACGCGTTGTGTTTTGTCTTGTGACTCGTTTGTCCACGTTCTCTGGGCGGTTCGCTAACATTTATTTAAAGCCAAATGGTTTTGCAAGATATCTGACCCCCCCCCCCCCCCCCCCCCCCCCCACACACACACACACACTTCTTTCCCTGTCCTGTTGGTAGGAATGCAGGAATTGCACACCAAACATTAATGCGCTAAGGCCTTACTTATGGAGTCGAGTATTTATAGACAGGCACTATTAGATTGTTTGAACATAGACAGGCACTATTAGATTGTTTTGAACATAGACAGGCACTATTAGATTGTTTTGAACATAGACAGGCACTATTAGATTTGTTTGAACATAGACAGGCACTATTAGATTGTTTTGAACATAGACAGGCACTATTAGATTGTTTGAACATAGACAGGCACTATTAGATTGTTTTGAACATAGACAGGCACTATTAGATTGTTTTGAACATAGACAGCCACTATTAGATTGTTTTGAACATAGACAGGCACTATTAGATTGTTTTGAACATAGACAGGCACTATTAGATTGTTTTGAACATAGACAGGCACTATTAGATTGTTTTGAACATAGACAGGCACTATTAGATTGTTTTGAACATAGACAGGCACT
>CM031611.1:88079831-88084831 GCA_018398815.1 Conus ventricosus | reverse complement strand
ACCTGTTTCTATGGTTACAATACATTTCAAGTATTCTTCAAGAAAACCCCTCCGAATACTTACCGTCAGCAATAAGAGATACAACATGTGTTTAAAAAAATGATCGGACGGTCAGAATGAGATTGATACATTTCACAAAATGTAGGTGTATGTCCCTTTTTAAAACAGCTAAGCTTAAGTTTCCCACTGAAGAACACTGCCTATTCAAGCGTTGACACTCAAAAAATCTGGATTCAGCAACCAACGCCTCTGCTTTAATTCCATTAAAAAACTACCCAAACATATCCAGTAGTATTTCCAACATAAGACTGGCCCTATTTGACAGCTTAAAAGTATTGAATAACATTTCATACAGTGCACATATCCGTCTCGTGATGTCATAGATTTACGATTGACTTTGTTTCTCTGCGTTTATTACATGCACTACGCATAACATGGCATACGGAGATGGGGCATAGAGTAACCGTTCAATGACAAGCGTCAGACTATAACGCCGGTCCAGACGTAAATCACCCAGATTGCTATGATGACAAGCGTCAGACTATAACGCCAGTCCAGACCGCTATGATGACAGACTATAACGTCAGTCCAGAAGTCAATCACCCAGACCGCTATGGGGCAAAGGAGTTCATTAAAAATTAAAAAACGAAATAAATTTGCGGAACTGATGTTTATGGCTGTCAATACATTCTATTCAAAGCCTTTACAGAAAACTAATGCAGGGATTGCAGCTGAAACCTTTTTCTATAGCATCCAAAGTGCGTGACAGGAGACAGAAAATGAAACAAGAGCAAAAACAGTATCACGGTGCCAGCAAAAGATGGAACAGAGAAACTGAAAAAACAACAACAACAAAAACGACAAACTGCAGATTTGTTTGCACATAGATCGAAGACGTTACTATCTGATCATCTTTTTGGTTTTCAGTGTCTTGAATTTTATTCATCCTGACTGATGAAGACCCAGTAGATCGAAACGCGTTGTCTTTGTTTTGTAAATTGTTTGTTCCTTTGTTTCGTGGCCCATTGATTCACTTTTGTAGCCCATTGATTCACTTTTGTAGCCCATTGATTCACTTTTGTAGCCCATTGATTCACTTTTTGCATTCTTTTCAATTCCCGCCTCCAGCCACCCAAGTTTGAAACCTATTCGCTCCTTTGTTTATAACATTGAATTTAAAATTGCCACTAGCACTAGGCTTTGCGGGGGCGGTGCCAAACTCCCTAGTCCATAAACCGGAATGACCCTCTATACCCTGTCTGGCAGCGTTCAGTCAACAAGCCAGAGCTAAACACAGCTGTTTGCTTCTTGTGTTAGCTGCTTTATTTAGCGCCAGCTTCTAAACGGAAAATGAATTATCACTAAAGGTGAAAGAAATGCAAGAAATCCACTGCGGTCTCTCCGCACACCTGTTCACAATATTCATTACCTTCGGCGCTAAAAGAAAAACAGAAAAAAAAAGTTCGCCAGTCACCAAGCATCTTGGATGACGAACCACACTCCCCACTGTTCCATCTGTCGCGCGCGCGTGGTAGTAGTAGTATCTGATTCTCTCCCACGACGAGGGAAAACGAGGATCGAAGAGGAGCCAACAAGAGCAGCAGCGGCAGCAGCAAGCAAAGCGGCAAGCAGCTCTAACCGCTGTACGCCGTTCACCGTGTATTGTTTGGGTCCACTGGGTACCGTTGACTTAATCGAGCAGTCCGGCTGCAAGATGATTGACGCGTGGGTGTGTGTGTGTGTGTGTGTGTGTGTGTGTGTGCGTGTGCATGCTTCACGTGGGAGGCCGGCTTTGATAGCGTGGTAATGGGCGTGCAGTCGGCAGTGACAGCTGCTGGGAGGACGGAGAGGGGGTGAGGTAGTGGTGGGTAGTGCTGTAACGCCCTGGCTCCGCTATACACTAAGAGCCAGGTGAGATGATGAGCAGAACCTGAAGACGGCGCTTTGCTGGGACGAGGATAGTGGAGAGTTCTAACTAGTGGTGGTTATGGTGGTGGTGGTGGTTTTGTTTTTGTTTGTGTGTGTGCGAAGCCGTGTGGACATATTCACGCCAGTCGTAAGTTCTGTTTGCTTTATCATTGTGTTTATCATTCACGCCAGTAGTAAGTTCTGTTTGCTTTATCATTGTGTTAATCATGAATCACCAAAGAAACGTTGAAAAGTCAGGATAACTTTTCTAATCTTTAAAAGTTCTTTTTCTTTCTTCAAATTTTTGGTATAACTGTTTACAACAATAACAACAACAAAAAAGGTATTTCTCCACGTTACAGCTTTCGATGTTTGTGTTTGTTCTTTAGGCACGTGTTCGTTTTGATTCCAGTCGTTTAAAAAAAAAAACCATTAAACTTTTCATTTAAAAGATAAAAAGGTGATTTTCGCATTTGTTTCCTTCAGTATCATTTGTTGGTTTATTGTTTGTTATTTCGTAAATGTCTGTATCAAATCATTTGCAATTTTTACATTATGACTTCCTTCGACTCGGTGAATGTACATAGACTTTGTCAGCCCAGTGTGTCCCGTATAGACTTCGTCAATCCAGTGTTTCCCCTCCTTTCTTAGAGGTTTTTTTTTGTGGCATCAGTTCTGGGATCAATGGAGCACCTAAGGTGGTGGTGTTTTTTGTTTTTTGTTTTTTTTATCCCTAAGGCCAAAATCCACCTCTTCATTTTTTGGTGCTTCACGCTGTCCTCTTCATCTGCCAAAAAAAAACCGGAAAAAAACCAAAACTAATTTCCACTACTAGTTTGTTTTGTTTTTTTTCCCCAACCAATCTCTTACACACCATGCATAGTCTGTATGTTTTCTTACAAATGGACAAACTTTTGCTGATTTTAGTGTTTTGACAATTGATACAAAGTGTCTGGGTTTATTAATGTACTAATGTGTGGTGTACTGGCACACTCACTCTGATTATGTGTTGCATTATACGGAAACAGAACCAGCATAGATGAAACAAAGGACATAATTATTTTTAGTTTTTCATTTTGTTTTCCACATACACCCGCACACACACCTCTCCCCCCCTCCCGTCTCTCTCTCAAATATGCTAACAATGGTAGTTACCTGTTAAATACACGACACGATACCAAAGCATAAACTATGGGTAAGCAACCAATTATAATATGTATGCCTGAAAGAATGTCGTTGATCCCTATTGCCTGTCTCCCTTTCCTTCCCCCTACCCAAGCGCGTGACGCTCTCTCACGTCATACCACCACCACCACCGTCCACCCACCTCACCACCCATCCACCCCCCACCCTCACATTCATACATCTCCACCCACACCCCCACAAAAAAGGACACACATACACACACACACACACACACACACACACACACACACACACACACACACACACACACACAGAAAGAGAGAGACAACGAGAGAGAGAGAGAGAAAAGGAAGGAAAAAAAAAGAAGAGAGAGAGAGAGAGAGAGAGAGAGAGAGAGAGAGAGAGAGAGAGAGAGAGAGAGAGAGAGAGAGGACAGACAGACAGACAAACAGACCGTTAGGCAGACAGACGGACAGAGACGGCGTCTTATAAATGAATTTAGGGATTTAGTTTGTTACATGTCTCACCAGTTGTCTCTTCCCCGATGAAGCCAATCTTATAGTGAACAGAAATTATGCATGATCCCCATCATTTTTCCACATCCCCCACGTGCAGCAGTCTTACACATGCGAAAACGAAAGAGTGCAAGAAAGTACAGAGGAGTGAAGAACGAAAAGGCATATATACCTTGGGGTCACTTTCTTTATAAAAAAAAAAAAAAGTCACCAAGACTGTGTTATATGTGTGCGTGCGCGTATAATTATGTGTGTGTACCTGTAAGCGTGTGTGTTATAGAGCATGTGCGCGCAAAATGCACAAACACGTGCATGTATTTGTAACTATGTGTATGTTCTCTCTCTCTCTCTCTCCCCCCCCCCTCTCTCTCCCTCTCTCCACCCTCTCCCCAACCCCCCTCTGTGCGCGCGCGCAAGAGTGAATGCATGTATGAGAACTCTTTATATTTTCCTCAGATGCATCTGATTTTCGAATATGACTGAAATTGGCAGCCTAGATTCCGTTTTCTTATAAATACTTATACACATCTTTGCAGTAATCACAACATGGTTTTTTTTCAGTAGTATATGTCTGTCAATATTTTCTTGTCTAAATATTCCAAATAGCACAGATTCTTCAGAAAACACAATTCTTGTCGTATTAAAAAAAACACATTAAACTTTTCATTTAAAAGATGTAAAGGTGATTTTCGCATTTCTTTCCTTCAGTATCATTTGTTGGTTTATTGTTTGTTATTTCATAAATGTCTGTATCAAATCATTTGCAATTTTTACATCAAGACTTCCTTCGACTCGGTGAATGTACATAGACTTTGTCAGCCCAGTTTGTCCCGTATAGACTTCGTCAATCCAGTGTTTCCCCTCCTTTCTTAGAGTTTGAGAGAAAGAAGATTAAGAGACAGAAGATCAACATTGGTTGATTGGCTGTCAACTACTGTTTCTTTGTCTCATTTGTCTTGATTTTTCCAGCTACCTCTCTCTCTCTCTCTCTCTCTCTCTCTCTCTCTCTCTCTCTCTCTCTCTCTCTCTCTCTCTCTCCAGAGATGTCGCACCTGATACGATCTTTGAATTTCTGAACGAGATTAACATTTTTCAACTGATGTAAGACTTTACGGAGGTAAGATTTTTTTTTTAATTTAAAGTTTCTGATGCGTTTTTAAAAGCCGTGTTTTAAAGGCGTGTGTGAAATAGTTTTGTTTTTTTGTTGTTGTTGTTGTTTTTTTTTTTTTTGGGGGGGGGGGGGGGATGAGATGAGGGTGGGTGGGTTGCTTTGTTTTAGTTTTAGTTTCAATTTTTTTTTGTAATTTGGTTTAAAATAATGACTTCTGAGTTGACTTCAACACAGACAACCCTAACATGGCCCTCTCCGGCTGGGCAACGTTACCTTGCCTTACCTTCTCTCTCTCTCTCTCTCTCTCTCTCTCTCTCTCT
>CM031611.1:88072331-88074831 GCA_018398815.1 Conus ventricosus | reverse complement strand
GTCGCTACTACTGCTTCTGCCTCTGACTCTGCTACTGTGTCTTCTTCTGCCTCTACTACTGCCTCTGCTTCTGTCTCAACTTCTGCCTCTGCAGCTGCCTCTGTCTCTGCTTCTTCCTCTGGTTCTGCAGCTGCTTCAGCATCTGTCTCTGTCTCGTTTGATGCTTCGTGTTCTTCCATAAATGCATCAAGATCTTCCTCTGTCAATATGTCACCGAGTGCTGTACTTGGCAGTACAGATGAACCTAATCCAACCTGCGGATCTTGTCCAAATGTGACTTTGAATGGACTATGACCGGTTGTTTCGTGACGGCTGATGTTTATTTGCCACTGCACAAACTTAAGGCCAACTGACCACTTCTTGCTGTTGTTTTCCTTCATCCAAATGGTCAGTTTGTCCTGGATGACTCCATTTAGACGTTCAACAGCGCCCTGGCTTTGAGGATGACGCGGACGTCCTGTCACCAGCTTCAGTTCTGGCCAAAGCGTTGCAAGCTCTGCGATGATGGTATTAACGAACTCCCGTCCGTTGTCGGACTGCAAAATAGCAGGTGCTCCAAATGTCAGAAAGATGTCCAGGAGATTCGCTGCAACCTCTTCTGCTCTTTTTGATGTCAGTGGACGCAGCACGCAAAATTTGCTGAAATGATTGACAAAAGTCATGATGTACTTGAAATCTCCATCAGGCAAAGTCTGAAAGTTGATCAGATCGATCTGGCATCTTGAATGGATATGATGACTGCGTAATGGTTTCACTACCAGACCCTTTGGAGCTTGTCTGGCTTTTTTTGATGGCAGTGCTCACAGAAGGAAATGTAAAGGTAGCAGGATTCCTGTGTGATGTTTGACCATTTCTTTTTCACCTCAGCAATTGTTTTTTTCCCACCACCGTGGCCAATAGCTTCATGGGCTGCTTTTATAACACCGAACACTTCTTCCAGAGACGCAACAAACTTGAATTCATCTTCCTTTGGATCTTTTCTCTTGCGAATCAGTCGGTCAGCAGTGCCAATGCGCAGTACTTCGTAACGTCTTTTGAGGTTAAGTCAAATGTAGACTTGGCTCCATCAGAATTAATCCGTAGCATATCCTGTATCAACTGATCACGCTGGCGGGTGGGTTGGATGACACAATTCTCTGCCTTGCCTTCCAGTGCTTGACGCAGCTTGAGTTCAAAGGCAGCTTGGTCCATGTTGCCCAACTAAAACAAACAAACAAATGCGATAGAAGAGCGAAAGAGACGCAGATTAAGTTCAAAGGCAATTTGGTACATATTGCGCAAACTAAAACAAACAGCAAAAGGGGCAACGAGAATGAGAAAGAAAGAAAGAAAGAAAGAGGGAGAGAGGGATGGGGCGTGTGAGGGGTGTCAGAGAGAAGAGAGATAGAAAGAGAAATAAAGATATAGAGACATGGAAGGATCAGAGAGAGAGAGAGAGAGAGAGAGAGAGAGAGAGAGAGAGAGAGAGGAGAGAGAGAGAGAGAGAGAGAGAGAGAGAGTTTTACCTTCAAAAGTCTTGAGAAATCCAGTCTTCCTTTAACTCTGAAATGAGAGCAGATGAAGGAAAGGGCTTCGCTCAGATGACGTCCCTCATCAAAAAACACAAAATAGTGAACAACACTCCAAGTATAAAACAAGAAACATGTAAAGAGTGGAGAGTTATAGCTCAGTCCAACCAGCACGTTAACTTGTCAAGCAACAACACCCTGAGATAACAGTGCCGGGGACAATGAGCGATTTTGTTATTCCCTGTTCCACTGGAGCACTCAAAGTCAGAGGGATATCATCTGAGCGGAAGCCCTTTAAATTCCATCAAAGTCAATTCTTCATTGTATTCACATTAGGCAAAATGCCATTGCCTAATGTGAAAGTCTTGCCTAATGTGAACATTAAGCAAGTAATTTGCCTAATGTGAACATTGGGCAAATTGCTTGCTTAATGTTTACAATAGGCAAATTTATTGCCTAATGTTCACATTAGGCAATTATTCACATTGAGCGTAACATATATACCCGTTGTTGTTGCTGTTATCATTATTGTTATTAGTAGTAATATCATCATCATCATCATCATCATCATCATCATCATCATCATCATCGTTGCTTTTTGTTGTTGTTGTTGTTGCTGTTGTTGTAGTTGTTGTTGATAATGATATTGAAAATACCCACAAAATACCAAAAACAAACAAAAAGAAAATCTTTATACAACAATTTTAATTCACCAAGCGAACGTTCGAATTGTTATACGCATCGGTTCCATATTGTAGAGTCAGAACATGCCAAGGTCGTGACCTCCTTAAGCTGCCAATACACTGTCCGTTCTACCAGTCACACCTTTCCCCCAGAAATACGTGAAGGCTAGATGGTGTTCAGTTGTATACTGTCACACGTTCGTCCTTAGGGACATTGAAATGAAATCCTCTTTACCACATGCTGTCGCTGACAACATTGAAATGAAATCATCTTTACCATATGCTGTCACTGACAACATTGAAAGGAAA
>CM031611.1:88054831-88067331 GCA_018398815.1 Conus ventricosus | reverse complement strand
TGACTAGACTGTCCCTGAAGGAGGTGTCGCAGGGCAGGAGTAGCCAAGGTGTGAGGGCGGAGAGACCATTGACTAGACTGTCCCTGAAGGAGGTGTCGCAGGGTAGAGTAGCCAAGGTGTGAGGGTGGGAGACCATTGTCACTCTTTTACGCACTGTTGGCACCCAGAATCTTACGAAAAGAGGATACATACTAGTCACCCCCCTGTCTGGGGAGTCTCCAGTTTACACACTTCTGTGTCTGAAGTCATTCACCTCCTCATAGCGGCCGCACCCACCATTTGTCTCTATCCCCTACTTGTTTTGTTCCCTTGTCCACAGGGAGAAAAGAAAAAAAAGTGAATTGGTTACTTACAAAGAATCTCCAACTGATGACTTTATCCATCCAACACTAGAACCTCTCAAAATTACTTTGGATAGTAAAAACAACCAATACTGTGTTATAGCAAATTTACGGTTTATTTAAAACCTTCCTCAAGCTAGAACGCAGAAGACCTGCCAAATGCAGTGAACAGACTATTTGTCCCGAAATTACATCACATCAAATTTCCAGGAAACGAAAACATTATCACTAACTCTCTCTCTCTCCTCTCTCCTCTCTCTCTCTCTCTCTCTCTCTCTCTCTCTCTCTCTCTCTCTCTCTCTCTCTCTCTCTCTCTCTCTGGTTACAAATTCTTACAAATATTTGGGAATGGTTTTTACCACAAAATTAAGTATTGGTAGCAGTTTATTAGACGTCTGTAGAAAGGGGAAGAAAGGGGTAATGGACATATTGAGATCCATGAGAAAATTGAACACTGGGGATGTAGATCTGTTTTGGAAACAATTTGACACACAAATAGAGCCCATATTAACCTACGCAGCTGAAGTGTGGGGACTGGAAGAAGATAGGAAAAAAGTTGAAAAAGTGCATACCTTTGCAATAAAAAGACATTTAGGGCTTCCCCTCCACACTTCTAATACTTTAGTTTATGGCGAAACCGGAAGATCTCCCCTCTGTATTCGAATGTCTGTAAAGTGTATTAAATACTGGCTTAAACTTATTAACCTACTAATGTCGAGAATTTGCAGACAGTCATATGAAATGCTTGTTATACAACATGAACCTGGTCACTTAAATTGGGCGTCAAATGTTAAGAGAATTTTATGCGAGAATGGATTTGGTATTGTATAGCTAAGCCAAGGTGCAGGTTGTGAGTATGGTTTTATTAGTGAATTCAAAGATAGTCTTATCTCCTGCTATAAACAGCATTGGCATTCAGAATTGGAAGCTAATGATAAATATAGGTGGTTTTATTCTTTCAAAAATGTTTTTCAAGCAGAAAAATATTTATCATCTGTATTGGATAAATGGCATAGGGTTAGTCTTATCAGATTCACACTAAGAGTTAGCGGCCTAAAAAATGTCAAACATTGGTTTCAAACTGAAGAAGATAAAAACAACGTTTGCCCGTCGTGTGGAAATGGAACAGAGGATGAAATTAATTTACTGTTCAATTGCTCTGCTTATAATGAAAAACCCAAAAGCTGTAATATTCTAAATTCCTTTACAGGAAATCCTGATTAGAGATCGGTAACATATATTCTTTCAAATAACAATGAAAATGTAATGATATCCCGGGCTAGATTTTTAGCAGAAGCAGTGAAGATTAGGAAAGTGTTAATTGAACAAAGTCAACAAATTACAAGATGATCCACCATCTGTATACCCGTGTTCGCGCATGCATCTCTCTGTTTCTGTCTCTGTCCCTGTCTCTGTCTCTCTCTCTTTCTCTCGCACTTCCCCCCCCCCCTCTCTCTCTCTCTCTCTCTCTCTCTCTCTCTCTCTCTCTCTCTCTCTCTCTCTCTTTCCCCTCTCTTTATCTCTGCGTGCGCGCGTGTGTGTGAGTGTGCGTGCGCGAGCGCGCGCGTGTGTATGCACCTGCATGTGCGTACATATTTTCTTTCATGCGTGTGTGTGTATAGTCTTTTGATAAAGATTTGAGATCATTTATGATAAAACATTTATTTATATATGATTGTCCCCCCTTGTCTGAAAGGGCGGTACAGCTATTGGACAATAAAGAAAGTGTCAGTGTCAGCTCTCTCTCTCTCTCTCTCCCCTCTCTCTCTCTCTCTCTCTCTCCTCTCTCTCTCTCTCTCTCTCTCTCTCTCTCTCTCTGAAGATTCAGATCTGTTTATGCTCGATCTTCATGCCCTAAAAAAAAGAATGCATTCTACATAGGCACGACGCTCTGGTAACAAGACAGCGATGTATAGACATCATCAATAGAACAGGAGCCCCCCCCCCCCCCCCACCCCTCTCCCCACCTCACCCCACCCCTACTTTTTTTTTTCTCCAGCACAGATTTTTGCTCACTTCGACAGCAAAATGTAATGAAGGTTAAGTGGAAGATTCATGGGCGTCCCTAACCCTCCCCTGGGATTTTGCTGCCATTGATAAAACTCTAAGCCTTCTGTGATACCAGCTCCAGAAACTAATCCCTCGACCTCTCAGAAATACGGTCTTCAGACACCCTGGAGAATGCCGCCAGGTTTCTGTCACCCTAGTGAACAGCAGATCGTTCAACGTTTTTAACTGAACACCAAAGTGCTACTGAAAATTCAGTTACAGTGAGCATATGTAGTTCATTACCCATCGACAGAACATTAATGTCTCAGAATATCATCAAGTTCAGTAGTCATTGATGAGCAAAATCCAAAACAAGCAGAAGTCTCGACGAAATATGTAACACTCTGTTTATACGTTTAATACTACTCCTAATGTCTTCCCCCCCCCCCCCCCCCCCCACACACACACACACAGTCACCCCGTTTTCTCTCCTGGACAGCTCTACTGTTGAACTATCCAGAAAGACAGATCCCTCAAACGCCTAGCACGTCCATAAATCTCCCTTAATCACCCACCCGCCAGACCATCCCACGCCACTCCCACACGTCTCTAACCGCCGCTGCCAACTTGAGGAACCGCTCTTCTGAAGGCGATCAGAAGTCAATCAGATGCTGGAGGCAGACGGAAAATCCATCAAGACCGGGATGGGGGAGGGGGGGGGATCCCAGGGGCCAGTCAACTCCCTTCAAGTGTTACCTGTCCAGGTGGAAAGATGGATCACTGCGTCCTGCTAGCTTAGGGCTCCATCAGAAAGAGATAAATTCCCAGCGTCCCTCCAGCCACCTGTTCAGTCTGGCATCAGCACTGGGGTCGTGATAGGTGATGTCACTCAAGGGCGGCTGGAGTGTAGATGGCATAGCAGCCATGCTGGTTTGAAGGTTATGAAGAAAGAGAGAGAGAGAGAGAGAGAGAGAGAGAGAGAGAGAGAGACAGAGACAGAGACAGAGACAGACAGAGATAGAGAGAGAAAGAGCACATGTTTCAGTGAAGGTAACATGGGGTACAAAAAAGCGATTTCTTTAAGATAATGGCAGAGACAAAAAAAAAACAACAACAAACAAACAAAACATGATATGCATTGCATAGGTCAGCATGCTGAAGAGTTGGCAAAGTGGCTGAATCCCTGACTTCATTCTGTTCCTTGATTTTCGCTTAGACAATGCCAAAACAGGCCAGTACTGTTGCTGATTCAATGATGCAATGTGTCAGCTGTTGACTGGACAGGAAAGCCCAGAGTTACACATTCCCCTCTGTATTATTCATCTCTTCTTTCAATTCGTGTAGAATATACTGTCCGTATCTTCACTCTTACGCCTCTTGCGTCCTTGTCCTATTCACGCCAACATGGACAGAATTCGGTTTGATTGGTCCAGAGATGGTGAGTTATTACTGAATCAAATACTGTGCAGTGCTGACCTTTGCTTGTCCACCCTTCGCCAACCTCGGGATTGACTGGAACAACGATGTACGTCTACTGCCTGGACAGAAGAAACGCTTTGACTGAACGATGTACGTCTACTGACATGACAGAAGAAACGCTTTGACTGAACGATGTACGTCTACTGACAGGACAGAAGAAACGTTTTGACTGGCACACAAAAATACCTACAATTTAAATGCCAAGGAAACGGGGACAGGAATAATGAGCAGAGCCACAGCAAGGGAACGATTGCAGGAACACTACACTTGATCGTTTTCTGACCTCCAGTCTGACCAATAAACGTGTCCTGGAAAATCTGGGGGTGGGACAAACTGCTGTTCTTTTTCTAATCTTTTATGCAAGAGAACGTCGCTCGCGTACGTGTATCCACGCCTGTGTATACCTGCCTGGCTGTGATCGAAGGAGTACAATAAAACACGAGCCACGTTTACTTAAATTGCTGGTGCTCTACTTTATCGTCTGTTTATCTATGCTAACGGTCCTTGCGGATTAGTATCTGTCTCCACGGGCCCATTTTCAAAGATTGTTACTTGAGCAAATGTTCTAAGTCACAAAAGTTTACAGATAGGCGTGTAACCTCACGCACTTGAGTGGACATGCAGACCTCCTTGGCTTGCAGAAACCGGACGTGAATTCCAAGTTAGAATGATGTAGGAAAAACAAGTGCACTTTAACCCGTTGGTTCTTGCTGGCAAATGGCAGCAATTACAACCTGGTAGGGACAGGTGTTACTGAGGTTTAACGTTAAGTTCTGGTCTGGCTTGATGCCAGTCAGGTTGCTGGAGATGATGGGGAGGGTGGTATCTGCAAGTCTGCTAAATGTCAGTAGCATGTGTGGCAAACATGCCAGCAATGTCCATGTATAGTAGGAAGCTTTTTCCCTGCCTTCCTGAGAAGCACGTCCTTTCATTGGGTTGTTTTCAGGTCAGGAAGGTCCTTTGCCTAAAGGACACATGCGGACAGATGGACAGACAGACATGCACGTATTCATACGTATCTAGAAGCTGTCACTGCAGCAGAGTTGGATTGTGGAGGGATTGGTAGAATATGGATTTGAAGTCTGGCCATATGGCTGTTGTTGTCGTTGCTGCCTTTGTCGTCGTTGTTTTTAATATTCTTAAAACATTTAAAACGTTCATAATCTTCTGAGCGTTGACACAAATCCAGACAAGCCATGTCTCTCTGTGTCTCTCTCTACCGCTTTCTGTATCTATTTGTCTGTCTGTTTGTCTGCCCCCCTCCCCTCTCTCTCTCTCTCTCTCTCTCTCTCTCTCTCTCTCTCTCTCTCTCTCTCTCTCTCTCTCTCTCTCTCTCTCATCACACACACACACACACACACACACGCACGCACACACACACACACACACACACACACACACACACACACACACACACACACACACACACACACACACACACACACACACACACATACACACACACACAAACACAACCAGAACCAGATGGTGGGACCTCAATGAAGGCACCAGGCCGCCACATCGCCGCTCTGGTCTGGTGGGCGTGGCGCTACTGCCGGAAATTGGATCCTCGCCCCTTCTCTCCGGAATAGTCTTCCAGAGAGACGGCTGTAATACTGTCATTACTAGTTTATCCCTGAAGGAGGTGTCACAGAGCTGGAGTAACAGAGGTGTGAGGGTGAGGGACCATTGTCACTCGCAGTCTCGCTCTATTGTCGCCCAGAATCTCACGAGAAGAGGAGGCATCCCCCTTGTTCCGGCTTTCCTGTTTATGAATGTCCACATCTTTGCTTGGTTATAGCGCCATCATCCCACCTCCACCCCACCCCACGTCTTTGCTTGGTCATAGCGCCATCATCCTACCTCCACCCCACACCACCCCACGTCTTTGCTTGGTTATAGCGCCATCATCCCACCTCAACCCCACCCCACGTCTTTGCTTGGTTATAGCGCCATCATCCCACCTCAACCCCACCCCACGTCTTTGCTTGGTTATAGCGCCATCATCCCACCTCAACCCCACTCCACGTCTTTGCTTGGTTATAGCGCCATCATCCCACCTCAGCCCCACTCCACGTCTTTGCTTGGTTATAGCGCCATCATCCTACCTCAACCCCACGTCTTTGCTTGGTTATAGCGCCATCATCCTACCTCAACCCCACGTCTTTGCTTGGTTATAGCGCCATCATCCTACCTCAACCCCACGTCTTTGCTTGGTTATAGCGCCATCATCCCACCTCAATCCCACCCCTTTTTTTACCTGAATAAGGAAAAATGAATGTAAGACAAAGAACAGAAAAAAAGAATGATTAGTGGAAACGATTCACACATTCACATCTCCTCACCCACTTGGAGAAAGGAGAAAAGGGCGAATGGTTTATTCTGAAATAGTTTCCAAGCAGTAACTGTGTCAACACACCACTATACCCTCTCAAAGACTTAACATTGGAAATAACCAAAAAATTATGTGTAGGGAAAAGGAACGACAACAACAATTATCTAAGTCATATGTCTGATGTGTTTATCTTATATATATATATAATATATATATATATATATATATATATATAGAGAGAGAGAGAGAGAGAGAGAGAGAGAGAGAGAGAGAGAGAGAGAGAGAGAGAGAGAGAGAGAGATCAGTATATTTAAAATGCCTAAAACAATTTTTTAAGTGCTCAACCCCTTGGGGAGCAACATTAGTTAAAACAAGTTAAAAGAGGAATCTTAAAACTATCTACAAATTTGTTTCGAGCGTGTTGCGCTGTCATCAGGATGGTTTTTGGTTTGCCCACCGCCGATGTTATATAGCGTGTGGGCTCCCGTTTGCGGTTGTTTGCACGTGCGGGTTGGCTGCACGTGTTTTGGGAGCTTTCAGGTTTTTGTTTTGGGTGTGTTCACTAACAACGATTTCCATTTATGCCTGCAGTTGTTTACTTTTTCTGTTTTGGTGTTTAAAATTGCTAAGTGTGGTTTGCATAGTATTAACCATTTTTCAGTTAAACATAGGTTGCACCTTTTTGAAACATTGCTGTATGGTGATGCTCTTTTTATGATTTTCCAGGATATATTGTAGCTTGTTTTTGCGTCTTTAAGTTTCCAGATATATTTGCTCAGTTCTGTTTGGTTTTTATATTTTTCTTTATTAAATGACTGTTTGTGGTTTGCATATCTGGTTTTGAAGTGGTTCTCAGTGATCCCTATGTATGTTTCTTTTTCATTTTCTGATGTCACAGTAGCCTGGTATACAATGTTGTTGTGAAGACATTTATTGTTTAGTGGGCACTGCTCCTTTCTGGTGCAATTGCAAGATTTCCTTCTTCACCCTTCTTTGCTGTGTTGATTTTCATTTTCTTGGATGCGTCAATTAGGTTTTGAGGTTGGGCATACATGAGTACGATAGTTTGACAGTGTTTTTGTTAAATATTTTGGACAGTTTGAAGAATTCTTTCCCTATGTTTGTTTTGAGTTTACTTATCCTTGGAATTCATTAGTTATATATATATAACTAATGAATTCCAAGGATCCCGCCCCACGATGTTTTACCTTCCCACAAAAAAGTTGCTTATATATATATATATAAGCAACTTTTTTCCTCTCCACACCTTTGTTTTGTTCCATTTTACAGTCCCTTCCCACCTCTCCCGCCCCACGATGTTTGTTACCTTCCCATCTCTCCCGCCCCACGATGTTTGTTACCTTCCCATCTCTCCCGCCCCACGATGTGTGTTACCTTCCCATCTCTTCCGCCCCACGATGTTTGTTACCTTCCCATCTCTCCCGCCCCACGATGTTTGTTACATTCCCATCTCTCCCGCCCCACGATGTTTGTTACCTTCCCATCTCTCCCGCCCCACGATGTGTGTTACATTCCCATCTCTCCCGCCCCACGATGTTTGTTACCTTCCCATCTCTCCCGCCCCACGATGTTTGTTACATTCCCATCTCTCCGGCCCCACGATGTGTGTTACTTCCACAGTTCCTCCTCCTCCCGCCCACGATGTTGTTACATTCCCATCTCTCCCCCCCACGATGTGTGTTACCTTCCCATCTCTCCCCCCCACGATGTGTGTTACCTTTCCAATCTCTCCCGCCCCACGATGTGTGTTACCTTCCCATCCATCTCTCCACCCCACGATGTGTTACTTCCCACAGTTCCTCTCTCCCCCACGATGTGTGTTACTTCCCACAGTTCCCATCTCTCCCGCCCCACGATGTGTGTTACCTTCATCCACCCCCACGATGTGTTTCCTTCCTCTCTCCCGCCCCACGATGTGTGTTACCTTCCCACAGTTCCCATCTCTCCCGCCCCACGATGTTCGTTACCTTCCATCTCTCCCGCCCCACATGTGTGTTACTTCCCATCTCTCCCGCCCCACGATGTGTGTTACTCCACTTCCGCCCACATTTTGTTACTCCCATCTCTCCCGCCCACGATGTTGTTACCTTCCACATTCCTCCATCTCTCCCGCCCCACATGTGTGTTACTTTCCCATCTCTCCCACCCCACGATGTGTGTTACCTTCCCATCTCTCCCGCCCCACGATGTTTGTTACCTTCCCATCTCTCCCGCCCACGATGTGTGTTACCTTCTCACAGTTCTCCATCTCTCCCGCCCCACGATGTGTGTTACACTTCCCATCTCTCCCCCCCACGATGTGTGTTACCGTTCCCATCCTTCTCCCGCCCCACGATGTGTGTTACCTTCCCATCTCTCCCGCCCCACGATGTGTGTTACTTTCCAGTCCATTCCCGCCCCACGATGTGTGTTACCTTCTCATCTCTCCCGCCCCACGATGTTGTTGTTACTTCCATCTCTCCCGCCCCACGATGTGTGTTACCTTCTCATCTCTCCCGCCCCACATGTGTTGCCTTCCCATCTCTCCCGCCCCACGATGTTGTTACCTTCTCATCTCTCCCGCCCCACGATGTGTGTTACCTTCCCATCTCTCCCGCCCCACGATGTGTGTTCTTCACAGTTCCCATCTCTCCCGCCCCACGATGTGTGTTACCTTCCCATCTCTCCCGCCCCACGATGTTTGTTACCTTCCATCTCTCCCGCCCCACGATGTGTGTTACCTTCCCATCTCTCCCGCCCCACGATGTGTGTTACCTTCCCATCCTCTCCCGCCCCACGATGTGTGTTACCTTCCCATCTCTCCCGCCCCACGATGTTTGTTACCTTCCCATCTCTCCCGCCCACGATGTGTGTTACCGTGACCCAATCTCTCCCGCCACCACCATAGTGTCCCCCTCACCTAACTCCTAACCCCCCCCCCACAACCTCCCACCACCACGCCACGCATGATCCTCAAGTCCACCTCTCCACCATCCTTACCCCCCCACATTCCCCTACCCCGACACACACCTCCAGCCACGCTGATCCATCAAGGCCCCGCTCATCCATAAACCTCCCTTAAACCCCCCCCCACCCCCCCCCCACACCACACACACACAGCCACGCTGATCCATCAAGTGCCACGCTCATCCATAAACCTCCCTTAACACCCCCCCACCACCCCCCCCCCACACCACCACACAGCCACGCTGTCCATCAAGTGCCCCGCTCATCCATAAACCTCCTTAACCCCCCCCCCCCCCCCACACACACACACACACAGCCACGCTGATCCATCAAGTGCCACGCCATCATAACCTCCATAACACCCCCTAACACCCCCCCCACCCCCACACACACACACACACAGCCACGCTGATCCATCAAGTGCCCCGCTCATCCATAAACCTCCATTAACACCCCACCCCCACCCACCCCCCACCCCCCACCCCCACACACACAGCCACGCTGATCCATCAAGTGCCCCGCTCATCCATAAACCTCCCTTAACACCCCCCCCCCCCCCCCCACACACACACACACAACACAGCCACGCTGATCCATCAAGTGCCACGCTCATCCATAAACCTCCATTAACACCCCCCACCCCACCACCCCCACACACACACAACACAGCCACGCTGATCCATCAAGTGCCCAGCTCATCCATAAACCTCCATTAACACACCCCACACCTCTGTAAGCGCCGCTAAAACTTGAGCAACAGCTCTTCTGGAGGCGATCAGAAGTCAGTCAGATGCTGGAGGCAGACGGAAAGTCCATCAAGGCAGAGGAGAGGTCCAGGCATCCACTCCCTTCCAGCGTTACCTGTCCAGGGTGAACAGAGGGATTACTGCGGCCTGCGGGCGCAGGGCTCTATTTGAGAGGGTAGACATTGTGGGAGTCCTTTTTTTTTAGCCAGCTGGTAAGAATGGAATCATGACTGGGGTCGTGATAGGTGACGAGATAAATGTGGTACTTAATGGCGAGCAGGGGCCAGTTATGATGCTGAAGGTAAGAACTGAGAGAGAGAGAGAGAGAGAGAGAGAGAGAGAGAGAGAGAGAGAGAGAGAGAGGAGAAAGAGAACAAAGGAGGAGATGAAAGAAGCTGTATAATACAACATAAACTATGAGAGAGCAGGAGAGAGAGAGAGCAGCGAAGAGGGAGCGGGAGGGAGAGACAGACAGAAAGAGAGGGAGAGAGGGGGGGTGCAACATGATACAAAATAAACTAAGAGAGAGAGAGAGAGAGAGAGAGAGAGAGAGAGAGAGAGTTTTATTCATGGTAAAATAGGTGTGCAAAAATCCCTTCGACACAAAGCAATTTCAGAAACTTGACGCCAGAGACAAAAATAGAGTCCAAACATAATCATATGTCACTTGGGTCAGCATGCTGAAGAGTTTGTTCAAGGACGGAATCTCAAAACTCATCCCGGTGATTGGCATTTGCATAGACAGGGCCAACACGGGTCAGCGCTGTCGCTGATTGCGTGACGCAGAGTGTGATCCTGTTGACAAGTGGAGAAAGCCCCACCCTAATTGTCGCCCTCAACATACTTGTAGTTTTCTTTCAATCCTGCAGACGTGCTGTCAATGTTATCACTCATGCGTCTCTTGTGTCTTTGTTGTACCCAATGCCTATATGGACTGGTTTGATCAGGGCAGAGAGGGTGAGCTCTCGTTGAACAAAATGGTGGCACAGCGATGACCTAAGCTTCTATACACCTCGGCCTGCTTTGGGTTGACTACAACAATAAGAATGGTGTACGTCTGTTACGCCCGTAGAGTACCCACTGACTAGGCGGGTAAAGAAAAAAAGTTAGGATTGGCACAGAAGGAATGAGTGACTTCACTGAACTAAACACAGTTCCTTATAGGCCTGTAACTTCATCTCCTTTGGGATTAGTTACCTATTTGTTTTACATCACGAGGGTAGGGCATAAAAAAAGAAAGAAAGAGCAGCGAAAAATAGCCCCACTACACTTAATCGTCTTTTTGTTTTCTTTTCCCACGGACAGACCAATAAACGCGTCCCAGACAACCTCGGGGTGGGGGGGGGGGGGGGGGGGGGAATTGCTGTTTCTAATCTGTAGTGCTAAAAAAAAAACGACGCTTGTGCACTTACATGCCCGCGCGCTCGTGTGTGTGTGTGTGTGTGTGTGTGTGTGTGTGTGTGTGTGTGTGTGTGTGTGTGTGTGTGTGTGTGTTTGTGTGTGTGTGTGTGTGTGTGTGTGTGTGTGTGCGTGTGTGTGTGTGAACGTGTGTGTGTGTGTGTGTGTGTGTGTGTGTGTGTGTGTGTGTGTGTGTGTGTGTGTGTGTGTGTGAACGTGTATGCAGTGTGTGTGTGTGTGTGTGTGTGTGTGTGTGTGTGTGTGTGTGTGTGTGTGTGTGTGTGTGTGTGTGTGTGTGTGTGCGTGTGTGTGTGTGTGTGTGTGTGTCCGTGCGTGCGTGCGAATCTGTTGGAAAGAAGTATGAATAAAAGCAAGAACAACACGTGCAGGGTTTCGAGCACTACTTAAAGAGGGATTTGTTTGTCCCTGCATCTCCAACATTTCCTCACATCGTCTAGTTGGTGACGGTAACGGCCCCCAGGGCTCAACCTCTATCTCCAGCGACCCACTTTCAAGGATTGTTTCTTGAGCAAATGTCCTAAGTCACAAAGTTTTAATGACAGGCAGAGAAGCTTTTGCATTAGCGTGGACAAGCAGGCTGCACAAGCTGGAAGGGAACAGTCAGTCAGAATAATATAGGGAAAGAAACCGTATTGCAAAGTATTTGTGTGGCTGGATAATGGCGGAGATTAAGGCCTGGTGGGAACGGGTCTTACCAAGGTTAAACGTTTACGTTCTGGGCAGACTCAATGTCAGCCAGGATGCTTAGGATCATGGGAAGGGAGGCATCAGCAAGTTTGCGAAATGCCAGCAGCATGTGTGGCAGAAATACGAGCAATTTCCATGCTGAAAGCTCTTTGACCACCCATCCTTTCAGTAGAGGTTACTTTCGGTTTAATGTAAGAACGTACTTTCCTAGAGGACACATGTGAACAGAGAGACACACAGATCTGCACTCAAACTGACATACATACATATGCATCTAGAGAGAGAGAGAGAGAGAGAGAGAGAGAGAGAGAGAGAGAGAGAGAGAGAGAGAGAGAGAGAGAGAGAGATTCAGATTCAGATTCAGATAATTTATTCGTAATAGGCCATGGTCCCTAACGAAGGGGTGTGTGAACATACACAGCACAATAAGTATAAACAATTATAATACATAATGAAACAAAAAGCAAATCGTTGTCATATGTTCAAGAAGAAACACTTTCTCTCAATTTAAAGGCTTTGTACAGAAACAATGAAAAT
>CM031611.1:88024831-88029831 GCA_018398815.1 Conus ventricosus | reverse complement strand
TCCCCCCCCCCTCCTCCCTTTGTACGTTATGTAAGCTAACTGCCTCGTGTATTTCTGTACGGCTACCAACAAAAAGTCGCTGAAGAAACACGTCTTCTTCAGAGCAGAGGTTAGGAAAAAGAAGAAGGAGAAAAAAAAAAGAGAGAGAGAGATTTGATCAGTAAGTTTTGCAGCAACCCACTGGCATGGTCAAATTTCTTGCTAGATGGATCTGAGTTCTGTAGCCAACTAACACAGATCACCCAGTCTGCAAAAAAAATAAAATAAATAAATAAATAAAAAGGCGGGGGGGGGGGGGGGGGGGAGAAAAAGAAAATATGTGGCACTCAGCATCGCACTAGAAATGTTCTTACTTATTTTGATTGTTATTTCTCCAGTCCTTTTCCATCGTGCACACAGGCTGCACACCAAAAGTTAATGCGTCAAGACCTTACATAACGAGTCGAGTATTTATAGACTGGCGCCAATGATATTGTTTGGAGAATGTTCATTGTGTCTGACAGCTGGTTCACCTCATTGTCTTTCATAACAGCCATCAAGGTTCATAACGGCCATCAAGGTACATAACAGCCATCAAGGTTCATAACGGCCATCAAGGTTCATAACGGCCATCAATGTTCATAACAGCCATCAAGGTACATAACGGCCATCAAGGTTCATAACATCCATCAAGGTTCATAACAGCCATCAAGGTTCATAACAGCCATCAAGGTACATAACGGCCATCAAGGTACATAACAGCCATCAAGGTTCATAACAGCCATCAAGGTTCATAACAGCAATCAAGGTTCATAACAGCAATCAAGGTTCATAACAGCCATCAAGGTTCATAACAGCCATCAAGGTACATAACGGCCATCAAGGTACATAACAGCCATCAAGGTTCATAACAGCCATCAAGGTTCATAACAGCAATCAAGGTTCATAACAGCAATCAAGGTTCATAACAGCCATCAAGGTTCATAACAGCCATCAAGGTACAAACCAGATGGTTCCAAGCAGACAGATTAAAATGACAGGAATGGGGACTATTTGGGCGCTTCGAGCTGGCGCAAAGATAAGAGTCACGGGTGAGTGCGAAGGCCTGAAATGTGACGTCAGCTAAGGGGAAGGTTATTTAGTTGAAGATTTTGATTTCATCGGTGAAAATCCCCCACAAACAAGAGAAATGATTGGTGGGGGAGTTGTTCTTGTGATCAATTATCAGTGTAACATTGAATGGTGGCTCAAATTTATGGTAGACGTTGAAGATTTTTGTTCTGTTTATTTTTTCCTGTTTTCAAATCTTCTGAGCATCCTCACAGATAGTTTGTACTATTTGCACAGTTGTGTTTCTTCTTTATGTCAATAATTCATCACTTGTCATCAAAACCATCTGTGATCTTTCTTTATTTGTCACTGATGATTCATCATATCAAACTTTCAAGAACATGTTCATAAACTGATGAACGTATCACGTATTAAATGTATAATTAGTGTGCACGGGCGAACTGTATTCTAACAACAGAAAAGAAACATTAAAATCATTCAGAGCATTCTTCCAACAATCTGTTTTGGAAATAGTAACGTTTTTGCAGTAGTTTATCACGCGTTAATAATTTGTTGTGTTAAAGTTACAGCTACCCAGGACAACAGAAACTTTTTTTTTAAAGGAGGGGGGGGGGGGGGTAAGTTCAAACCGCAAACAAACAACTCCTTTGTATTATCTCCGCTAGGACGCATTTTTCATGCCAGCTTCGATGGGTCAGGATACCTAGTCGCAGTTTAACGACATTCTTCATACTTTGCTATGACGTGTGCATTTACGTCCATAATGGAAACAACAGAAATCTTTTCTTTTCTGAACACACACACACACACACACACACACACACACACACACACACACACACACACACACACACACACACACACACACCTCTCTCTCTCTCTCTCTCTCTCTCTCTCTCTCTCTCTCTCCTCTCTCTCTCTCTCTCTCTCGTCTCTCTCTGTCTGTCTGTCTGTCTCTCTCTCTCTCTCTCTCTCTCTCTCTCTCTCTCTCTCTCTGTCTGTCTGTCTGTCTGTGTGTCTGTCTGTCTGTCTCTGTTTCTGTGTCTCTGTCTGTCTGTCTGTCACTCTCTGTCTCTGTCTGTCTGTCCTCTCCCTCTCCATCTCTCACCTTCTCTCTCTCTCTCTCTCTCTCTCTCTCTCTCTCTCTCTTCTCTCTCTCTCTCTCTCTCTCTCTCTCTCTCTCTCTCTCTCTCTCTCTCTGTTATATCAATGCCCTTTTTACAAGATCGAACAGCTTTTCTGGCTCGACGAAATTCCTTCTTCCCTACCCACGCATTGATCTATACAAAACAAGTCTAGCTTACTCTGGACCATATGTCTGGAACTCACTTCCACCGAATCTACAAAACATGAATACTTTAAAACCTTTCAAGGAACATTTGCATAAACATTTTATGTCTCAGTAATTAAATTATTCGATTACAATGATTAGCGTCCATTCGCTAAGTCTTCTGTGAACCATACTTTGGATAAATCGTCTCAACATAAAACCTACTCCGTTAAAATCGCTCATCCCCACTCCCACTCTGTCTACCATCCCTTTTCTCCTCCCCCTACCTACCATTCTCTCTTCCCCACCCTCCTCTGACCTCTCTCTCTCTGTAGTTTTTGTTTGTTTGTTTGCTTGTAAGTTTCCTTTTGTTTTACCATCCCCCATCTCATTAGTGCTTTCATGAGCAGTTTGCTTATCATTGTAGAATTAGATTATCATGTTGCTATGTTCAATTGTCTGTATGAATGATATGTGCCGAAATAATGTATGCATGACAAGGACAGATTGTAAGACTAGGCTTTGGCCTAAAATCTTCATCCTTGGGTATTAAAGATCAATCAATCAATCAATCAATCAATCAATCTCTCTCTCTCTCTCTCTCTCTCTCTCTCTCTCTCTCTCTCTCTCTCTCTCTCTCTCTCTCTCTCTCTCTCTCTCCTTCTCTCTCTCTCTCTCTCTCTCTCTCTTTCTCTCGCGGCGCGAAGGCGCACATTATAGTCTGCAGTAGCGCCTTTACTGCATTCGGCAGACTCCATCATGAGAAAAGTTCGCCTTTCAACTCATATCCCCCATTTCTTCCCTTTCCCCTCTGGATCCTCCACTCCCCTTTCAACACATATCCCCCATGTCTTCCTTTTCCCTCTGGATCCTCCACTGGCCTCTCAACACATATCCCCCATGTCTTCCGTTTCCCTCTGGATCCTCCACTGGCCTCTCAACACATATCCCCCATGTCTTCCCTTTCTCTCTGGATCCCCCACTGGCCTCTCAACACATATCCCCCATTTCTTCCCTTTCCCTCTGGATCCTCCACTGGCCTGTCAACACATATCCCCCATGTCTTCCCTTTCCCTCTGGATCCTCCACTGGCCTCTCAACACATATCCCCCATATCTTCCCTTTCCCTCTGGATCCTCCACTGGCCTGTCAACACATATCCCCCAATTCTTCCCTTTCACTCTGGATCCTCCACTGGCCTCTCAACACATATCCCCCATGTCTTCCCTTTCCCTCTGGATCCTCCACTGGCCTGTCAACACATATTCCCCATGTCTTCCCTTTCCCTCTGATCCTCCACTGGCCTGTCAACACATATGACCCATGTCTTCCCTTTCCCCTCTGGATCCTCCACTGGCCTCTCAACACATATCCCCCATTTCTTCTCTTTCTCCTCTGGATCCTCCACTGGCCTCTCAACACATATCCCCCATGTCTTTCCTTTCCCCTCTGGATCCTCCACTGGTCTCTCAACACATATCCCCAATTCTTCCCTTTCCCTCTGGATCCTCCACTGGCCTGTCAACTCATACCCCCCATGTCTTTCCTTTCCACTCTGGATCCTCCACTGGCCTCTCAACACATATCCCCCATGTCTTCCCTTTTCCCTCTGGATCCTCCACTGGCCTGTCAACACATATCCCCCATTTCTTCCCTTTCCCCTCTGTATCCTCCACTGGCCTCTCAACACATATCCCCCATTTCTTCCCTTTCCCCTCTGGATCCTCCCCTGGCTTCTCAACACATATCCCCATTTCTTCCCTTTCCCCTCTGGATCCTCCACTGGCCTCTCAACACATATCCCCCATTTCTTCCCTTTCCCCTCTGGATCCTCCACTGGCCTCTCAAAACATATCCCCCATTTCTGCCCTTTCCCCTCTGGATCCTCCACTGGCCTCTCAACACATATCCCCATGTCTTTTCTTTTCCCCTGTGGATCCTCCACTGGCCTCTCAACACATATCCCCATGTCTTCCGTTTCCCTCTGGATCCTCCACTGGCCTCTCAACACATATCCCCCATTTCTTCCCTTTCCCTCTGGATCCTCCACTGGCCTCTCAACACATATCCCCCATGTCTTCCCTTTCCCTCTGGATCCTCCACTGGCCTCTCAACACATATCCCCCATTTCTTCCCTTTTCCCTCTGGATCCTCCACTGGCCTCTCAACACATATCCCCCATTTCTTCCCTTTCCCTCTGGATCCTGCACTGGCCTCTCAACACATATCCCTTATGTCTTCCCTATCCCTCTGGATCCTCACTGGCCTCTCAACACATATCCCCCATTTCTTCCCTTTCCCTCTGGATCCTCCACTGGCCTCTCAACACATATCCCCATGTCTTCCCTTCCCCTCTGGATCCTCCACTGGCCTCTCAACACATATCCCCCATGTCTTCCCTTTTCCCTCTGGACCCTCCACTGGCCTCTCAACACATATCCCCCATGTCTTCCCTTCCCCTCTGGATCCTCCACTGGCCTCTCAACACATATCCCCCATGTCTTCCCTTCCCCTCTGGATCCTCCACTGGCCTGTCAACACATATCCCCCATGTCTTCCCTTCCCCTCTGGATCCTCCACTGGCCTCTCAACACATATCCCCCATTTCTTCCCTTTCCCTCTGGATCCTCCACTGGCCTGTCAACACATATCCCCCATTTCTTCCCTTTCCCTCTGGATC
>CM031611.1:88012331-88019831 GCA_018398815.1 Conus ventricosus | reverse complement strand
ACGTAATCTGTGGATTAAGCTTCTTACATCTCTAGGTATATGAGTTAGATAAGTTTTTGCTGTTTTATTCTGTGTTCCAGAACTGTGTGCAATACAGTTACGATAGTACTGAGATTCCGAGTTCTTTAAGGACTGTTGGAAGCTTTTCTCAGTCTGTTTGTCAATTAAGGAATAACATTCTGAAAGAGCTAAAGGTATATTAAGTGAAGTTGTGTTTTCCATATTTCTAGCTGCTCTTTTTGCTGCGTGATCAACCTTTTCATTTGATACAATTCCACTGTGAGATGGTACCCAATAAAACGTAACAGTGATCCCTTTAAGTGATAAATGATGAATGACATGGTTAATGTCTAATATAATCTCAGGTCGAATTTTTGAATTTTGGGACTGGAGGGCACCCAGAACCGATCTGCTATCGGTACACACAAGAATTCGACAAGAATTTAGGGGGAAATGTAAAATAAATTCCAAAGACATCAAAATGGCAATGAGCTCTGCACAAAATATGGAAAGATTTTTACCAAGATTATAGAGTTTCTCTACATTCAAATCTGAAATAATAAAAGGTCTGTGAATCAGTTCTTAGGCACAGGATCATGAAATATGTGTATTTACTCCTTTTTGTATGGATGTTTACACACACACACACACACACACACACACACACACACACACACACACACACACACACACACACACACACACACACACACACACACACACACACACACACAACACACACACACACACACACACACACACACACACACACACACACACACACACACACACACACCACACAGGCAGAAAGGAAGAACGAAATAAGAAGGCAATAAATATCACACTGAGGACTGAAAAACTATCAAGAATGTTTGTTTTAATCAAGTAAACGTATTTTCTACAAAACATGAAAAAAATCCAGGTTGATGTTCCCTTTCTCTCGCACTATAGATACAGAAAACTAGATGTCATTTCCTGAACAGTGATAAGCTACAAAACATAACCCGGACCCAAAGAAGATATGTTGCCAGAGAATAGTGTTTATCGCATTCACAGTACCAGCTTTCCCGTCAAGCAACTCTGGCTGTCTGTTCCTCCTTTGATGTCAACATACTAAGCTGCTCTTTCAGAACTCTGTGAGCAAAGGGGGAAGCAGACCAGAGCATGGTGCCACTACACGCGCGCGCGCGCGTGTGTGTGTGTGTGTGTGTGTGTGTGTGTGTGTGTGTGTGTGTGTGTGTGTGTGTGTGTGTGTGTGTGTGTGTGTGTGTGTGTGTGTGTGTTTCCAGTACCTAGACACAAACAGAGGAATCTGTTTGATGTTGGGTTGAAGTGCAGAGGTCACGTCCAACGCATGAGACAAGGTCATTTGGCATTGTGTGTTCAGTGTCCACTGCAGAGGTCACGTCCAACGCACGAGACAAGGTCATTTTGGCATTGTGTGCTCAGTGTCCACTGGAAGTCAAAACGGCTCGGGCGTACAAGAGACCAGATGTAAGTGTACATGGAATTTCAGAAACGTGTAAGCATATGCTTCGTTTAATCTTCCTGTCTTGTAATTGTCTGTCTTCATTTCTGTCCGTATTTCTGTCTGTCTGTCTGTCTGTCTGTCTGTCTGTCTTTCTGTCTGTTTGCCTGCCTGCCTGTCTGTTTGTCTGTCTCTCTCTATCTGTTAATCTGTCTGTCTGCCTGTGTCTGTCTGTTTGTCTGTCTGTCTGTCTGTCTGTCTGTCTGTCTGTCTCTCCCTCCATCACTCTCTCTCTCTCTCTCTCTCTCTCTCTCTCTCTCTCTCTCTCTCTCTCTCTCTCTCTCTCTCTCTCTCTCTCTCTCTCTGTATATATCTTTATATCTTTGCACAGAGGAAGACAAAGGTATATAACCAGATAATATTGTTCGTTCCATCCACATCACCAGCGTTCCCATTAAGCAAGTTTGGTTCTCGTTATATCCGTTGATTTCTACACGTTAAGGAAGCTCTTTGAGAACACTGTGAGCAATGGGCATTGCAGATAATTCCGTCTTGCTGGTACATGTGCTTGACATTTCTGTGGCCGGTTCCAAGTCACAGGCATAGGACGCTGTCTGATGCTAGCTTTCAGTACAGAGATCACGTCCAGCGTATGACACAGGATAATTTGGCATAGCGGGTTTAATGTTCACTACAGGGAGTGACTGAAGGTACAAACGGAACGCCCACCTAGCGCCGAATTTGACAAGAAATGGGACTGCTCGATCTTCACTTTTGTTGGCCTGTGCGTCATTTATCTTGCCTGAAGAAGACCTAAGAGGTCAAAACGCGTGTGTTTTAGCTTGTAATTCGTCTGGAGCGAAGGTTGTTTTTTTCAGACACCTCTTAAGATTTGTTCACTGGAAGGCACGATGGCTTGGATGCACAATGAACCGGCTTGCTAGTGTGCATGGAACTACAGAAGCATGTCAGCTGTCTTTTTTTTCAACCAAGCTGATGTGCACTATCTGTCTCTGTCTGTCTATCTGTCTGTCTGTCTGTTTGTCTCTGTCTGTGTATGTCTCTCTATCTGTCTCTCTATCTGTCTCTCTATCTGTCTCTCTATCTGTCTCTTTATCTGTCTGTCTGTTTGTCTGTCTGTCTGTTTGTCTGTCTGTGGGTCGGTCGGTCTCTCTCTATCCTCTGTCTGTCTGTCTCTGTCTGTCTGTCTGTCTGTCTGTCTGTCTCTCTCTCTCTCTCTCTCTCTCTCTCTCTCTCTCTCTCTCTCTCCTCTCTCTCTCTCTCTCCTCTCTCTCTCTCTCTCTCTGCATATACCTTTGTATACTTGCACGGCACAAGAGAAAAAACCTACAGCCAGAAGCTATCGTTCATTACATTCATGGAACCAGGTTGTCTGTTACACAACGTTGGTTCTCTTTTCATCAGTTGATGCCTTCATGTTAGGCTGTTGTTTACAATAGCAAACCCTGTGAGCAAAGCGCACAGCAGATCATTGTGTGATGCTCATACATGCGCTGGGCCTTTTGTGTATGTGTCTGGCTCCAAGTCACAAACACAGGAAGCTTTCTGATGCTGGGTTTAATTGCAGGAGTAACGCCTGACACTGGTAATCTGGCATTGTTGATTTAGTGGTTGGTAGAGACAATGGATGTCTCGACTGTACAGTAAACCGTCTTGCAACTGTGCATGTAATTGCAGAAATGTGTCTGCCGGTGTTTCTTTGAATCTACCTAGCTGGTGTGTGGTCTACTCTGTCTGTCTGTCTGTGTGTCTGTCTGTCTCTCTCTCTCTCTCTCTCTCTCTCTCTCTCTCTCTCTCTCTCTCTCTCTCTCTCTCTCTCTCTCTCTCCTCTCTCTCTCTCTCTCTCTCTCTCTGCTAGAGTAATGCCGATCTACAAAACAGGTGATCACACCGATCCGTCTAACTACAGGCCCATTTCTATTCTGTCTGTGCTGTCTAAACCATTGGAAAACCATCTGAATAAACATATTCTCGATCACTTCAATTTTTTCAATTTATTTCATCAAGACCAATCCGGTTTTAGGGCTAATCACTCGTGCCAAACAGCACTGACAAATCTAGTTGATCAATGGCTCACTAATATAAATAACGACAAAATTACAGGTGTTCTCATGGTAGATTTTATGAAAGCCTTTGACGTTATTGACCGCAATCTTCTTCTTAAAAAGCTTAAGGTATACAAATTATCAGAGAATTCGTTAGAACTCCTATCTTCATATCTTTCCGGTAGAAAGCTAATGGTCTCAGTAAATGAATCTGTATCTCCTACATTATCCATTAGTCAAGGTGTGCCTCAAGGGTCAGTACTCGGACCTATCTTATTTTCCATATATATAAACGATTTACCTCTATTCATTGATAGTCTCTGTGAAATGTTCGCTGATGACACCACAATACACTGTAGTCATAAAATAATTGAAAATGTATATGCAAGTTTACAAGAAAGTATAAACAAATTAATCATATGGTCTGAACTCAATCACATGTGTCTCCATCCTCAGAAAACGAAGTACTTGATAATAACCACCAGACAAAAGCGTCAAAATATTTCTTATGATTCCCTATCTCTTAGTATAAATAATGAAATAGTTGAAGAAGTTGATCATCATAAAGTCCTTGGTGTCATTGTAGACAATAATTTGTCATAGTCTTCTCATGTCACAATGCTTTGCAAACGTCTGTCTCAAAAGATTCACCAGCTTTCAAAACTAAAATATTTCTTAGACCAACATTGTCGTAAGCTGTGTTTTACTTCGTACATTCAATCTCATTTGAATTACTCTTCTACATTGTGGGATTCGGCCAGTTATAATGTATTAAAACCA
The DNA here is from genome assembly GCA_018398815.1 of Conus ventricosus. Taxonomy (NCBI): domain Eukaryota; kingdom Metazoa; phylum Mollusca; class Gastropoda; order Neogastropoda; family Conidae; genus Conus; species Conus ventricosus. The sequence continues at coordinate 88,015,517 of CM031611.1, read as the reverse complement.
CTCTTCAGTCTTCATAGACGGGCTGTGAAACTCGTTCTTCTCAAATCTACAACTGTAACTCCCTCTGATTATAAACGTTTAGACATTTTGCCTCTAAAATGGAAACTCACTTATAACAAAGCAATTTTCATGTTTAAGATAATGTCTAATCAAGCACCACCAACTTTGAAAAATAAATTTAAAACGAACCTGATTCGCAATGTCAGAAAGATTCAGATACCCTAACGAGGATTGATCTTTTTAAATCTAGCCTCATTTACTCTGGTGGTTGTTTGTGGAATGACCTAGTGTCTTCATTTAATGTAATTTCTAGTCTAAACGTTTTCAAAAAACAATACTTCTCATATCTGATGCTACGCTTCCTAAACAGTGTGACTAACGAGAACATCATATAACCTTCTTTATACGTATTTCAAAATTATTGTTTGGATTTAAGTACAAATGATGTTTAAATGTATTTGAATGTTCATTTGTATTCCTTCGTTACCCCTTCTCTATACCTTGTCATGACATACTGTTCACCTGTCCACCTTTCATTGACGTTCTTCATTTCTCTTCTTCTCCTTTTTTTTTAAATGTATTTGCTGGAAGTTGTGTTCTCTTTGTGTGTGTGGTTGTTGTGTGTGTGTGTGTGTGTTGTGTGTGTGTGTGTGTGTGTGTGTGTGTGTGTGTGTGTGTGTGTGTGTGTGTGTGTGTGTGTGTGTGTAAAAGTTGACTGTCATATTTTTGGATTGCCTTTTGTATTTCAGGCTAATATTCTTTTCACTATTTAGATGGTTCGTTGATTTTGAAGTCACATATTGTTATTTTTTTCTGCTTCATCGAGGGCAAGATGTAAAAAAGCCTGTATTGTGCTTATTCTTTATCCCTCATTAAAAAAGATTCGTTCGTTCGTTCGTTCGTTCGTTCTCTTTAGTATGCTTCCACACAGCAAAAGAAAGATGAATACTCAGAGATTATTACTCATGTGATTCACAGAACCAGCTTTCCTGCCAAGCAAAAATCGGTTGTCTTTTCATCTGTTGATGTCTGCTTGCTACGCTCCTCTATCAGAACACTGTGAGCAACGAACATTCTCTTGATCACTTCGTGCAAGTGCTGGGCACTTTTGTGCAGCTTCCAAGTCACGGACAGAGGAAGTTGTCTGGCGTTGGCTTTACGTGCGGAGGTAAGGTCCAGAGCATGATACTGAATAGTTTGGCATTGGGCGTTTAATGTTCACCAGAGGCTTGAATGTATGGAGAACCAGATGCAGGTGTGCATGGAATTACAGAAGCATGTTGGCAGGCGCTCCTTTGAATCTGCCTATCTGTCGTTTGGTTTGTGTCTCTGTCTGCCTGTTTCTCTCTGTCTCCTTGTCTCTCTCTGTCTCTCTGTCTTTCTGTCTGTCTGTCTGTCTGTCTGTCTGTCTGGCTGGCTGGCTGTCTCTCTCTCTCTCTCTCCCCTTTTCCTTCTCTCCTCTCTCTTCTCTCTCTCTCTCTCTCTCTCTCCGGCTTCATACCTACCTACCTATCCTTGTTTTCTGTCTCCATCCTCTGGATATCGATGTGTTCGGACAGAGAGAGAGAGAGAGAGAGAGAGAGAGAGAGAGAGAGAGAGAGAGAGAGAGGGGAGGGGAGAGAGAGAGAGAGAGAGAGAAAGACAGAGAGACAGAGACAGACAGAGACAGACAGAGACAGAGTGAGAAGAGAGAGAGAGAGAGAGAGAGAGAGAGAGAGAGAGAGAGAGGGAGAGAGAGAGAGAGAGAGAGAGAGAGAGAGAGACAGCCAAAGAATATTGTTAATTGCATCCACGGAGCTTTCCCGTCACGTCACTTTGGTTCTCTTTTTCTTCTTTTGATGTCAGCCTTTTCAGGTGCTTTTTCAGGACACACTGGGTAGAGAGCACAGGTGCTCTTTCAAGACACATTGGGTAAAGAGCACAGGTGCTCTTTCAGGACACATTGGTAGAGAGCACAGGCTCTGTCAGGACACATTGGGTAAAGAGCACAGGTGCTCTTTCAGGACACATTGGGGTTTAGAGAGCACAGGTGCTTTTCAGGACACATTGGGTAAAGAGCACAGGTGCTCTTGAGGACACACTGGGTAGAGACAGGTGCTCTTTCAGGACACACGGGGAAATAGATACAGTTGATCCTGGCATCACGCCACTACAAGCGCCAGACTTTTTTTTCTGTGGCCATTTTTCCAAGTCGTAGACAGAGAAAGGTGCCTTATATTCGATTTTAGTGCAGAGTTTAGCGTCCAGAACATGACACTGGCCAGTTTGATATTGTGCTTTTAGTGTTCACCAGGAGGCCAAGACAGCTTGGATGTACAATGAAGGAGATGCACGTGCGCATGGAATTACAGAAACGTGCCAGCAGTCGTTTCTTTAAATCTGCCTGTCTGGTGTTTGGTCTGTCTGTCTGTCTGTCTGTCTGTCTGTCGTCTCTCTCTCTCTCCTCTCTCTCCTCCTCTCTCTCTCTCCTCTCTCTCTCCTCTCTCTCTCTCTCTCTCTCTCCCCTCTCTCCTCTCTCTCTCTCTCTCTCTCTCTTTACGTTGCAATGGCTGATGGGCATTGGTTTTAGTTGCCTTAGTTTCCTCTCTCTATCTATATCTCGCTTTTTAAACTTAAAGTATTATCTGTTACGTGTACAGTTGTGCTTAGACTTGTCTACAGTAATAACACCATTAACACAGATGAGCAGACATTATCCAGCCAACAGACAGTTCCAAAGGAGCAGGACGTCCCTTATCAAAGGAGGTCAATACACTCGGCGATGTCTGAGTAGATCAAGACTGTTGCGGCAGGCACATGGACAACGACGTTGCTGCTACCAGAGCACACAGGCAGTGTTTCAGTGTGCGAAAGGTGACACCGTTCAGCATCTATTGGCACTCCAGTAGTTTGTTGCTTGGCGGTTTTTCTGTCTTTATTTCTCATCCTACGTTGACATAAAAAAACAGGGGATATAATGAAACCGTCGTGTCATGGATACCCGCCCACAACACAGCTAAAACAACGTGCATTCGATCAGCAGTAAATTGTGGTCAAGATGAAAGAAAAATGATCAGCAGTATTGTGGTCAAGATGAAAGAAAAATGTTCAGCAGTATTGTGGCCGAGATGAAAGAGAAATGTTCAGCAGTATTGTGGTCAAGATGAAAGAAAAATGATCAGCAGTATTGTGGTCAAGATGAAAGAA
>CM031611.1:87999831-88002331 GCA_018398815.1 Conus ventricosus | reverse complement strand
GGTACGTGGAGCAGCATTGCTAAAGGGTTATGTCCTGTCAGTTGTTTGGGTGAACAGGTGCCCGAGGCGGCGCTGCCATGGGAGTTATGTGCCATTAACCGTTTTACTCTCGGATCAGGAGTTACAGTTCTTGATTATTATTCCCTCTGTCCACGCGGAGATGTATTTACCGCCGCGTGTTTGTTTGTTTGTTTGTTTTTTTGTGTGCAAAATCACGCAAAAAGTACTAAAGCGATTTTAACGAAACTCGGCAGTGTGGTGGTTTGTGGCCCTGGAACGAACGTATTAATTTAGGGTGGGAACTGTAATGCTGATCTGATGAAACAGCGGGTCCCGAATCGTTCAACACAATCAACACGTACACGGATGGTAACTACTTCAATACGTACCAACTGTCACAAATAGTTACTTCCTCTAGTCACTGGCTTTGTATGGCAGAAGTCTACGCGTATCTGTGCACTTGCACTTAGGTCGTCAGTTATCAGTTCATTCGTCAGTTGATCAGTTAGTTAGTTCTGTAATTTAGAGGCTGGAAAAAATAGGTAGGCAGATGAGTTGTTTGATTCTTAGGTTAGAAACAAAGATCAGTAACAACTACAGTAGCAGCAGCAACAACAACTACAATAACAACAACAGCAACAATAGAATCATACCGTGTGTACGTGTGTGTGCAACAATGTACTTGTTACACTGTGTACGTGTGTGTGTGTAAAAATATGCTTGTTACACTGTGGTGTGTAGGCCTCAGTGTATGTGTGTGCGTGTGTGTGCGTGTGTGTGTGTGTGTGTGTGTGTGTGTGTGTGTGTGTGTGTGTGTGTGTGTGTGTGTGTGTCTGTGTGTGTGTGTGTCTGTGTGTGTCTGTGTGTGTGTGTGTGTGTGAGAGAGAGAGAGAGAGAGAGAGAGAGAGAGAGAGAGAGAGAGAGAAACTGACAGACAGACACACAGACAGACAGACAGATGCAGCACAAAATACACCTTCCTTCGAAACAATTCCTCATTTCACTCCTTTACTGACACATTCTCAGAGCCACACAGGAAGCACCCACAGAAAGTGTGGCAGAGCCAAGAGAGCGCTCATTAATCTGTAGATGTGTTCAGTACTTACCCAGAGACTTGAAATGAAGCCGACAGCTAAAGAGCGACAGAGCCAAGAGAGCGCTCATTAATCTGTAGATGTGTTCACTACTTACCCAGAGACTTGAAATGAAGCCGACAGCTAAAGAGTGGCAGAGCCAAGAGAGCGCTCATTAATCTGTAGATGTGTTCAGTACTTACCCAGAGACTTGAAATGAAGCCGACAGCTAAAGAGCGGCAGAGCCAAGAGAGCGCTCATTAATCTGTAGATGTGTTCAGTACTTACCCAGAGACTTGAAATGAAGCCGACAGCTAAAGAGTGGCAGAGCCAAGAGAGCGCTCATTAATCTGTAGATGTGTTCACTACTTACCCAGAGACTTGAAATGAAGCCGACAGCTCACGAGCGCCATATCCTCCTTAAGTCGCTGCACCTCTCGGCATTTCAGCCAGTCGCTGAGAGGCAGGTAGGTCTTCGACTGTCTGACTCTGTTTTTCTCAAACATTCTGGCAGAAGCCCTGGGAATCTTCGGCATGCTCTGCACTTTCAGTTCAAAGTTATGATTAGGAACCTCCTCTGTAAAGCTTCCTAGGTAGGCCAGCAATGGCCGTTTGGGGGTACGATTGCCTTTGATGTGGAAAGATTGTTGATGGAGAATGGATACATGAACGTGAACATGTCAGGGAGACCAGCGTCTATCCAAATGGATTTCCTATCCCTTGTGTAATCACAATAATACATGGACATACATGCGGACACACACACACAACACACACACACACACACACACACACACACACACACACACACACACACACACACACACACACACACACACACACACTGCCGGTGCACTTGCGTGCATGCGCTCTCGTGTGCGTGTGCGCGTGTGTGTGTGTGTGTGTGCGTGGTTGCGTGTGTGTGTGTGTGTGTGTGTGTGTGTGTGTGTGTGTGTGTGTGTGTGTGTGTGTGTGTGTGTGTGTGTGTGTGTGTGAGAGAGAGAGAGAGAGAGAGAGAGAGAGAGAGAGAGAGAGAGAGAGAGAGAGAGAGAGAGAGAGAGAGAGAAAATGGGGCGGGGGAAAGTTAGTGAATGGGAAGATTGCTTTTTGTGTGAAAAAGAAAGAAGCGAGAAAGATTTCCTTCTTGTTTTATGTGTCATGAAATGCTGATTAGCATTCCGCTTTCCCCCATTTTTTGCACTGTTTTAAGGTATATATCTGTCTCTGAAATAAGTTTGCATTACCTAATACTTTTTTTCCTTAAGCTTAAATGCAGGACAACCAAAGAATTATTTGTAACTCAAAATGTTTCCCTCAGTCAATGAATTCAAACATATCTAAAATGAAGGTTGAATAAGGAAACACAGAGCGCCATAAACTAAAGAGTACCTATTCATGCAGCATGTACAAAGACAGTATGGAGTCTG
>CM031611.1:87987331-87994831 GCA_018398815.1 Conus ventricosus | reverse complement strand
AATTTTTTGTATGTGTGGGGGTTCAACATGAAATTATTCAGCCCTCAAAGACGTAAATCGCCCTGTCTGGGGTTCGGATCGTTGTCACCCGAGGGGCGGGTTTTTTAAAACATTCTGTTTATCATTGTAAACGGGAGGGGTTTTCTATAATTCTGTTTATCATTATCATCTGAGTGCTGTGTTTTATCTTTCTTTTTTATCTTTGTCATCTGAATCTGTGTTTATCTTTCTTTTTAACATTGTCACTAAAGTGTTTTTTCGATCTTTCTTTTTATCTTTAAATCATCTGAGGCTGTGCGGATCTTTCCTGTTTCTTTAAATTTTGCCTCCTTTTTGGGCGCCAGTTACGGCCACCTCTTTCAACCATAAATCTGGCGCTTTTTTTAGAACTCTAAATGGGGCTTTTACTGATGCAGGGGAAATACCTGCACCCAGAAATTCCACATAGTGTCAGTTTCCATTTACTGCACTGTTGGGAAAATGCCGCAGCCAGAGAATTCCACATAGGCCCCAGTTCCCCATTCCTGTTTGGGGTGGTAAATCCCTTTCAGCCAGGGGAATCCACATAGGCCCAGTTTTCCGGGTACTGCACGGGTGGGGTGAATCCTGCGGGCCGGGAGAATTCCACAAAGTTCAGATTCCATTACGGCACGTAATTTTTTAATCCCCTGCACCAAGAATTCCACATATTTCAAATCCATTACTGCACGGGGTGGGGGTGAACGCCTGCACCCCAAAAATTTCCCCAAGGGGCCCAAAATTCCCAGTTACTCCCACTGTTGGGGGTGAACGCCTGCCCCAGAGAAATTTCCACTATGTAAATTTCCCCCATTTTACGCACTGTGTGGGTGAATCCGGCACCAGAAAATTCCACATAGGTCAGATTCCTTTTATTTTTGCACTGTGTGGGGTTTGGAATCCCTTTCAGCCAGAAAATTTTCCACATATGCCCTTTCCCATTTACGCACTGTGTGGGGGTAAAAGCCTGCACCCCGGGAGAATTCCACATGGGTGTCAGTTTCCGTCACTGCATTTTGGGTGGGGTTAAAATTTCCGCAGCCAGAAAATTCCCCATAGTCCCCTCAAGTTACGGGCCGGGTTTGTGGTGAATGCCTGCAGCCAGAAAAATTCCCCACATAGTGCCCAAAATTCCAGTTACGCACTGTGTGTAAATTGCCTGCAGCCGAGAAGTTTTCCATTTACGAAACTTTTGGGGTTTGAATGCCTGCAGCCAAGAATTCCACATATGTCAGTTTCCCAGTCAAAAGCACTTTGGGGGAAAATGCCTGCAGCCAGAAAATTTCCCCACAAAGTGTCGTTTCCAGTCACAGAAACTTTGGGGTAAAATCCCTGCAGCCAGAAAATTTCCCACAAGGGGCCCCAGTTTCCCAAATCACGGGCACTTTGTGGTGAATGCCTGCAGCCAGAAAAATTCCACCCCGGTGTCAGTTTCCCAGTTATTTGCACTGTGTGGTAAGGGCCTGCAGCCGGGAAAATTTCCCCAAAAGGTTTAAATTTCCCAGTTACGCCTTTTGGGGGTGAATGCCTGCACCAAAAAAATTCCACATAGTGTCAGTTTCCCCCGTTACTGCACTGTGTGGTAAAATTTGGCCTGAAAGCCAAAAATTTCCCACACAGTGCCCGTTTCCCTTTTTAACGGGAAACCTGTGGGGAACAAAAAAAAAATCGCCCAAAAAAGTATTGCTCCTTTTTAAATAAAGGGGGGCTTTTGGTTTCCCAGTGTTCCCTTTCGTTTTTCTTTGCTTGGGTTTTTGTTTTGTGTGTGTGTGGGGTTTGTGTGATTTTGAGTTGTGTGTGTGTGGGGGTGTGTGTGTGTGTGGTGTGTTGTGTGTGTGTAGTGGGGTGTGTGTGTGGTTGTGGGGTTTGGTGTGTGTGTGGTGTGTGTGTGTTGTGGTGTGTGGGGGTGTTGTGTGTGGTGTGTTTATAGGGTTTGGAGGGGAAATTTTTTGGCAGGGGGTTGGAGGGAAAAGGGGGAAATGGGAAGGGGGGGGGGGGTTGCTACAAGATGTGGAAGACTAGACAATGAGCCCGGTTTTCTGGCCCTTTTTTTAGGGGGAAAAAAATTTTTGGGTTAGAAAAATTTTTTCCAAAAAAAATTTGTGTTTTTTCAAACGGGCCTACAAATTCTATGTTTTTCCCCGGGTAAAAATGTTCCTTTTTGGTGTAATGCACAGTAAAATTAAAACTCAAGTGTTTGATAACATTTTTTTAAAAAGCTTTTTAAATTTTTTGAAAATAACGGGAAACATTTTAAACTACCGAAATTTAGTTTGGTATGACCCTTGGAAAGACCTCTTTCCAATGACAAAAAAGGGGTAGATAAAAGGGGGTAGCCCAACAGATCAATAGAGAGACAGACGGGAAAAAAACAAAAATGATAAATGGAAAGGCAGAAAGTCGACAGAAAGTCAACAACAGCCCGAAACCGGGGGGTTTTTTGAAAATAAGAAAGCCAAAAAAAAAAAAAAAAGAAAAAAAAAAACCTGTCCCCCAAATAGACCCCCCCCCCCCCCCCCCCCCCCTCCCGCCAATTTTATGGCTCTTTATCTCACGGCTCTCGGGAAAACTTTTAGGTGTGTGGCCTCATCCCACATTTTTAAAGCTGAAAGAGGTCAACCTTTTGTCGGTTTGGGGGGCATTCTGGGCTAAAGGCTGCGCTGATCCTTTTAAGGGTTTTTTAAACCCCTTTTTGGGCCCGTGTTCCCCCTTCACTGTTCAGGGCCCTACACCTCCCGCGACTTTGAACTCTTAAGCTGCCCTCACTGAAACCCAAAACAGCTTTTGGGCCCGGGCTTTTAGATTTTAAAATATCATTTCCCCTCAGCCCTCTCTTGGGGAGAAACTATTGATGCACCTTGGCGGGGAAAAAACCTTTCATCGTTTTTTGGCCCGTAGAAAAAGAGTATGGGCAAATGGACTCGGGGTTTTTATTTTTTGTCCTTCATCAACTCTTTTTAAAAAAAGGGGGTGTGTTTTGGGGTGTGAGTGTGTGTGTGTGGGGTGTGTGGTGGGGGTGTTGTGTGTGTTGTGGGTTGTGTGTGTGTGTGTGTGTGTGGGTGCGTGCGTGCGGTTTCGTGCGTGCCTGGGGTCGTGCGTGCGGCGTGGTGTGTGTGGGTGTGTGTGGTGTGTGGTGTTTTGTGTGTGTGTGTGTGGGGGGTGTTGGGGGGGGGGGCGGGGAGAGGGGGGGGGGGTGCGTGCCCTCGTGCCCGGGGTCCCGGGGTGCGGGGTGTTGCATATTTTTTTCCACAAAAAAAATTAATAATATTGATTATACATTTAAAAAAACATGAGAATACGAAAGTTCAAGTGATAAACAATTTCCTTTTTTTTAATAATTTGGTTTTTTAAAATTTTTAAATAACCCCCACAAAGTGAATGGAATTTTACGGGTGTTTCCTACTTTCCCTTTTGGGGGAAGGGGGAACCCATTTTTCAAAGGGAAAAAGTTTTAAAAGAATGAAGTGGGTTCTCGTAAAAATTTTCCCCCTTCATACAAAATTCCCAAACCCCGAATGCCCAGCATGAAATTACTCCTTTACCCAAAACTGTAGTCTGTTCGGGTTATTGCATATCCTCGGTTTTTTTTTCTGGGGGAATGAGTTAGTTTTTGTTGGGGAGAAGATCTTCCATACAATTACCCATTCTTCTGTCGTCTGTCGTCTGTCTGTCTGTCTGTCTGTCTGTCGTCCTTCTCTCTATCTCTCTCCCCTCTCTCGTTTTCTCTCTCCAAACTCCTCTCCCCTTCTCTCTCTTCCCTTCCTTTTAAATTTTTTTATTTATATATTTTCCCACTGACATTCCCCCCCCCCCTCCTCTCCTCTCTCTCTCTCCCTCTCTCTCTCTCTCTCTCCTCCCTCCCCCCCCTCTCTCCCCTTTCTCTCCCCCTCTCTCTCTCCCCTCCTTCCCCCTCTCTCTCTCTCCTCTCCCCAGTCCCGTCCCGTCAACCCGTCTGTCTTCCCCTCTGTGTCCCTTTTCTGTGTCCCTCTCTTCTCTGTCCTGCCCTCTGTCCGCTGTCTGTCTTCTGTCTGTCCCCTCTCTCTCTCCTCTCTCTCTCTCCTTTTCTCTCCTCTCTCTCAAAAAAATTTTTTTTAAAATTTTAAATATATATATATATATCTATATATATAATATATATATATATAAATATATTTATAATATATAATATAAAATATTTGCACAATTTCACTTTTTTTTGCTGGCCCGGGCACGGGACAGAGAAAGGGGGACAGGGGCAAGGTTCTCTCTCTCTCTCTTCCCCCTCTCTCTCTTCCTCCCCTCTCCTCCTCTCTCCTTTTCTCCCCATAAATAAAAAAAATTTGCACAATGTCACTTTCTTTTTCGGGCCCCGAAAAACGGGACAGAGAAGGGGGTCCCGGACCAAAGGGTCCCCAAAAGGGACGAGAGTGCTCACAGCCCGGGTGGGGTTTAAAAGTCCAACCGGGGTATTACAAAGCGCGCATCTTTATTTACTCTGGGAAACCCTTTTTGCATTTCAGGGGCCCCTCGCTGAGAAACAAGCAGGCCTTCCCCCTGTCAGGGCAGTTTTCCCAAAACTTCCCCGGGGGGTTTCCCCGCCCCCTTTAAAATTTAAATCGGGTTTTGGGAACTCTTACTGAAAAAATCCGGGGGGGGGCTGGGTTTTACAGATTCGGGCAAACGTCCCCTGAACGTCTTTTAAAGGGGTTGAAGGAGAAAAGAAAATTTGCATGTGTTTCAATCCCATGAAGATCACCATCCAGTCGCACGTGGTTCCTGTATGTGTGAAAAAGAAAACACAAAGAATAATAATAAAATTAAAAAAATAAGAGAAAAGAAAAATGAACCAACAACCTCAGCATGTAGGAAAATAATGAATGATGGAGTTGTGTGCGATCTCCTTTCAAAGTGTGTGTCTGTTTGGATGTGGCGTATCTGTTCTTGACTGGAGGGACATGATGGAGAGTCAAACTTTGAAAAGGATAGCATGCTGGGTTGGATCCTTTCTATTAATGCTTTTGAATTATATTGGCACCAAAGTTGTTCTGCTGGATTTTTCTTTTATTTTATCACTTTCATTTTTATTTTATTTCATTTTTATTTTATTCTATTTCATTTTATTGTTATCATTTTTATTTTTTTTTTTTTTTTTTTTTTTGGGGGGGTATAATTATGACATTTTTCAATGCTAAAAGCCTCAGTCAATGAGGTTATATGTTCAACAAGTCCGTTGAACGCTTGTTAGCTTGTCTAGTTTCTCTGTTCTAGTTCCTCGTTAGTCTGTTTGAATATGTATTTTGTGTCAGCAGAATTATGCAAAAATATGATACCCCTTGAAATGTTGCTGTTGCTATAACAAATTTGATAACTCCGTACAAAGTGATACATTTTCATGGAACAGAAGATATTGTCATCCGATAGTACCATTGTAATTCCTCATTATACAATTGTACACGCAAGAATCACGAAACATTACTTCCCTGTACTAAGCATTCTTCCCCCTGATGAGAGATGTTTCAGTTTCCACCCATGAACTGATTCAAAGGGAGAATCCAAGATTGGTTTGACCTTGGCGACGGTCTATGCTCTGCCGAACACCCATCGGATTCTACATACTTACTCAATGTTTACCTCATTAGAAGTATTATTGATATTGTTGTTTTTCATCAGTAACATCGTTGTTGTTATAACCATTGTTGTCTGACAATGGTGACGATGATGTGGCTGCTGCGCTGCTGCTGCTGCTGCTGCTGCTGCTGCTGATGATGATGATGATGATGATGACGATGGTGGTGATGATGACGATGATGATGATGATGATGATGGTGGTTGTGATGGTAATCGTGGATGATGGTGATGGTGGTGGTGGAGGAGGGTAGATGTGGTTGATAATGGTGATGATAATGATGATAGTGAGAACAAGCAGTCGTAATAATATCAGCAGCAATCATAGTAGTAGTAATTGCAGTGGTGATGGTGGTGGTGGTTTTAGTACTAGTTGTAGTAGTAGCAGAAGTGATGTTTTCGTCGTTGTTGTTGTCATTGTGGCTGTTGTTGTCATTGTTATTCAAATCGGACAAACACCCTTTGCTCAGGGGATCCTCGGTTTTCTACAAAAGGTTCGTCACAGCGCAGAAGGCCGAAGGCGAATGATGTCTGACGTGATGATAATTTGTATTACCTTGGAAGTCTTCAGGTCTCAAAATCAATACTTTCATCACGCTGTTCCCGACAGTCTATTGTATGACCGCTTGTTTTGATATTGTTGCTTCTTTTTTTTTTTATCTCAATCTTCATTGTTCTCCACCACGTTTGGCCCCCGACAAGAAAACATAATTTCCGTCTCGGGTGAAATCCGATACCTCATCCTAGATTCATTAAATTGTGTGCTGAGCGAGGGAGATGGAGGAGTATCTGAATGTGCGGGAGGGATGGGATCGGATGGGATTGGAGGTGGAGGCAGACTGTTTTCTTCTTTGAAGTTGCTTTCTATCAGTAATTATTTTGTTTAGAGCCATAGGGAGACAGTTCTGATTCGGTTAAATTGAGGAGTCGCCCTATACATCACTGCTTCTTTCTGTGTGCTCATTCACATCATGTCACCCTATTTCCTTACACATCCAGTGCAATGTCAAGCTCCTGATTATTCAACAAAAGCACAGTACTTTGCCAGGTAAATTGGACTGATCAGGGAGCGGAACAAATCGGCGAATAATCTCTCTCTCTCTCTCTCTCTCTCTCTCCTCTCTCTCTCTCTCTCTCTCTCTTCTCTCTCTCTCTCTCTCTCTCTCTCTCTCACTCTCTCTCTCTCTCTCTCTCTCTCTCTCTCTCTCTCTCTCTCTCTCTCTCTCTGTGTCTATCTGTCTGTCTGTCTGTCTGTCTGTCTGTCTCTCTCTCTGTCTGTCTGTCTGTGTCTCTTTCTTTCTTTCTTTCTCCCCCCCCCCTCTCTCTCTCTCTCTCTCTCTCTCTCTCTCTCTCTCTCTCTCTCAGTACTTTTAGCCATCCTTCAGCCACTGAACCTATGTAACTTGAGAAAGAGTCGTCCTCTTCCACCTCCAACACAGATCTGGCATTAGCCTGCCTTCCCATATTCCACACACAGATCTGGCATTATCCTGCCTTCCCTTTTCCACCTCCAACACAGATCTGGCATTATCCTGCCTTCCCTTTCTCCACACACAGATCTGGCATTATCCTGCCTTCCCTTTCTCCACACCCCTCATACATCCCTCTACCACCTCCATCACAGATCTGGCATTATCCTGACTTCCCTTTTCCACCTCCAACACAGATCTGGCATTATCCTGCCTTCCCTTTTCCCCCTCCAACACAGATCTGGCATTATCCTGCCTTCCCTTTTTCCACACACAGATCTGGCATTATCCTGCCTTCCCTTTCTCCACACCCCTCATACATCCCTTTTCCACCTCCAACACAGATCTGGCATTATCATGCCTTCCATTTTCCACCTCCAACATAGATCTGGCATTATCATGCCTTCCC
>CM031611.1:87964831-87974831 GCA_018398815.1 Conus ventricosus | reverse complement strand
TGAGGATAAATTGAGCTTCCTCATAATGCCCATTATTTCTAGACATGAGGTATACGCCATAATGGTAACCTCAAAGCTGAAAGAGTTCAGGGCCAGAATAAGATCATAGGCGAATTGTTAAAAAATGCAGATGTTTTCCCAGTAAATTGATTTTCTTGTAATGTATTGCAATAATATTTGATCTCGGAGGTTTTCCCCTTGGAATGGTCAAAATCCTATATTCTACCGATACATAAGAAGGTATGCTGATCAGCCAAATAATTTACAGAGGTATCGTCTTTAACCAGTGTGTTGAGCAAAGGTTTATACAAACCATTATGAAATAAACGATTAAGCTAAATGGCGGAACAAGAACAGAAAATGATCGAGAGAGCAAGCAAGGCCTTCAGACAAGGATATAGTACCGATGACCATATTTTTACTCTATAGCAATAGTTATTAAATTTTTGGCTAGGATAACAAAACTTCATGTTGCCTTCGTCATTTTAAAAAAGGCTTTTGATTCTGTGATAGAAATTTATTGTGGTCGATTTTGATGAAAAATGGTGTGAAAAGGTAAACGTACCGGCACTGAAAGGTATGTATAATGAGGTAGTAGCTGTGTGCGCGTGCTCAATCAGGTGTAGTTACACATATTATTTAAGTGCCCAAGAGGTGTAAAACAAGGATGTCTTCTAAGTCGATTATTGTTTTTCGTTTTTAATATAAACGAATTAGCTATGAAGCTGTCCAAAACAGGCAAACACGGTATCCAACTCATCCCTGGTGGCAGTAGAAATAATTTCTTTTATTGTTGCCTGAGTGATGTTGTCTTATTGTCCCGAGTCTATTGTTGGACTCCAGAACATTTAAATGGCCTAAAAAGAGAAGCTGACAGATTACACTTGTCAGTTAACCTTGAAAAACAAATAAAATAGTGTTTAGAATTGGGGGGCTACATAGGCTACCAAGAGGAAAGATGGTTTCTATGGAAATGGAACAAATTGCTGATACAAATTCTATATAAATACATAGGAATGTCTATCCTCACAACTAAACTGAGTAACACCAGCCCGCCTTGGTCCGATGTTTGTAGGAAAGGAAGAAGATGTACTGTAAAATAAATCGAAAACATTGAAGAAACAAGCGCAATAGAGCCGTTTCCGTTTTTTCTGGAAACTGTTCGATACCATATTGAACCAATTCTAACATTTCTGCACCTGAGTAAGGGGATTAGAGGAAGAAGGGAAACGAATCGAAGCAGTACATAACATTTGCTATTAAAAGATTCCTTAATGTCCCCGGCTACATTCCTCACATTAAAAGCATATGGAGAACCAGTAACGATATACACTCATATAAGAACTTCCCTGTGAAAATGAATAAAGAAATATTGGATAAGACTGATTAATTTACCTTGACAAGAAGTATGCAGACAGGGCCTTGAAAATGCTTTTTGTTATTGCATTAAATCGGGAGCATTTCAACTGGGAATCAAATATTCACAAAAATTTGACTATAATTGGTATTTGGAATAGCATGGTTAAACCAAGGGGTGACTCGAAAACAGCTTTATTTCTTATTTAAAGACCGAATTATCCGTGTAGAAAACACAAATGGAAATCTGAGTTAGAAAATAATGATAGATATAGATGTACCATTCCTTTAAGGATATATTCAAACAGAGAAATACTAACATGTGTTATGAACTATTGGCACAGAATTAATTTAATTTGACAAGATGTCGTTTAAGAGTAATTGGTCTAAAAAAATTGTAAAGAATGGTTCTAAATGCATCAAATTAATCAGAAAGACACCAGTTTGACCCATGTTGCGCAGACAATGAGTGAGAAGACGAGGTGCATTTTTTTTATTTCAGTGTGAAAGCTTATAAATATTCGAAAGAACTTGTTTTCCTGTTTTAGTATCCTTTTTCTGGAGTAAACAAACGAAATTAGTGTCGCGAATATTCTTTCAATGAAAATCCCTAATAGGTAACAAGAATTAGCTAGATATATCGCTCTTGTTCGACGCAAATCAGACAAAAACAGATTCATGCTCCTACTGAGATATGATAATTAATTTGCAGAAAACAAATGATCCTGAATTGTGTGTTGTATAAAACGTGCTATTTTGAATGGGAGGATTGCGGGATTAAAAGGGAGGGGGGGGTGGGGGGGGGGAGTGCAAGGAGGAGAAAGGACTAGTGAAATGAGGTGAACGAATTGTCCGTGATGTGAGTGGATGTGTACGTGCGAGAATAATGTGCAAGTATAGTTAAAATGCTTTTGTATGTAAAACAATCTATCGATCGCAAGAGTAATATTTTGCTTTATTCATTTGTTGTTCTGTATATAAACCCCTTCAGTGGAGGGGCCTTGGCCTAAACTGAATCAAAACCTGTGTCATTGTCATTGTCATTGTCATTTTCTCTCTCTCTCTCTGCTCTCGTCTCGCACTCTCTCTTCTCTCTCTCTCTCTCTCATCTCTCTCCCTCCTCTCTCTCTCTCTCTCCTCTCTCCTCCTCTGACCTCTATCAATCCTTCCCGATCGCTCTCTCTCTCTCCTCCTCTCTCTCTTCTCCCTCTCTTCTCCACTCTCCACATCTCCCTCGCCGCTCTCTCTCTCTCTCTCTCGCCCTCTCTCTCTTTCTCTCTGTCTCTCTGTAGTTTCCTGTTTGTGTCCTGCCTGTCCTCGCTTGTATCTCAATCTGTCTGTTTGTCAGTCTGTCCTGTCTGTCACTTCACTCACTCTCTCTCTCTCTCCTCAGTCTGTATTCTGTCCTCTCTCACTCTCCACTCTATCTCTTTCCATTTGTTTGTCAAGCTGTCCTTCTGTATGTCTGTTGTCCTCTGCCCTGCTGCCTGCCCCTCTCTCTCTCTCTCTCTCTCTCTCTCTCTCTCTCTCATCTCTCTCTCTCTCTCGCTCCTTCTCTCTCTCTCTCTGTGTTCTTCCTCTCTCTGTCTCCCCTCTCTCTCACTCCTCTCGCTCTCTCTCTCGTCTCTCTCTCTCTCTCCCTCTCTCCGCTCTTCTCTCTCTCGTCTCTCTCTCTCTCTCTCTCTCCTGTGATGTATGTATGTGTCTGTCAGGCTGTCCTTCTGGTGTGTCTGTCTGTCTGTCTCTGCTCTCCCATCTCTCCCTCTCTCTCTCTCCCTCCCACCCCCTCCCTCCCCCTATCCCAATGCCCCTCCCACCCACACAACACTATACACGACCATTTTAGCAAACTGTCCGACCTCATTATATGTTCTCAACATTTCCACATCCTTTGCTTACTCAACTCCAGCCACCATTAGACATAGGACAAAATCATCGAGCCAGTCGAGTGACAAACATAGAAGACGTGTCCAGCACGAGACGCATCGATATCAGATTCCACAGGCATACCCCAGTACGCAGGCAGAACCTTTCAGCAATTCAGCCGGTCAGGAAGCTTTGGATGATCATCTCGTGACAATGTGTCCTGATCATCTCGGAATTTTCCTTGCTCATTGACTTCAAAGATGAGATTGAAAACCTACTCACTAAACTACCGCGCTGATCCATGGTGATTCCGTGGACTGCAGTGGAATGGATAAGATGACATTGTCGGAGTGAAAACTCAATTAGGGACCTATTTTAATGTGTGGTGAGTGTGTGTGTGTGTGTGTTGTGTGTTTGTGTGTGTGTGTGGTGGTGTGAGTGTGTGTGTGTGTGTGTGTGTGTGAGCGCGCGGCGCGCTTGAGTGCGTGCGTGCTTGCGTGTGTCCCGTTTGTCCGTTCCGGCATGTGTCTTGAGAGCACGGCGCGTGCGCGCGCGTGTTTATTTGCACATGTGTTCGTAAATAAATGATTCAGGAACAATACATTACTTAGAACGAATGTCCTCTCTGCCTTTAAACAATGATCAAACACATTTCCGTCCTGGTAAATTCATGGCAAAATAACACATTTTCCTTCCTGTCATCTGGCATCATCAGAACATCATATTTCCATTCAGGCATCTGGCATAAAACACATTCCTTCCTAGGCAACTGTCATAACAGAACACATTACCATTCTCTCATCTGGCAAAATAATGAACACATTTCCGTCCGTGTCATCTGTCATAATAAGAACACAATTCCTTCCTGGCAATCTGCATAATAACACATTTCCTTCCTGACATCTGGCATAGAAAAGAACAAACCTTTCCTACAGCGCTTGGCAGTGCGTGTGTTTCATAATGAACACATTTCCTTCCTAGGTCACCTGGCCAAATAAGAAAACATTTTCCTTCCTGTCATCTGGCATAATAAGAAACACATTTCCTCCGACCATCTGGCAAATAATACAACATTTCCTTCTGTCATCGGGCAATAAAGACACATAACCTCCTGCATCTGGCCATCATAACACAATTCCCTACCTGTCATCTGGCATAATAACACATTATCCTTCCTGGCATCTGGCATAATAACACATTCCTTCCTGGCATCTGGCATAATAAGAACACATTATCCTTCCTGGCATCTGGCATCATAAGAACAAAATTCCTTCCTAGCATCTGGCATAATAAGAACACACATTCTTCCTGTCATCTGGCAAAATGACACCTTTCCTTCCTGGCAATCTGGCAATCATAAAAGCATTTCCTTCCTGGCAGCTGGCATAAAATAGGAAACACTTTCCTTCCGGCATCTGGCATAATAAGAACAATTTCCTTCATTGCATCTGGCATAATAAGGAACACATTTCCTTCCCTGGCATCTGGCATAATAAGAACACATTATCCTTCCTGGCATCTGGCATAATAACACATTTCTCTTCCTGTTCATCTGGCATAATGAACCATTTCCCTTCCTGCATCTGCAAAAATAAGAACACATTTCCATCCTGGCATCTGGCAACAAAAAGACCACATTTCCTTCCTGGTCATCGGCTTAATGACAGCTTTCCTTCCTGGCATCTGGCATAAAAAGATAACACATTTCCTTCCAGGCATATGGCCCATAATAAACAGTACAATTCCATTCCAGTCATCTGGCATAATGACACATTTCCTTTCCTGGCTTCTGGCATAATAAGAACACATTTCCTTCCAGTCATCTGGCAAAAAAACACATTTCCTTCCTGTCATCAGGCATAATGACACATGTTCCTTCCTGGCATCTGGCATAATAACACACTTTCCCTTCCTGTCACTGGCATAATAACACATTTCCTTCCTGGCACTGGCAAAGTAACACATTTCCTTTCCTGTCATCTGCAAAATAACACATTTCCTTCCTGGCATCTGGCAATAATAAGAACACATTTCCTTCCTGCATCTGCATAATAACACATTTCCTTCCTGGCATCTGCATAAAAAGAACACATTTCCTTCCTGGCAAACAGGCATAATAACACAATTCCTTCCCCTGGCTCTGGCATAATAACACATTTCCATCGTGTCATCTTGGCATAATAAACACATTCCTTCCTGGCATTTGGCATAATAACACATTTCCGTTCCTGTCATCTGGCATAATAACACATTTCCCTTCTGGCATCTGGCATAATAAGAACACATTTCCTTCCTGGCATCTGGCATAATAACACCATTACCTTCCTGGCATCTGGCATAATAATAACACAATTTCCTTCCTGGCAATCTGGCATACTAACACAATATCGCTTCCTGCATCTGGCATAATAAGAACACATTCCATCCTTCATCTGAGATAATAACACAATATAACCTTCCTGGCATGTGGCATAATAAGAACACATTTCCTTCCTGGCATCTGGCATAATAACACATTTCCTTCCTGTCATCTGACAATTAAAAAAGACCACATTACCATCCTGGCATCTGCCAAATAAGAACACGATTTCCTTCCCTGTCATCTGGCATAATAAGAACACCATTCCTTCCTGTCATCTGGCATAATAAGAACACATTTCCTCCTGGCATCTGCATAAAAAAGAACCCAAATTTTTCCTTCCTGGCATCTGGCATAATAAGTACACAATTTCCTTCCGGCCCCTAACATTTAAGGCATGGTATTGTTTTCCATCGAATGTCCAATGAAAGAAGTTGAATCATGAAATAGGGCGTATACCACTCTCCTCTCTCTCTCCTCCGTGCTCTTCTCTCACACTCTCTTCACCCACAGGCCTCTCTCTCTCCTCTCTCTCTCTCTCTCTCTCTCACGTTCCAAAAGAAACCATGTCATCATTTAAAGGTATCCACCGACAGAAAATGAAACTAAAGATGCAATGTGAAGGTGTGATTAGAGATCTACTGACGGACAAACTGGACCTGACACAAGACATTGACTTTGACCGACTCCACAGACTCAACAAAAAGAAAGACTCCCCTATTATTGGCCGGTGTACCTTTTTTAAGGACAAGGAAAGAATTCTTAGTAAGAGAAGTAACCTTCGGGGCAGCAACATATTCATTGGGGAAGATTTCTCCGCGCGGGTTAGGGAGATTCGACGGAAACTTGTCCCTCATCTAAAGTCAGCCAGAAAAGAAAATAAGAAGGCGACAATGGTTTTTGACCACCTGATTATTGAAGGGAAGAAATTTGTGTTGGACCATCAACAAAATCTAATGCCAATGCAATAGGAATACGGCCGGCCTAGCATACATAAAGAACCGTATACATTGTTATGTCTTAAAAAAGATTTTGTTACTAAAGTTGTACATAATACAGAGGGAACAAAAAAATTAGAATCACCGTCTTCCTCTAGTTGTGACAGAATGTATTCACGTGCAAGTGGCGTTGCTCCCCGTGAGCTTGTGACAGAAGATGACACCGCAGCTATGCCAGCTCCCGACTGCGTGCGCGAGGATAGTATGAACACGTTACCTTCCACCAGCGTTGTTGATGTGTATTTTGAGAGTGGTAGTGAGAATTGTACACAGCAGAGGAAGGGTGCATGCGTACGAGAGCGAGAAAGGAAAAACGTGTGTGTGGATGGAAACCGTTTGTCATTTTTACATTGGAATGTCAATGGATTGTTATCGAAGATTGGTGATTCTAGCTTTCTCTCTTATATAACATCGTTTGACATAGTTTGTCTTTTTGAAACTTTCGTTGATTGTTTACAACCTCTTTCTTTTCATACCCATGAAATTTTCTGTAAACCTGCTTTACAATTCACACATCAAGGAAGACGATCAGGGGGAATAATTTGTCTCGTGAAAAAAGAACTTTTGCAATATGTGAAAGCAATTGATGTTGATTACAACAATGTTATTATGTTTGTAATTTCTAGAAGTCTACTTAATTTGACCAAAGATGTTTTGTATGTATGTACATATGTACCCCCGGAAAATTCACCATACTACTCGTACTTTGATGTTGATAATGGTATACATGCACTAGAAGATATTCTCACAGATAAGGTCTTTGAATTTCCTAATATGTATATTCTTTTAAGTGGAGACCTTAACAGCAGAACTTCTAATGTCGGTCAGGATACAGGTGCTAAGAGCAAAGTTTATAGTGCATGTTTAAAAAATGATTCTTTTCGTATTAAAAGGGAGTCTGAAGACAAAGTATTAAATAGATATGGTAAGTGTTTACTAAGCATGTGCACAGCTCTAGAATTATGCATTTTAAACGGAGTATGTAATGGCGACCGCCAAGGTCGTCTCACATACATTTCTGATACAGGTAATAGTGTTAATGATTATTTCTTGGCCTCTGTTGATCTTTATGTATGTATTGTGTCATTATGTTCTATGTATGTACAAGAACGCATTGAGTCCGATCACCTGCCTTTAGAGTTTCATGTGAACTTTTATCAGGACTATAAACTTCATAGGGATCAAGATAATGTGATTGAAAACTGTAAGTTTATTGAAACATTTGTATGGCGGGAACAGAATGCTGATTTGTTTCATGCACTGATGAACAATGAAGGTACTAAATCTTTATTTGAAGCAGCAGTTGACCTCATAGATGTGGATATTAACCTGGCATTGAATACGTTTAACAACTGTATGAGAAAACAAGCAGAGTGTATGAAAACAAGGATCAGAATTGATGGAAGAACACGTAACGATGCATGGTTTGACCTAGAATGTCAGACAGCTAAAATGTCTACCAGAAAGCTTCTAAGAATATTTTGCAGAACATTGGATGTCACTGACAGGTCGAATTATTGTATATCTCGAAGAGAATATAAGAAGCTATTACAGAAGAAGGAAAAAGAATACAACACTTGTTTATTAAATAATCTTGTTAATTCGGTGAATGATACCAATGATTTTGGCGTAATGTACATAGGGTGTCATTCAAGGTGTCTCGCACACATAATGCGATTTCTGTTAACGAGTGGCATAGACATTTCAAAAACCTCCTTGAAAAAGATGTGGACAGCACAATAGAAACAGAAACGGTAAATTATTCGGAAAGCACAGATGAAATTAGTTTCTGGATGACCCAATCTCCAAAGAGGAAGTTATAGTAGCTATAAAGAAGTTGAAAAACGGCAAATCTGCTGGCCCAGATGGATTAATTGGAGAAATGTTTAAAAATGGTGGCGAGACTATTGTTGAGTTCCTTGTTAGATTTTTCAATGCTCTTTTTGACAGAGGAATATACCCTGAAGGCTGGATGGAATCAATCATAGTACCATTGTTTAAAAAAGGAAATGTTAATGACCCTGGCAACTACAGAGGAGTGTCACTTAGTGACATTGGCAGCAAGTTATATAGTTCTATTATAAACTACAGGTTGCAGATATGGGTAGAACAGTATAATATCACTGACGAATATCAGGCTGGTTTTAAGAAAGGATACTCTACAGTGGATCACATGTTTACATTATTAGCAATTGTACAGAAGCAGTTTTCATTAAATCGTAAATTCTACGTTGCTTTTATTGATTTTGAGAAGGCCTTTGATTCTATTTCAAGGAAACTTCTATGGCCAGTTCTTCAAAAGAATGGTGTTAAAGGGAAGCTGTTTCGGTGTATAAAAAGTATGTATTCCAATGTGAAAGCAAAAGTAAGAGCGGGCAGTGAACTCACAGACTGTATTTTGTGCACACAGGGTGTGAAACAGGGAGATGCCTGTAGTCCTGTATTATTTTCGTTATTTATAAATGAATTGGCCACAGAAATAATTGAAAAGGGACGTCATGGAGCCACACTTTCACCTGAAATCTTCGAATTATTTATCTTGTTACTAGCTGATGATATTGCTTTGTTATCAGAAACTCCTGTTGGACTCCAAACCCAGTTAAATAACCTCCATAATGCAGCTACAAGGCTTCAACTTAAGATAAATATGGAAAAGAGCCGCATTGTAGTTTTTCGAAAAGGTGGATACCTGGCAGCAAGGGAGAGATGGTTTTTAAATGGAGAGACAATGGAAGTTGTGAATTGTTACAAATATATTGGCATCTGTTTCACTACCCGTCTTAGTTTTTCGCCTGCCTGTCAGGACCTTGCGAGCAGAGCAAAACATGCGGTACTATGTATATTGAGAAAATTGTATATGCTTAATAATAACTCTTTGGTTGTGTTACTTAAACTTTTTGATGCGCAAGTCCAACCAATTGCTCAGTATGGAGCAGAGTTATGGGGTATGGATAAAGCTGTTGCTGAAATAGAAAAAGTTCACTTGTTTGCTTTAAAAAGATTCTTGGGAGTGCAACCTAGAACGCCAAATGATTTTGTATATGGGGATACAGGTCGATATCCTATGTACATCAACTCCTATTTACGATGTATTAGATACTGGTTGAAAATTCTACGTATGGATGAGAAACGATTACCATATAAGGCATATAAAATGTTGCTTAGTTTAGAATTAAAAGGTAAGAAAAATTGGGCGTCAGACATTCGAGATTTTTTGTATCAAAATGGGTTCGGGTTCGTCTGGGTCAATCAAGGTGTGGAAAATGTCAATATCTTTTTAAAAGAACTACGTCAAAGGTTGATTGATAACCGATGGCAAAAATGGGAGGAACACGTTCAAAATAGTGACAGGTACGCTTTTTATAGAACATTTAAATCAACTAGGAATTGTGAAGCGTATCTTTTGCTGGACATTGATAGA
>CM031611.1:87932331-87962331 GCA_018398815.1 Conus ventricosus | reverse complement strand
AGATGCAAAACACTCGGGACAACGAAAATGACCGAGCAATCACTTATTTTCATCCAGTTCGGCGCAAATCGCCTTTTCATTACGCTAACAGAAGAGGTAGGAAAGCATTTGCGAGTCTGTTGAAGAGAGGCTTATCCCACAAATTGTTGGCTTGTTTCGCAAAGATGTTTTCATTTCCAAAACTGTCCTTTTAAGTCATCACATTTCATTAAAATATCAGTATGACGTTCAGCTCCTCACTATTCGCCACACAAAGCGATCTTTGCGTGCCAAATTTGATTGATCGTGTTTTGAAATGTATGAATAATCTCTCTGTCTCTCTCTCTCTCTCTCTCTCTCTCTCTCTCTCTCTCTCTCTCTCTCTCTCTCTCTCTCTCTCTCTCTCTCTCTCTCTCTCTCTCTCTGAAAGATAGGTAGATACATACATGCATACATACACACATACATAAGTCTGTCTGTCTGTCTGCGTGCCATCTGCCCGTCTGCCAGTTTGTCTTATTGTCTGTCTGTCCACCTTCGTGTACGTGCGTGCGTGCGCGCGTGTGTGTCTGTGTCTGTCTTAGTTTGTCTGTCTGTGTCTCATCACGATTTGCTATGTTCGATCAATGAAGAATTCGACTCACACACACACACACACACACACACACACACACACACACACACACACACACACACACACACACCCGCCCCACTCACCCTTGCCCACACATTCTAACATTCCCTAACCCTCTTTACTCCCTATCCCCTTTCATTCCCCCATACCCTTTAACCCTCTTTACCCCCTGTCCCCTTTCATTTCCCCATACCCTTTAACCCTCTTTACCCCCTATCCCCTTTCATTCCCCCATACCCTTTAACCCTCTTTACGCCCTGTGCCCTTTCATTACCCCATACCCTTTAACCCTCTTTACCCCATATCCCCTTTCATTCCCCCATACCCTTTAACCCTCTTTACCCCCTATCCCCTTTCATTCCCTCATACCATTTAACCCTCTTTACCCCCTATCCCCTTTTATTCCCCCATACCCTTTAACCCTCTTTGCCCCTATCCCCTTTTATTCCACTGTACCCTTTAACCCTCTTTACCCCCTTATCCCCTTTCATTCCCCCATACCCTTTAACCCTCTTTACCCCCTATCCCCTTTCATTCCCCCATACCCAAATTCTTTGTATTTTCCATATTTCGTTTTTCGACATGTCGTGGAAAAAACCAACATCAAGATGGAAGCGTCCTCGCTCTCCATATATACTGATCCTGTCTTTTGGTAAATGGGCCATGTATCCCACGCGCCACGATTGCAGAAAAAAAGATAATCTCAAACAGCTTTCCCCAATGCACACGTTCTGTAATGGAGAGAGCATTAACAGATCTGGGGAGATCGTTAGGCACAAGCAAACATGGACACGTTATATGCACGTATATAGAATGCAATCGGACACGCACGCACTCGCAGACACACACAAACACGCACACACACACACACACACACACACACACACACACACACACACACACACACACACACACACACACACACACACACAGGCGCACGCACGCACGCACGCACGCACGTACGCACACACACACGCACACACACACACACACACACACACAACACACACACACACACACACACACCACACACACACACACACACGCACGCACACACGCACACACGCACACACACACACACACACACACACACACACACATACACACACATACACACACGCACACTGTACAGCGTGATCGCAGAAAAAAGCACGAGTAGGTACATTTAATGATCAAGACCAGTCTTTACTAAGAAGACTTGACAAACTGTAAGGAAATGTGGCTGGATCCGAAATAATTGAATTTGCTCTAGAGACAAGAAAAGAAGAAGCTCAGAGGATTTTGTGGGTAGCCTGCCAGAAATATGTTGTACTTACCTGTTGTGTGTGCATTCCTTCCTTTCTCTCTCTCTCTCTCTCTCTCTCTCTCTCTCTCTCTCTCTCTCTCTCTCTTCTCTCCTCTCTCTCTCTCTCTCTCTCTCTCTCTCTCTCTCTCTCTCTTCTTTCTTTCTTACTTTCTGTCCTTCCTTCTCTCTTTCCTTCCTTCTGCCTTTCTTTCCTCCTTTTTTTCTTTCCTTCTTTCTTTCTTTTCTATTTTCCTTTCTTTCTTTTTTTTCTTTTTCGTTTATTTCTTCCCTGCTGTCTTCAAATGTGTCCTTTATGTCTGTCTGTCTGTCTTTTGTTCTTTCTTTCTTTCTTTCTTTCTTGCTTTCTTTCTTTGTGTTTTGTACAACAAAAACAACCGTGCTGTCATTATGATCATTCGTTTCCACAGCTCGTTTCTTAGCTTAAATACTTTTATCATATGGCACGTGACTGAGGATAATAGTCACTGGTTTCTCTTCATCTCTTGTTTTGTCTTCGCCCCTGTCTTCATCTGTCTGTGACATGATGTGCCCTACACGCACGATAAACTCGTTTGTTGTTTTGTCTTCGCCCCTGTCTTCAACTGTCTGTGACACTATGCGCCCTAGAGAACAGGAAAATGTCAATCCTAACTCACATCCGCCCTCAACTAGCTTCGGGCGGATGCGACCTAGGATTGGCATTTTCCTGTTCTCTACTGTTCTTTGATAATCCATCACACATTCTCTTTCAATAACCAAAACATAACGACCCTACAAACAAGCATACTGTGTAGGATTGTCCGTTTTCAATACTAATTTACTAAACTTTTCAGATTTTAATTTTTGCTTAATCCTCTGTCTTTTATGTGAAATAAAACTACAGAAATTATGTATGGCTTGGCTAAGACACTGTGAAAGCAGACTAATTACAGGGGCTGTAGATTGTAGCAGGGTATATCAGGCCGTACCTGTCGGCGCCCGACACCGCCCGTAATTAGCTGACTGTAATTAGAGGCCACACGGGCTGCCGTACCTATTGCCGCCAGCACACCTGATACACTTGCCACAATCCACTGTAATTAGGTCTGCACAATGTCTCGACCAAGTGGACAACTTTGGTGTAACACTGTCATGCGCTGTTGAAACTTCCTGTCACGAAAAGTTTTTGAACACGGGAGGTGTGACAAGATTGCTCTGACCATGACAGGAAGTTAAGAGAGAGTCGGACAGGAAAGGCATATGTATTGCAATATGTGTTGCAATGCTAGGTAAGTAGTAATGTTACTAAGTTTAAAAAATGACGGAGTGCTTTGTTTGCCAGTGATATTTAAACCCTTGCAGATAGTTTGTAGTCAAAAAAATGGAAACTGAAACTGCTAGTGCTCCACCTGAACAGCCTTCTACTTCTCAAGTGAAGATTAATCCTTACGTTCATCGTGTTTATAATTATTTAGCAACTGTTGCAACTTCCCAGACAGTTTCAAAAACAAAACTAAGAGCAAGGATACATAAAAAACAAACTGAATTAGGAAAAATGAAAACAAATAGAAGGAAGATAAAAGAAAGACTGCGTTTGCAAACTGAACTCTTAACAACTGTTGAAATGGAAATTGATGAAGTAGAAAAGGAAGTCAAGGAGTTGAAAGCAACTTTAAAACAAGTGCAGGGAGGTGATTCATCTGACGAGTAGGTGACATTTAAGGTAAGTTTATTATTATAATTTGTAGTTGTTTTTAAAATTATAGCATGTAAAAATTGATTGTTTTTGTGGCCTGTTTTTTACTTCCCACATGTTTGTTTGTAAATAATCGTTATTTTTTTGGTTTCGTTTGTTTAAATACTCCGCCATACAGCTGTAATAAAACACATGATCGCCTATAGTAAAATGCTGTTCCCTGTGAACAAACCCGCAGCTGTGATACTTGTAATTAGCTGAATGCAACCTTTGCGGGCGGGGATCGCGTGACCGAGCAAAGCTAATCATTTCTGCTAGCAGTAAAGAATATGCCCACAGGCACACACTCAAGCCATCCTCAAGTTATTTCAAGTCACTTCTAAGTTCTTAACTCAAGTCACCCCAAGTCACTTCTAAGTTCTTAGCTCAAGTCACCCAAGTCACTTCTAAGTTCTTACTTAAGTTCTTACTCAAGTCGTCCTCAAGTCATCCTCAAGTTCTTACTCAAGTCGTCCTCAAGTTATCCTCAAGTCACTTCTAAGTTTCTTACTCAAGTCGTCCTCAAGTCATCCTCAAGTTTTTACTCAAGTCACCTCAAGATTGTAATTAAGTCATCCTCTAAGTACAACCAAGTTCTTATTCAAGTTATCTTATAATTATCAAAAAAACAATACAACCTATGTTTTTATCTTAAATAGTAGATGTCTAATATAGTACACACACGCCTCAAAAAACGCGGCATCGTCGAGGATGTCTTGCTCAGCGTCATTGGCGCGAGATCGGTCGGCATAGATCTTAATGAAGTTCTTACATCGTAAGCAACCGCATTGATTACAATTCTGGTCTATGGAAATGCTTTTTATAGACTCCATGTCTTTATTTATTGACTCCATCATTTTATAATACGCCATGATCTATTTTTATCAAAAAAAACAAAAAATTTTAAAATTAAGTTCTTAAATATTATTCCATTTGAAATGGATCAAAATGATCTTTTGTTGTTGGTGGTTCTGGCATGCTTTTGTCTTCTGTATTTAGTGGTTCAGATTTTTTGACTGCTTTTGTTTTTGTTGCCATTGTTTATATATTTTATAACCGTAATAACTGCCCCCAACAGCAGCAAGGGCGCCAAAAATGACAACAGTTTTAAGTTCAATATTCCATGAAGACTTTGGCGCTGTAGGTCTTGAATCACATGGAGTTTTTATAGCTGGCATTGAATCAACTTGTTCTGGCGTTGGCGGTGTTATGTTTTCATGATGAGTTATATTTTGTGATTGTAACATTAATTTTTTTTGTCTGTTCCACTCTCCTACTCTTTTCCCTGATGCAACGCACCCAGGATGCTTTTTACGGGTCACTTTCTCCACCTGGTTCAATGTTTTCTGATTCTGCTGATTTTCTGGCTCAGCCATTTTGAAGGGAAATAAAATCTATATGATTAAAAGTAATTAATCCCATGATTAGCGGCGATAATAATGTTCCAAATCTGTAATATAGATCACATCCTAGAGACTCTGCTCTGGCGCTTTTTCATTCTGTGATTGTAACTTATTTTTCTCGTTTGTTCCACTCTGCTTCTAATTTTTTCCCTGCTTCAACGCGTCCAGGATATTTATACTCACTTTCTCCACCTGGTTCAATGTTTTCTGGATTCGCTGCTTTTCTGGCTCGGTCATTTTGAAGGGAAAACAAATCTAAATGTTCAAAAGTAATTAATCCATGATTAATGGCGATAATAATGTTCCCAAATCCTGTAATATAGATCACATCCTAGAGACTCGAATGACTTTGTAAAAACTGAACCTGAGTTAACTCATACAAAAAGTCTTGTTCAGAATCAATAGGCGCAAATCTACTGACTAGTTGTAGTGTACAAACTAAGAACCGTTTGTCCTACACTTTTTACCCTTCTTTGATCCTAGTTGCGTCTTCATACCTGTTAATGAAACTTTTTCAATGTCCTGTGTGCGACATCTGTTTGAACTGTTCTATGCTGAATTCATTGCCCGAGGAACTGTTTTGTTTCCACATGCTGCTAAAGAATACAGCCTTTCCTTTTTTTGACATATCAACTTGTACATTTGGTAAGGTTCAGAAGGTTTAGGCCACCCTGTATCTGTAGTAGGATCAACGCTGTTCATGTTTTTTTATTAATTATAATATTTTGTTTTAAACAAATGAGCGCCGAAAAGACAGTAACCACTCGATATGTATACCATTCTGCAGTTATTGGTGGCAAAGTATAGGAAACACAATGCTGGTAAAGCTTGTTACAGAATTAAACCGGTCAATCCTTGGCGAACGGCTAGACTTGATGATGAGGATTCAGCAAAGCTATTGCAGTTATAGCAGCTTCGTTCGCATAAGAATGATATTCTAGTAAGCCAGAAATAATTCCTGACAGTATCAATTATGTAAAAATTGGAAAAATACCTTTAAAAAATGCTTTCACTCGTAATGATGATAGGTGGGGCAGTATTGAATCGCTTGCTTTTATCGGAAGTTAATTACTCATTTAAGTAAACTGCTGAGACGGGGAGAGAAAAAAGACACAACAAAGCTATGGAGCAACTAGCAGCTGCACAAGATCACTATGAAAAGCAAGAATTGAGCAGTTAATTTTATTAACAACAAACGAAAAAACCAAGGACATGCAGCTTACACTTTAAAAATAATGACCAAGGCAATAAAAGAATATTATCATGTAACAGCAAACCAATTCGAGACATTGCCCCCACCAAAATTCAGCGACCCCTTTGTATCAACCATCATAAATACAAAAGAATCAAGAAATCGGGTTTATTGTCTTTGGGAAGACCGCCGGTATTTGTTTTTGCGCATAATATTGGCTGAATAAAAATGAACAAAATCTATTATTCGCCAAAAGGAAATTGAAGGGAAATCACGGCAATAAAAAAGCTAAGCCAAGCACGGGGTCATGAACAAACAGCAAAGGAATGGTTATCTAAACAAGCGATTTGGCAAATTTATATTACCTGCTCCTAAACGAAAACAAAGTACCACACATTTGAATACAATACGAACGACACCCATCAAATGGAATCCTCTATATTTACCCCATGATACATTCTACGACGAAAAAGATTTAGGTACGCACACACAGTCCCATTGACAAAGCTTCAAGATACAAAGATGCGGAACATAACACAAAAGGAGTGCTTCTGCCAGTTGCTGTGGCTATAAAACAACTATATACCAACGAGGCCCACCCGCTAACTTTATCCTCGCATGATTCAAGAGTCGATTATGGAAAAGAAGTTAAAGGCCTGAGTGAATCAATTATTGTTTAAAAACATAGAGTTACCATTAAAAGAGCAATCCGGGGTTCACAGATCACAGCTTTAGTTTGAAAACTTTAACAACAGTTATCTGAAAGACTTTTTTCTACCAGTATCACAGAGAGTTTATTGACAATTCTCGCAACACAGACATGGGTTTAGAAGACTCCCTCAGTTCTATCCGCAATGAATAAATGAAGATGAATTAAAGCTAAAAACCAGTACACGCAATCAAAAAACAAAACAATCAATGTTGCTGAAGACGTCCAGAACAACACAAACAATTCCCAATTGGCCTTGAACACAGTAAGTTAACCTTTGATTGGCCGGGAGAAGCAGAAGGGGACACTCACATCATGGCCACCGATCCAGTTTTGGAGTGTTTGACCCGTATGAAATAAAAAGAATTGTAAAAATGAATCCGCCCGTGTATTATAACGATAAACTGACACAATCAACCAAAACAACCAGCTCCCAAAGATCTTTTGTTAAGGAGGAACTAACAGCTAATCCCAGCCAGACACAGTTCCGCTTAAATTAATTTTACGTAAATAATCTGAGTTAAAATGGAAGCTACAGAAGAATGCCCCAGAAGGAAGCGCAGAATGAAACAAGAATGATAAATGAAAAGAATTTTGGAATTAATGACGAGAACCGTATGATACGAATGTGCTATTAAAGCAACACTTGTTGAGGGTTCAGCGAACACATGCTAAACCATCCCACTCACCTACAGCACTAAAATTCCCAAATATTGACTATCAATAAAATGGGATAAAGGAATTTCTTGAACATAATAAAAAAAATATCGAGCGCATCAACAAACAAAAAAAAATTAATCCTGAATTGGAAGAGGATAATATTATTTTCTAGATAAAGTTGAGAAAAATAAGGACCCGAAGAACATAATATAATTATGCTGATTCTCCAATGCCCGATATGCATATGAAAACTCTGATTAACAAACCAACGTTTTGTGTTTGTTCTTGTATAATGACTTCTTTGTTACAACAGTTGTAGTTGATCTCATGTTACATTTAATCGTAGTTTTACGTTGCCATGATGAAAAGTCTTAACACCAAACAATGCTTCTTTGTAGATGTCATGTGATGATGTTTGACTGCACAACACTGCGAGATATTCCTTTTGCTTTCTTAATGGTTTTCCTCCAGGCTCGAATACCTGTACAATATCGACCTTAAACCAACAAACTCCTTGAACACCTTTCCAGATAAATTCATCCTTTCATCTTCCTAAAACCTTTTATTAACCGGATGAATTCAAGCGAATCTTAAGGGTAATCGATGTGTCATACCCTCCTGCATGCCCTTTAGCTCTTCTAATTCCAGTCTTTATAGATGTCATCATAGGAATATCTATAACAAAACTATCTGTAACTTTGTAAATACTCTGGACTCATGATACGGGTTTAAAGTAGTTATAAAGAATGCTACATCAAAAGCTTTGATGAATTCTAAAACAGTAAACCCAAATCAATACAGGTTTGTTCCCAATTTGACTATCCTTCTTGTTTTATTCATCATTATACCAAAAAAGCTGACATGAAATCTTCTAAGAGTCCCTATAATTTGTTTTGAAGTCATCTTAATAGCTTCGTTCTCTTAGGGTTGACCAATCTGACATCTTTTTACGCTTGTGTGATATTCCATAGTCTTTCCGAAACAACTGTTTAGTTCATTCAGCTGAAAAAATCTTTTCAGAAAGCATCTGCGGATTTAGTTTCTGAGATCATTGTTCTTCATGATGTATGGTTACATGAACTGTTCTTGATCAAAAGCATTAATACGATGAACAGCTGTCAA
Source organism: Conus ventricosus (assembly GCA_018398815.1). Lineage (NCBI taxonomy): Eukaryota > Metazoa > Mollusca > Gastropoda > Neogastropoda > Conidae > Conus > Conus ventricosus. The sequence goes on along the minus strand of CM031611.1, from coordinate 87,953,633 downwards.
CTTTAAACCAAGCCTTAAATAAAATTGCAGAAGTCTGTAATGACATACATAATTTTTTTTTGCCTCGAAGATTAGCACAAGTTAAGGCGGTTTCTGATTTGCCACTTTTAGGACTTTCTGCCGCTAATGATAGTCATTATGCAGGTTTCATGAGTTTCCAGAGGATATTCCAAAGTCAACTTCTAGAATGTATCTCCCTGTGTTGAACCCTGCGTCAAACTGCTCAACGCACATTAATGCTTTTGAATATTGTTTGTACTACCACCTGAGTACATTTTTAAAGTTAAGTAATGGAAGCGATGCACCATTGCCCATCCAAACAGATAGTTTGCTCTAAACACATAAGATAGTTTAGACCTTTTACATGATCATATCGTTCCAAGTATTTGGTTGTTTGCATTACAGTAAAGATGCGACGCCATACTAAACCTCCAACGCAATCCTTTTCAATCATCTGAATCATTGGTAGGTCAGACAATAAATCAATCTGTACTCTAGAAACTTTAAGAAAGCTCCCAACTCATACCAGGCGCAGAAAGTAATGCGCAGGATATAGGCTGTAATGTATCATGCAGGTCTACCTATAATTTATCAAAGACGACCGCCACAAACATACATCAGCCCAATCAAGTTATGCATCATGATAGTACTCCCAATCGTTTTACAACTTTAACTTCTGCCACGCATCATGAGCATGTTGGTAATCCAGAATCACAATGTCCTTTTCTTCTAAGACTAGAAAGAACGCAACCCTTAGTAGAGTGTATCTTCGTCAAACCTTACCCAACTGTTCATGTATCCATAAGGGTAAAACGAACGCCTTTCTAACAAGAGTTTGGGTCAAAATAATCTTCTGTTATTTGGGCAGGACTTTAAGGACGTAGCCCAGTGACTCTAACGATCCCCAATCAGGAGTATTCATAGAGTCTAATAAAAAGCCATGTTATATAAAGTGAAACACATGTACTTTTCCTGATGACTGTGCATGCAAGTTATCCTGAAGGCGTCATCTACTGCGTTCATTGTATAAGAAGAGAGTCGTAACTCGCAAGTTATGAAAGAAGATTGGGAAGCTTCCATTGTCTTAGTATCAAATCTTTAGTTGAAAGATTGCATTTACTGTTTGCTGCTCCTCTAAACTTTCCGCTAATGCGATTATGGTCTCTATAGACTGCGGATTTGCTGCGTCTGATGATAGGCCTAAAAACCACAAATCCAACAGTGAGTGGCCTAAGGCAAACTGTTCATGGTCTTCGGCTGCACATTATTAATCAGATAAATTCAGATTAATAGAACAATCATTACGCAAATGTTAGCATTCGCTGTAAAAATTCATCTAGCCGCATTTGGTCCTCTATACAATTCTGGCTTTGAATGGACGCATCCGACCCTAACAATAATGAAGCAAATTTGAACAAATCATGATGTAATTACTCAATAAGACTGTTTTTCGAAGTTTTTGTGGCGCTGGCCCCATCATAATGAACAATAAGCGACACAATTCTGCGTAAACAACATATGGAGAATTTTGCATCCGTTTCCGTTCTTAAAACTAACTTTAGATCTAGTGGGGCTTACTAGATCTGTATTACAGTCAACTGGGTCCATACAATGTTTTATAATTATGGTTCGCTTGCGGCCTTGAACATATGGAATTCTTGGTATAACATTTTCTTCTACAGAATTCTTGTATATGCCCATTCTTTGAAGCATGCCAGCATTAGTTTACTCATTGGCGTATCAATTGTGTAATGCGGTAGCCCCCCCGGCTGGTGAAAGCATCATATAAGTCAACATGCTTTTGTCTGGCTCGGCCAATCGTTGGACTGTACTTGGAACACTTTAATAGTCCATAGAATTGATTCCACAGCCCATGTGTATATAGTGACAGTGTATTGTTTTGTTTTGTTCTTCAACAGAATCAATGCATTCCACGCTAACGGGAAAGGATATCCGCTAAAGTTAAGATCATTATTGTAAGGACAATAGTTAGAACACTCTCTCCTGCGTTATTGCGGATATAATGCAGCTTGCAAGAACACACCACATAAACATTTGTCGTCTAAATTCTTATGTTACAAAACGCTCTTTTCGCTACCATGCTGGGGCAGCGAATGAAAGCCTTCCCAACAATCGCGCATACTTAGACTGTTTAATCTGATTCCTAAGACTTCGCCCTCAGACCCACCAGAGCCCTCTCATTTTAGTAGCTCTTCAGCGGCCGGCATTCACATCAAACTGGGTAAAGCTGTTCGCTGCCCAACCAGGTGTTAAGTCATTATGAAGAACGAATAGTCTGATGTAAAGGTCGAGACCCAGACTTCTTTCTAATTTTCTTCATTTTTGTATACATAGTCGATTAAACATCTAACAATTAGCTATAACTGGTGGGTCTATTGTTATTTTACTTGAACATGATAAAAGCATTGACCAACACATGGCCCGTACTTTTGCTGGAACAAGACTTCTAAAACAATATCATACCAGTGCTCTTGAAAAATCTTTCCTTACGCATTGCTTCAAACACTACATCTGGACCTTCATAATCTTATCCATGCTGAGTTTTCTTTTCTAACTCAAAAAATTTATTTAAATTAAAAAAAATAATTAATCCAAATCAATATCAAGGTCTTTTTGTGCTTGGACTCATAAACTAAAGTCCAAAACACCCTTTAAAACCGTTGTTAATGGAGAGCTGTTTAGAGCAGAGTTAAAATGTTTCGTTTACTTTTTAATGTAAGTTTTTTTAAACATTCCTTTTTTTAATTATCTGCTCGTGTCTGGCTGTTTAGAAAAACTTGTCCATCGCCTTTCTTTGAAAGATCAAACTTTGTCCTTTTATAGTCATCAAAATCGGGCTGAAAACGCAAAATTTTCATCATCCGTGATGTTTGAGTCACTAGCGCTTTATTATGTCAGTTTGAACGAGCCTAAGTTTAGCATGTTATGAGTTTGAACCATAGCAGTTTGCTTTGGACTTTTGTTTTAATTTTTGCCACAAGCACTTACAGCTAATGAACACAGGCGAGAGTTTAAAGTTAAACCGTGCTAGAGGTAAAAGCTTCGGGTGCACCAACGCCTGTTCTAAGAGGGCCTAACTCTCGTATCCTGCTGATTAGAGCACTAATAGTTGATGTTCCAGTATTAACAAATTTAACAAGCATTGCATAGGCAGGCAGAATACGCTTCGTTTGGTTATTTCTGTATTTTGAAAGTTCTTGCTCTAGTTTTTTGTATGCATATAGCGTAATGTTTGTTACTCTAAAGGTTTTTATGTTAGGGGTTTTCTACTATCCTCTTCGTTTTGCGAATCTGCGCTGAAGGCACATTGATAAACTGAACAGACATGCTTTTTTTTACAATAAAAATAATTTAGTACTGTATATCTTTTAAACTGTTATCTTGAAATATTCAGCTGCGCATCCATATATAAAAACAAATGTGCAATAAGGGGGTTTATCGCCATCTTTTTCTTATATCAATTTGAATGTTTATTACTCTTTAACCGTTCTCCTTCTCCCTCCACTTCCATGCAACTGATTATCCTCCTGTCGATCTTAGGTCAATCCCATAAAGACGTATTTTGTTGATAATAATCATCAAGCTAACATTGGAATGTGTAAGATCTTATAGACTCAAGGTCTACTGTTGGACTTCTACACCTCCCACCCCCAAACACTTTTTCTATTTCGACTAAATGTTTGTTAAGGTTAAGGCCCGCTAGCCGTAATTTGGGTTAGGACTACCCTCAATCGAACATTGTACTTTCGTTTGTTTAGGATTAATAACTTTTCACTTCCCTCAATCGAATGGTTTCTTCATCTTCACACAGCAATAAATACCTTAAATTAAGCGATCTTGCTGCGACACTAAAACTAAAATTCCATTATAAGCGTCCCGGCCTTGCTTTCTGGGATATGTTGTATGATGAATCACACTTTCGTAATATATTGCTAATTTTGACTGATATTGTTGCTCAATCAGCCTTGCTAAAATAGGGTTGCTAACTAACGTCAAACTCTAACGAGATGTCCAGAAATTGCTGTACTTTGCTTCGGACTGTCCTGTTGATCTGTAACACGTTTGTATTCGTTAAAAGTTTAGTTTCATATGGGGGGGGGGGGGGGGGGGGGGGGGGGGGGGGGGGGGGGGGGGGGGGGGACATCTGTTTCTTTTATGCACCTTGAAGTACGGTGGCCATGCGCACCTTAACAACTCAAAATCCAAGGGGATTGAAAAGTGATTTCCATACGCAAAATTTACAGCCACATACTTTTTGCCGGCTTTATTACATCTGCGGCGCTATTCTGTGTTTTTAGAGTGCATCTGTTCATCATTATCTATTCCTTGAAACGCAAGATCGGCCCTTATCATTCACGGTTAGCCATAGATCAGAATAGGTTAAAAAATATGTCAGCATGTTTTAAAGAAAATTATTTCCTTGCCCCCTCAAGTATTTATAGAAATTTTCTTCACGATTTGCCCGACCCAATTCTGGACAACTGTCCTGTTTGGGTCTGTGCAGATTCTGAGATCTATTTTGAAAGTAAGTTGCGTAAAGCCTGGCACAATCACTTCATCCGCACACTAGGCTTGGAAATTTGACAGTAATGTAATTTGGTCCGCATCAATATAGAGGATTTATATGGTACCAGTAATATTCCGTTTATTTCCCTCACGCCACTGGGCTCTTTCATGCTTCTATGCGGTTAAGAAATTAACCATATACTTGTGAACATTTTTATGTAAGCAAAATAAAAAGTTATTTTTTTTGAAAAACATGTCAAGGCATTGAAGTGAAGATGATTATGATGTTTTTGATCGTGGAGACGACATGAGTGAAATGAGACTCCTTTGACACAGCATCGCTCAAAGGCCCTCAATGCGGCGTGATTAACAGAACCCGCTCAGAGCTCTCAATGCCGCGTGAATTAACAGAAAGTCATGTTAGATCATTGTAAACCAAAATTTGCCTTGAACCACCCAAAGTTTTAGACCCTAATGATTTTGACCGATATGAATGAGGCCATTTGTATGAGAAAACCGGCCAGGACAGACGAGTTCCAGCTAACAACTAAACGAGAACCCATTAAAAGGTTTTAGCCATAGGTACAATTAGACAAAAACTCCCTATGTCGTACAAAAATATCGCCCTTGGCATTGCTAAACCAAAATTAGATAAGATGAAGTTGCTAAACATCAAAACCGCTAACAACACTTCCAACAAGTAGCAAATACAAAACACGCGCCATTTGAAGATTTAAGTCAAACAGCAGACAGAATAATAACTGCCAATAGGAGCAGAAACCACTGGGGTGGAAGAAGAAGAAACAGCATAAATACAATTGGCGAACCGACGTCTATCTGAGAGAGCATTATTACCCTTGATCGTGCTTTAAAGAACCATCAAAGGGGAATTATTAAACAATTAGCAAAACTGACTGAACTAAAGGAGCATATAGAAAAAGAAAAAGAAAAACTTGCCTGAGGCTGACGACGCCAACTTAGGGCTTGATTTAATGAACGAATAAGAACAAGACTAGATGACCTAAATATATGAAAGATTTTTTAGCTAGAACTAGAATAGTTGAATACTAACCGAGAACAATTACAAACTCAAGTCTGATCGAATAAGAGAAACTATTCCAAACAAAATTTATATGAAAAAAAAAAAAAAAAAACACCAACGGCTAGGCAGAATGACGACTAAAAACACTGGTTTAAGAGAGCAAGGAGCACATTAGCAAGCTTATAAACAGCCTTAGGAATTGTAATAAGTACACTGGTGAATGGCTAATACAGGCAGCGGTGGCCCCAGGTCAGTGCCTCCACCGCCATCCCATCCATCGCCGCCTGATAAATCAATGGGTAAAAAAACAGCTTGATCATCTTGCAAGTCTTTAAAACAATTAGCCAGTAAAGCCGAGGATTGTCATTACCAGGTATAATAGGGGGTGTTGTTTACTGGCTTTTGTCTCCTGCAGGCAAAGTAGTTTGGGCAATAAATGTGCTGAGCACTATGGACAATAGTTCTCCTTAATAGTTTGGGTTAATCATTAGCAAGATAACGACCAAGTAAACCTAGGCCAGTTAATCCCAAGAGACAAGCCACTGTCTTTTCATATTTCGATGGTCATTACATTTTTGCGGGTCTTTCAACAGTCCCCTTTTGACGTTGGACCTCAGGGATTGATGACATAATCTTGGGGTACATCGTGTTTTTTTTTATTGTTTGTAATATAACTGGCTCAGAATTTATTGTCGTTTTTTTCCGACCTTCTGTTCATGCCTGCCACAAGGATTTTCATAATAGTAGTTTATTAATTGTTCTACCTGGAGCCTGAGGCAAAGGTACAAATATAAACCAGCGCCAACAGCAAAGTCTACTTTCGATCTGCGTATTGTAAACATGTTGGTACCTTTTAATACTTGAAGGCAAATCACTGTAGAATTAATGGCGACCTCTAAATTTGCTAAGTATTGATTTGCGTCCATCCAAGCCAGTAGAAGGATAGTTTATGCCCGACCATGTCTGTGCTTGTGAACCTAGCAAACACCAAACGTAAGTGCGAAATAGATCGTTTATTCATTCTATACCCGCTCTATAGGCCCTTAGAAGTGTCTAAGATAAATGTTGCTCCACTCTGTATTATTGCTCTTGCACTATGGAGCCCGAGGTGAACAGTTTGTGCCTTAGGAGATAGATGTAGAAGGAGGATCCCCATCATAGTTATTCTTTTCTGCGTCACCCCCCCAAAAATAAAGGTTGGCCAAGAACATAATATAAGGTCCCACATTTGACTGAAGTTCTGTCTTGAACCTTTATATTAAATTCGTTACAGATCCTGTTTCAAAAGCCCTTCCATGCCTATTCAGTTGCTGAATGGAATAAACGTTTTTGTCATTTGGAAATTATTTTATAGGCGCTTGCAGTTTCAGTCATAATACGTCTGAGGTTAATATATAATGAATCTATAAAAACACTGACGCTCACCAAAGGATCAGGATGAAGTTAAAATGATCAGCATACGACACTCCACAACCCAGTTGATGCACAAAACACAGTCAAATTTTTAACTGGATCTCGATAAAACTCATCGCGGTGACTGAACCACACTTTTTTGCGATGTAGTCTTATTTAATAGGAGGGTTAAGATATCATCGTAATGAGTACTTCACACTTTACTTGAAAGGTGTCAGCCTGAGTCACAGAAATGACAAGGGTAGTCAGTATGGCTATATTTTTTAAGATTGTAGAGGCTGCCCCACAGAATATTTGCATCAGTATATTAAAATGCACACACATTTTATTTCGTTTAAAAAATGTTTGTAACAATAACAACTCAAGACCGTCCCGTACGGTTTTAGAACAAGCTATTGATAACAATAGCGGAACCAGAAAGGCGGTCGCACTCCATGAAATAATTTACAAAGTCGTATGGTTTAATATAAGTGAATCCAAGGAAAATAAAATAAGTCTAAAAGTTGACAAAAACAGGGGCCAAAGTTAGCAAGTTAAAAATACCTGATTGGTTATTACGGGTTTTTGCTACACAAAAGAAGCAATGAGTAACTTTGACATTAACTCTCAAACTTAACAATGCGAATCTGAATAACAATGTTAACAATCAAGCCTGAAAAGAAGGAGGTTACTATTTTTGATAAAGAGCTAGCGAAAAATGATAGGCTTTGCAGCTAACAATCATAGTTTCGATTACTACCAAGCAAAACTACTTATGATGGAGAATCCGCTACGATCTGCATTACTTTCAATACTCTATTTTCATTTTGGACGAGCAGAGCACTGATGAAAAAACTTATATGATGGCAGGCCCACACTGTTTTTAAGAGCACTTCCATCAGGAAAGCTGCATATTGCGAAATATGAAATTATACAATTCCCTAATTAACAGTTTAAAAAGATTAGTTTGTGGGAGGGGTCGGATCATTTAATTTAAAAATGCAGATAAAACAGGGAAAACTCGTGTAATGTGATAACCAGCACAATGTTTTGGAAATGAAATAATTAATTTTGTTCTTAAAAAAATAATGTCGCGTGGGCCAAGAAGAACCAGGAGCTTACTTACCCCTGGAGGTGTAAAACTTTAGAATTACAAGGACCTTAGACGTTTGCGACTTTTGAACAGAAACGTTGAGATATGCAACCATTGTAAGGGATTGAGTAACACAAAAGATGGTGATTATACAACGCAAAGAGGTTTGGCGACAACAAAAAAGTTTCCTACACTAGAGCAACTGCGCAATGAAGAAAGCAAATAAAGCAGGCCAGTATGAATATAAAATAGTTCGAAAACCTTACAGCAAATGGCACTATAGAACCATATATAGAATGGACAAAAAAAATTTGAATACATAAGCCCATATACATTTTGTAAAAACCATCAAAAAAAATTTCAGAAAAAGCAATTCATTCAACTCAGGTCCTTTACATGTAAGTCTTATGCCAGAGGACAATTGCACTAAAAAGAAGATTGAAATAAAGAGCCAGAAGGGAATAAACAGTACATCCTCCAAGGGAGAAAAGAATCGGTTTTGAAAGATGCTTCTACAAAATACAGTTCATTCCGCAAAATGAAATATATAGACCCGTGTCACAATGATATTGAAAATTCTGTCTTAACAGATGTGAAGGGATGGGGTTGTGGGCGTTAGTGACGTCCTTCTAAAAGGAATTCTAATTATCTGGCAAAACTTAGACGTCGACAGTCTAAAGTCACCATCGTCATTCTTCAAATGGTGAGGATTTTAAGGTCATAACAACAAGCAGCAAAATCAATATTAGTCTAAATAGAAACAATCTTTACAGCACTGAATTGATTAATCTTACACATTTAGACCTTATAGTATTTTATTATACTGAACAAGTTTTGAACAGAGAGCATGATAAAAACAATACTGGATTAGATTAAAATTCTGTATAAAACTATGGAGCAGTTTAACTTTATGACAAAACCCCTCATTGTTCATTATTTGTGGGCAGACTGGTTGTGGAAAAACAATCTTTGTCCTCGACCTATTACAAACAGTTTATCGCTATAATTTTGATTATATTGTGATTTCTGTCCAACACTTAAATGGAACAAAAGCATATCATGATAGAAGTTTATATGGACAGATGATGACATATATTTAGTTGATCCTAGCAATAAACTGAGTGAGTGTTTAGAAACAGTTTTCTAAACTGTTTGAAGGAACGCAGACACTATTTATTATAGATGACTGTTCAGCAGAAAGAGACATAGTTAAAAAAAGAAACACTTGTCAAAACTGGCTTTCAGTGGAAGACATGCTAGGATAAGTGTGTGGATTTTATGTCAGAATATAAACTCGGTTTTAAAAGACTTTAGAGAACAGTTAAAGACTGTAGTTTTTTATTTCACATGAAAGACGAAGACTCATTTGATGAATGTTTGCGTGAAAATGATGTTATTGAAAATGACCAGGAAAAACATAGGATTAAGCAAAACTAAAATCTAAAAAATTTAGTAAAATTAGTATTGAAAACGGATAATCCTAACACAGTAATGCTTGTTTGTAGGTCGTTATGTTTTGGTTTATTGAAAGAGAATGTGGTGATGGATTATCAAAGAACAGTAGAGAACAGGAAATGCCAATCCTAGGTCGCATCCGCCCGAAACTAGTTGAGGGCGGATGTGAGTTAGGATTGCATTTTCCTGTTCTCTGCCCTACACGCACGATAAACTCGTTCGTTGTTTTGTCTTCGCCCCTGTCTTCAACTGCCCGTGACATGATGTGCCCTACACGCACGATAAACTCGTTCCATTTCCACAGATGAGATGGAGCAAGTTTCAAGAAAATAGCGTAGTATTTGTCTTCCTAACACAAAAGATCTCCATCTCTGTCTCTCTCTGCCTCTGCCTTAAGTCTGTCTCTGACTGTCTGTCCGTCTGTCTGTGTCGGTCTGTCTGTCTGTCTTTCTCTCTCAGTCTCTGCCTCCTCACTCTGTCCCCCCCCCCCCCCCCCCCCCCCCCCCACTTTCTCCTCCTTCTCTCTTTCATTTTTCTCTCTGTCTCCGTCCGTCTGTCTGTCTGTCTGTCTGCCTGCCTGCCTGTCTGTCTGTCTGTCTGTCTGTCTGTCTGTCTCTCTCTCTCTTCTCTCCTCTCTCTTTCTCTCTCTCTCTCTCTCTCTCTCTTCTCTCTCCTCTCTCCTCTCACTTCCTCCTTATCCGTGAGCGCGCCTTTACGCACTTGTGTGTGTGGTGTGTGTGTGTGTGTGTGTGTGTGTGTGTGTGTGTGTGTGTGTGTGTGTGTGCGTGCGTGCGTGTGTGCTTGCGTGCGTGCGTGCGTCCGTGTGTGTGTGTGTGTGTGGTGTGTAGTGTGTGTGTGTGTGTGTGTTGTGTGTGTGTGTGTGTGTGTGTGTGTGTGTGGAGGGGGGGGGAAGAGAGAGAGAGGAACATACCTGTTAAGTCCTCCCCACTCTTGGAAGTGTTCCTCTTGTTCCAGAATATTGACATTTCCTGGTGCTATTCATGGAGCGGGTCTTTATCTTGGAAGCAATTACTTCTCTCATTTTACCAAAAATGTTGGTTAAATGGAACTCTCCCCTACTATCTGGAAGAGGACGGTTGTAATACCAGTTCCAAAGCAAGGTAAGCGTAGATCCGAAATTGGCAGTTATCGTCCAATAGCTTTAACATCGCAAGTTGGTAAGATATTGGAAAAAATTGTTGAACGTCGTATTTTACATTTCTGCGAAAAGAACAATATTATTCCAAACAACCAAGCAGGTTTCAGGAAAGGAAGATGTACAACTGATCATCTGTCAAAATTACGAATCAAGTTAAAAAACAGTTTTCCAGAAGAAAAAGTACACTTGCTACTTTTTTTGATATTAGAAAAGCTTATGATAGTGTATAGCATGCTCGACTGCTTTATAAGCTAAAACATATTGGAATTAGTGGAGCAATGTATCAATTTGTAAAATGTTTCTTGTCTGGGAGATCTATTTGTACAAGAATTGGCACATGCTATTCGTCATTCAAGGATATTGATATTGGAATTCCTCAAGGATCTATCATTGCTCCAGTTCTTTTTAATATTCTTATTCATGATCTCCCAAACGTTCCATCTAACAATATCCATCTCGTTCAATATGCTGATGACATTGCTATATGGATGAATACAAACGTCAGAAAACAAACAAATAAGAGAGTTATTACACATGTTCAAAAACTATACCAAGTTGAGCTAGATAAGTTAGATTTATACATGAAAGAAAATGGTTTAGAACTTTCGGGAGAAAAGACACAATTAATGCTTTTTATTAATGGTGATGCTCCAAAGCATCCTCCTCAGCTTGTTATAAAAGGCAACACTCTTAAATATTCAAAAGCTGTAAAATTTTTAGGAGTCTATTTAACCCCAAAGTTAAAGGGGCGATATCATATTGAACACATAATAAGTAAAGCTAGACAAAGATTAAATTTTCTCAAAATAATTAATGCTCAGTCATGGGACAAGATACTCAAACACTTTTACACCTTGCTACCAGTTTAGTTCGATCGAAATTAACTTATGGTCAAGAGGTTTATTTCTCAGCTCCACAGACGCTGCTAAAAAAAATTACAAAGCATAGATAGTAAGGCTGTTAAGTTGGCACTTGGTGTGCCAGTACACACAAATACGCTCAAAACATACAGAGCAGCTAATCTGTTAACTCTTGAGGACCAACGGAAGTTGGCCACCGCAAAGTATGTGACTAGATGTCTTTCAGTTTCTAATTCAGTGACAAATGACATTTTCTCTGACTCAAGACAGGATTTCCCGAAAAGAGCGCAAAACATTTCATATCTTCAACCTATTAGAAACTATACAGATGATCTTTTTAAGAGTTGTGATATTGATATTACATCAATCTCAAGTAGTCCCATAATACCCATTATTCCTCAATGGGCATATTTCTGCTAGATTCGATACAGATTATACAACTCTAAAAAAAGAGGATAACATCAATCTTATATCCGTTGAAGCAAAAGAACATCTAGAAAATAAGTATCCAAATCATTTAAAGATTTTTACAGACGGTTCAGTTTTGGAATCATACACAGGGCTGGATTTGCTATTCCTGCTTTCAAGATAAGAAAGTCCATTTTGTCTAGGAAAAGGTTTTCTGTTTACTGCAGAACTATATGCAATTCTTATGGCCTTATCCTTCATAGTTGATATTGATACTGCGATTTATAGCATTTTACTTTGTGTTGACTCAAAATCTGTTCTTTACAGTCTGCAAAACTGGAATGCAAAAGTTCGAAAAGACTTGATATTTGACGTAAAATACTTAATACATTCAATTATATGTAAAGGTATTAATGTAGAATTTTGTTGGATTCCATCTCGCTGTGGTATTTGGGGAATGAAATGGCTGATAGATCAGCGAAAGAAGGAGCTATTAGAAAACATCCTGACAGTACACTACAATTAGAAAAACATGAAATAAATTCGATGTTAGAAAGTCGTATAATGACAGAAAAGCTTCCTTCAAAGTCAAAAATATTACCGTGTTCGAGATCCTTGTCTAGTCTCATTTACAAAATTCGATTAAATTCATGGAAGACTAAATTTTCAAAAAATGTAGAATGTGCTTGCGGTCATTCAATATCAATTGAACATATTCTTTTTGATTGCCCATTGCTATCCTTGTTATACAACATATCTGGGATAGATGTAGCAAAAATGCGATCTTTAAATGATATAATCTACAGCGAAGAAATGATACAAATTGCATCAGTTTTATCCAGCACTATACTTGCAAATTTATTGTAAACATTAAATCATTTATAGTTATTGTATGAATGTTTATACGTAGCCTTTCACACATGAGTGCATATTCACACTAACACACACACACACACACACACACACACACACACACACACACACCACACACACACACACACACACACATACGCACAGTACACAAACACACACACACACACTCACAACACACACACACGCACACACGCGCGCGCGAGCGCGCTCGCAAACACAGACACAAACTCTTACACAGCCCGTTTTAATTTTTTTTGTTTTTTTTTTTTTTTTTTGTTTTTATTTTTTTTGGATTGGTTTATTTCTAGTCTAATATCACCATTGTTGTGAACAGACGTTAAATTAAATCAATCAAATCAATCAAATCAATCTTTTGTTGTTGTTGTTTAAATTGAAAACGGCCGTGGCTCGGCTGTTTGAAGCTTAGCTACCCACCATAACAGTTATCATCAGCACCGCGCCATGCCGTGAACCCTTCATCTCCCAGAGGGTGAGACATACGGTTGAACATCAGCACCGCGCCATGCCGTGATCCCTTCATCTCCCAGAGGGTGAGACGTACGGTTGAACATCAGCACCTCGCCATGCCGTGTGCCCTTCATCTCCCAGAGGGTGAGACGTACGGTTGAAAATCAGCACCTCGCCATGCCGTGTGCCCTTCATCTCCCAGAGGGTGAGACGTACGGTTGAAAATCAGCACCTCGCCATGCCGTGTGCCCTTCATCTCCCAGAGGGTGAGACGTACGGTTGAACAAGTCCAAATGGGGCATGGAGGAATGAAAGCCAGAAAATCCTCCTCCTACGTATCGAGTGTTGTGAAGAGCTGGTCATTTCGCGATCCGCCAAAAGTGCTATTTTCTTCTGCAGCCATAAAGTGCTTGTTTGTTTCTCTGTCTGTGTGTAGCCGGGAAATGGGATGACAGACAAACAGGTATCCCAGACACACACTCAGCACGTAAATCGGCTGCTATTTTCTTTCAGAACGTACACAAGTTCATCTAAACAGCACTTCGTCAGTGGCTCGATGCCAGCTTCCGCACCTACTCGCTTGCTTGGGTCCCGACTGTTGGGGCTGTATCCAGGAGATCCCTCCCTTCTGTACAGTACGTCATAGCTTCATCTTTACATCAGACCAGATGACGTCAGAAGGAGAATGACACTTGACTTGGTCGGGAAAAGACAATAGAACTTGTTTCATGTCTGTTCGAATATTTCTATTACACTGTTTGCATGGAGATGATGTAAAATATACAGAGAAAAGCCTTTACTCATATTTGTATTTTATTTCATTTTATTTTTATTCATATTTTCTTACAAAACTTGGCAGCTGGATAGACAGGGCAGTGGGTAATTGCAAATCTCTCGTTATGAAATGTTTGTTTGGACGCTAGATTTATTTAGCTCATCACTTCCTGTAACATAGAACAAGGCAGACAAACGAACAAAGTAATGTGTAATCTCTTCTTTCTTATTGGTAAACCTGTGACGACAGTAGGGGCCTCTCTCTGTCTCTCTGTCTCTTTCTCTGTCTCTCTGTCTGTCTCTCTCTCTCTCTCTCTCTCTCTCTCTCTCTCTCTCTCTCTCTCTCTCTCTCTGTGTGTGTGTGTGTGTGTGTGTGTGTGTGTGTGTGTGTGTGTGTGTGTGTGTGTGTGTGTGTGTGTCTGTCCTTCTGTCTCACTGATTCTGTCTCTATGTCTCTCTCTGTCTGTCTGTCTGTCTGTCTGTCTCTCTCTCTCTCTCTCTCTCCTCCTCTCTCTCTCTCTCTCTCTCTCTCTCTCTCTCTCCCCTCTCTCTCTCTCTCTCTCTCTCTCTCTCTCTCTCTTTTTGTGAATGTCCAACTGAAATTCTGCCCTGTGTTTACACCTCAGCTTTCAAAACATTACTGATTAAAAAGAAGTAAAGAAAATAAGCAAAACATACATACGAACAAATTACCTTTTGCAGATCTTGTACACCAAGGTCCTAATTTGATGCCTGGGGACCAATTTTACTTGATAAGGTTTCACACACGCACACACACACACACACACACACACACACACACACACACACACACACACACACACACACACACACACACACACACACACACACACACACTAAGATGCCACGTTTATTGTCTTTTTGCTAGTACGTTTTTGTTCCATGTTTTTGAATTGCAGTTTATTTAAGACGTCGCCCTGGCAGTCTTAGTCCAGTTCTCCTGAGACCTTGAGAACCGAAGCAGGGAAACTATTGGCGCTGTTTACTTGTCCACACTCATTTCCTGTTCTGCTTGAATTTCCATTTGTCGGATTTTTTTATTTTGTTTTTTATCTCCCAAGGAGAGAGAGAGAGAGAGAGAGAGAGAGAGAGAGAGAGAGAGAGAGAGAGAGAGAGAGAGAGAGAGAGAGAAGACAGACAGACAGACAGACAGACAGGCACAGACAGACAGGCAGGCAGAGAGAGAGAGAGAGAGAGGGATGGGAGGGGGCTGGGGGTGGGGAGACAGACTGACAGACAGAGCGACAGACAGACAGAGAGAGAGAGAACGAACGAACGAACGAGCACCGTAAACTGACTGCCATTCTTGTTATCTCCTCTTGTTTTAAGTGTCGTTTAGGCGTGTGTTGATTTTATTGCAGAAGCGTGAATCCGCCCCCGATGTTCCTTTAACAAACATGCTACCGCTCAGTTCCTCGCTATGCCATGCGCTGACTACATCAGGTTGATACTGATACTGTTGAAAGGGGAGACTATTACACCAGACAACAAAACAGCTGACTATTATTCTTCAGGAGACTTTCTTCAAATAAGAAATACTGCTGCCTTCAACAGAAAAAAGTATTCCCTTCCTAACGGCAATTGAAACTTCTGCTGCCTTAATTTTTTTTTCTAAGCTATGAAAAGCTAACTCCGCAACAGCTGTTTGAAGCAGTCATCTCCCTTCACGTCTGCTGTGCGCTGATGTGTATGCTTTATGGAACGGTCCAATGTGGAGAGGGGTGACAGTGTGTGATGAAATCTGTGTTGTAAGTTGTACTTATGTGCTCTTGGCTGTGCTTCTTACCTCTATTCATGAGTCTGCCGATTCACATTTTTCGTTTGTTTTCAAATCATGTTTACTTTTCGGCGTTTACGTATCATTCTTTTTTTAGTTTGCAGCTGTTGCTACTTTCATCATCATCATCATCATCATCATCATCATCATCATCATCATCACCACCATCGCCACCATCATCATCGTCATCATCATCAGCAACAGCAGCAGCATCATTAATGTCATAAATACGAGAAGAAGAAAAAGAAAAAAATGCAGAGGAGATTTTCTATCCCTTCCACCGATCTAAAACCTGTAGGTCAGACTTACCTGACAGACCTCTGGCAAGAAGCGGACTGGGACACACAGACGGGGAGCAAACTCTTTCAAACCCATCCAGACCTGAACGAATACCAGCCACTAGTGGCTTTACAGAGTACACACGTTTGTGCCAATTACACACAGGCCAGTCCTTTTACACCCAGTGCTGTCTTTTAAAGTAAAAGGGGAAGGGCTCCGAGGTGCATTCCATGTCAATCACCACTCAGTATTTAATTAAGCACGTTCTCAGAAACTGCTGAGACAGTCAGACATGCACACTTAACGTCCCACTCCATGAACGCCTTGTTCAGAGACGTTCCACTTGATTTCATTTTCGACTTCCTGAAAGACTTTCACATTCTTTTTTTTAAATTTGATTTAAGATGTTATGAAAGGCAAATTTTGAGTTTTGAAAAATCCGCTCTGTGTGTGTGTGTGTGTGTGTGTGTGTGTGTGTGTGTGTGTGTGTGTGTGTGTGTGTGTGTGTGTGTGTGTGTGTGTGTGTGTGTGTGTGTGTGTGAGAGAGAGAGAGAGAGAGAGAGAGAGAGAGAGAGAGAGAGAGAGAGAGAGAGAGAGAGAGAGACAGACAGACAGACAGACAGACAGACAGGCACATGTTTATTGGCATTAGCTTTTTACAGCCTTAGTGCCAAGGGGAACAATTTCTGAAATAGCAGTATACTAATAGCAACGAGAAAAGGGACAATACTCATGCACATCCACTTACATGTATACTTCAACCACGCGCAATTTCCAATCTAGGGTAACACTCCACACACACACACACACACACACACACACACACACACACACACACACACACACACACACACACACACACACACACACACACACACACACACAAACCATCATCATCATAAATACTAGACTCGACCATCCATCTGTAGTTATTCAAGTACTAAGCGTTCATTGGAACTCAAGAAAATTTCGAGTAGTTATTTTGTCTTTTCAGTTTCTCTCGCTTTTTTTTTCTCCTTCACTGTAGCTTTTTTTCCGCCTAATACCTTTTTGTTCTGTCTTTTTTCTTTTTCTTTGTAATTACTTTCGTTATGTTACCATTGTCATTTTTTCTCTCTTTTTTATCTTTAGTGTCAGTGTTGATCGGATGACAGTATCTTGTTCCTCGTATTATTTGCTTCTGTAATAAATTTTGAAAGCGATGTTGTCATTTCTTTGTCTCCGGATATAAGAATAGCTACTAAATCATGTCTTCTGGAAACAGGTAAAGAAAACAAACTATACTTATTTCGAATTGATTCATATGCAGGGCAATGAAAGATAAAATGCCGTTCGTCTTCAACTCCCTTACAACACATTAAGCACAAATTATCCATTTCCTGATCGTCAATAAACCATCTTCTGTTAGCCTTTAATCCAAGAGTTCTCATTCTTAGTCTGGCAAAAAGACTTCGATGCCATCGATTTTTAATGACTGAGATATTTTCCGGTTGAGTTGACATGGAAGAACGAGAAGAATGTAAAGGGAGAGAACGTGTTGCCAGAAAATGAGGAAGAAAGAATTGTGTGGTGTGATGAAAACGTGAAGATTTATCAAGATGAAATTGATTCATGTGAGTTTATAGAATGCTTGAAGAGAGCGAAAGATATTTTGAAGGATGATATTAATGGATGTGTCGATGTTTTTGTAAATGCATTATATGTAGCGGCAGCATGTATGATTCGGGTAAGTTGGAAAGTGAACAGACAGACAAATTTTATGTGGTTTGATAAAGAATGTACTCAAAAGAAAACAACTGTTCAAGGGGTTCTAAGGAGCTGGCGAAGTTCAAAAACAAACTTAGCAGAACGTAAGGAACTATATGTCAACGAGAGAAAGATATATAACAAATTGAGAAAGGAGAAAAAAGAGAAGTATGACGAGATTAGGCTTCAAAAATTAAGAGAGTCGATTAATGACCCAAAGTTATTTTCAACCATCAGATCTGTAAATAGAAAAAGTGTAATTTATAATGAAATTAATTCTCAGCAGAGAGAGAGAGAGAGAGAGAGAGAGAGAGAGAGAGAGAGAGAGAGAGAGAGAGAGAGAGAGAGAGAGAGAGAGAGATCTGTGTTCGGAACTGACATCGAGATGACAGCCCTGATATGGTCTTCGTGGTCGGCTGGACTATAAACCACATGAATTATAAATTGTATTTTAATTATTACTATTGTTAAGGATCAATTACGAAGAAAACCACAATGGTATTTCTTCTTTTTTTCTTCTTCTCTTCTTCTTCTTCTTCTTCTTCTTCTCTTCTTCTTCTTCTCCTCCTCCTCCTCCTCCTCCTCCTCCTCCTCCTCCTCCTCCTCCTCCTCCTCCTCCTCCTCCTTCTTCTTCTTCTTCTTCTTCTTCTTCTTCTTCTTCTTCTTCTTCTTCTTCTCTTCTTCTTCTTCTTTCCCAAAGACAAGATTTTTCACTAACCGGTCGTACCATTAAGCCTTTTGGGTGAAAGGCGACGGATTGCTTTGTGTTGCCGAAATAATATTGTTTACTGGGCAGACTTGTACAACATTTTTATTTCTTCTTTTTTTTTCCTAAATAAAAGTACCTCCAATGTTTGGTTTTAATACAACTAGATTTTCTGGTTGGCGGTCTTGCATCATTATGTTTGGTCGTTGAAAATGTTTTTGTTTTTGTTTTGTTTCTTTTATTTTGTTTTCTTTTGTTTGGTCTGTGCCGTAGGTGAGGAGGTGAGGGGGGGACGAAATAGCTGAGAAAGCAGAGCACAGTATTCGTAATCCTCATGCTGATGATCATGGGGCCGAGGTTCGAATCTCCGCCAGGCCGTTTCAGTGTGAGGGGGTTTTACCCTCGGAATTACCATTGGTTCTGACTCCATTTTGCGAAACGTCGTTCGAATGAGACTATAAACCGAGGCTTCCTGTGAAAACACACACACAACATCTTACATACATGTAAAATCCAATCAACAATAATCGGAAGAGAAGGCCAGTTTTGCCGCTAGTATGGAAGACACAATACGCATAGCAATTTTGCAGAATTGAAAGAATAACATGATATCACACACACACACATACACGCGCGCGCGCGCGCACACACACACACACACACACACACACACACACACACACACACACACACACACACGCGCGCGCGCGCGCGCGCGCACGTACGCACACACGCACACAAACACACACACACATATACATCCATACCCCCCCCCCCCCCCCCGCTCCCATACGAAAATGGTATTCTCCGAAGGAGAATGAGCGAATGCCGCATCAGCAGGCAACTCAGCAATCGGCTGTACCCTGGTAGGCAGTCTGTTGTGTAAACGAGAGCGTGTATTGTAAAGCGCGTAGAGATTGGTATCTGACAGAGGATGGGTACTGTATAAGAGCTCATCATCATCATGATAAATCTATCACATTGTTTCGTGACGTAAAAGTTCTGTTCTGCAGTTGCGACTCTTGAATCATTGAGCTTTTAGTGAACACCATTGCCCATTCTCTCTTCTTTACCTTCTTCTTCTCTTCTTCTTCTTCTTCTTCTTCTTCTTCTTCTTCTTCTGCTCCTCCTCCTCCTCCTCCTCCTCCTCCTCCTCCTCCTCCTCCTCCTCCTCCTCCTTCTTCTTCTTCTTCTTCTTCTTCTTCTTCTTCTTCTTCTTCTTCTTCTTCTTCTTCTTCGTTTTGTATTGTTTTGTCTCTGTGGGTAAGTAAGTGCATAGCCATCTCTATTCATGGATCATCATCATTCATGGGCCTTTCTAAAATCCGTTCTGGATAACGCTACTGCACGCATCATTTGACACCGGATGGTGTGATAAGTCATCTTGTCTCTCTTTAACTTAACGTGGCATTTTGACTCTGCTGTAAGTACATACTTCAGGGATCACCTTCTTGTAATCAAAGAAAATAAGTGGGGTGGGAAGGGTACTAGGTGTGCAGGAATCTGAGCCGCTTTAACCTCATTCTCTGAGACCTGTGTGCATGCTACATTTAACAAACTCTCTCTCTCTCTCTCCTCTCTCTCTCTCTCTCTCTCTCTCTCTCTCTCTCTCTCTCTCTCTCTCTCTCTCTCTCTCTCTCTCTCTCTCTCTTGTTTAGTTTGCATGTGTGTGTGTGTGTGTGTGTGTGTGTGTGTGTGTGTGTGTGTGTGTGTGTGTGTGTGTGTGTGTGTGTGTGCAATATGTTATAATAATGAGGTTGTTTGCTATTTTCATATATAAAAAAAAGTTTTGTTTTTGTTTTGTTTTTCTTATTGCTGTGTTTAATTTTGTCAAATTGATTTAATTGTTCCTTTCATTTATTGTTATTCTGAGGGCATAGTGTAAAAAAGCTTCCAGCTTATCTATTCACCCTCATTAAAGATTTCGAGTTTCGAGTTTCGAGTTTCTCTCTCTCTCTTTCTCTCTCTCTCTCTCTCTCTCTCTCTCTCTCTCTCTCTCTCTCTCTCTCTCTCTCTCTCTCTCTCTCTCTCTCTCTCTCTCTCTCTCTCTCTCTCTCTCTCTCTCTCTCTCTCTCTCTCTCTCTCTCTCTCTCTGCGGCACGACATATAGGATATACGAAAAGCTTCCCTAACTAAGTATATGCCGCTGTTGCTGCTGCTCCTGCTGCTGATAATGATGATGATGATTGTTGTTGTTGCAGCTGTTGATGATGTTGCTGCTGCTGCCTCTGCTGTTGCTGCTGCTGGTGGTGTTCTGGCCATCGTCATCGTCATTGTTATTGTTATTGTTGATGTTGTTGTTGTTGTTGTTGTTGTTGATGATGATGTTCTTACTGTTATCAAGACGGCAACAACAACAACAGCAACAACAACAACAACTACTACTACTACTACTACTACTACTACTACTACTACTACTACTACTACTACTACTACTACTACTACTACCACTACTACTACTACTACTACTACTTTTCCTTCTGCTACTACTACTACTACTACTACTATCGCTACTTCCACCACCACTACTACTACTACTACTACTACTACTACACTACTACTACTACTACTACTACTACTACTAACTACTACTACTAAATCGAATGACAACCCTATCCCCATCTTCTCAGCAAACTGTGAATTTTGTCAGTGGAGAAGCCTGAAATCAATCATTGTGTGACGTGATAATGAAATCAATCATTGTGTGACGTGATAATGAAAT
>CM031611.1:87927331-87929831 GCA_018398815.1 Conus ventricosus | reverse complement strand
CATGTTGTGATCAACAATTTGGTTTAGCTCCAAGTCTCCCACCTACACAATCCTCAACCCTCCACCCTCTCCTTCGCATGATTCCCCCACCCCACCCCACCCCGCCCCACTTCTCTCTTTAAGGATTTTGTTGCCATTTAAAAATCATTCACATATGTCGCTCTGACAGCTCCAACAAAATTCACTCCCATCCACATCACATCTCTCCAGGCAAAAGCAACGAAGAAGGTAAGAAAGAACTCTGGCTCTCAGCTGAAAACAAAATGAAGCACGCACTGCGCAGTGTTATAATCATTTGACTGAGAGTGAAGTTTTCCAGCTACGTAATTTCTATGTTCCTGAGAGGCTTGTTTTGCCCTCAGAATGTCGCAACCCCACGATTTGTGTCACTGCGTGGCAAAGAGGAGATGTGGAAAAGGATGGGTAAGGTTGGGAGGGAATCGTCCGTTAGGGTAATGTGGGTGGGGGGGGGGGGGGGGGGGGGGGGGGGGAATTGAGCATGTTTGATCGTGAATTGGGATATTATGGGAAGAGAGCACCCCACGATTTGGGGCTATTTGCAACAAATGGGTGCGAGATGGCCCGCACTGCTCTCAGTCGATTCCTGTGAATGCAATTGGTATCCCATCACCCTGTCTACAGATTCTTTTTTTTTTTTTCCTTTTTCTTTCGTCCTTTTCGCTTTAGTTAGGGGGAAGCTTTTCGTGTGTTCTGTCTGTCCTGTCACACGGAGAGAGAGAGAGAGAGAGAGAGAGAGAGAGAGAGAAGAGAGAGAGAGAGAGAGAGAGAGAGAGAGAGAGAGAGAGAGAGAGAAACAGACAGACACACAGACACACAGACACACAGACACACAGACAAAACCTGCTCGGCCCATTAAACATTGCTTGCTGTGCCGTGTTGCTGTGCCGTGCAGTGCACACAGCGGGTGATGCCCATAAAGGACACTGTTTATACTGTGCCGTGCAGTGCACACAACGGCTGATGCCCATAAAGGACATGGTTTATACTGTGCCGTGCAGTGCACACAACGGCTGATGCCCATAAAGGACATTGTTTATACTGTGCCGTGCAGTGCACACACCGGGTGATGCCCATAAAGGACACGTTTATACTGTGCCGTGCAGTGCACACAGCGAGTGATGCCCATAAAGGACACTGTTTAACTGTGCCGTGCAGTGCACACACCGGGTGATGCCCATAAAGGACACGGTTTATACTGTGCCGTGCAGTGCACACAGCGAGTGATGCCCATAAGGACACGGTTTATACTGTGCCGTGCAGTGCACACAGCGAGTGATGCCCATAAAGGACACGGTTTATACTGTGCCGTGCAGGGCACACAGCGGGTGATGCCCATAAAGGACACTGTTTAACGTCCGTGCAGGCAACCCCCGGGTGATCCCAAAAGGACAGTTTTACTGTGGCCGGCAGGGGACACAACAGGATGCCCCAAAAGGGGCACGGTTTAAATGTGCCGTGCAGGGGACACAGGGGTGAGCCCATAAAGGACACTGTTTTCTTTTCCGTGCAGGCAACAGCGAGTGATCCCCCAAAAGGGGAAACCTGATACGTGCCGTGCAGTGCACACAGGGGGGGAACCCCCAAAGGACACTTTTTATACTGTGCCGTGCAGTGCCCACAACGAGTGATGCCCTAAGGACACTTTTCAACTGTGCCGTGACACAGGGGGTGATGCCCATAAAGGGAAAAGGGTTTATACTGTGCCGGCAGTGCCCCAGCGGGTAATGCCCAAAAAGGCACGGTTTAAACTGTGCCGGCAGTGCAACACAGCTGATGCCCATGGGGGAAAACTTTTTAACTAGCCTGCAGTGAAACGCGGCTATGCCCAAAAGGGACACTGTTTAACGGGCCCCGGCGGCACACAGGGGCTGTGCCCATAAAGAACACTGTTTAACTGTCCCCTGCAGGGCACACAGGAGTGATGCCCATAAAGGACCTTTTTTAAACTGTCCGGCAGTGCACGTGCGGGTGATCCCCTAAAGGACCACGGTTTATACGTGCGTGCATGCACAGGGGGGATGCCAAAAGGGACACTTTTTAAAACTGTCCCCGGCAGTGACACACGAGTAAACCCCCAAAAAGGACACGTTTAACGTGCCGTGCAGTGCTACAGGGGGGTATGCCCATAAAAGGCCTGTTTATACGGCCGTCAGTGCACACAGCGCTGATGCCAAAAAAACCTTTTTTATCCCTACCACGGAACGACTGCCACATTGTACTGAGTTCCCCAGAAGAAAAAATCTCCGTTAAAAAAAGAGCCTTTTAAATGTCTACCCAGCAAAAAATCTCTCTCCTCCCTCTCTTTCTTCTTTCTCTCTCTCTCTCTCTCCCCTCTCTCTCCCCTTCTCTCTCTCCCCTCTCTCTCTCTCTTCTTTCTCTCTCTCTCCTCTCTCTCCTCTCTTTACATTACATCAACCTAAATTTTTCCCCCCTCTTCTAGAAAACGACAGCAAAACAGCAAAAACCAAACACACAACAC
>CM031611.1:87919831-87922331 GCA_018398815.1 Conus ventricosus | reverse complement strand
GAGGAGGAGGAGAAATGGTAGCAGCAGCAGCAGTAGAAGTAGTAGGAGAAGGAGGAGGAGGAGAAATGGTAGCAGCAGCAGCAGTAGAAGTAGTAGGAGAAGGAGGGGGAGGAGGAGGAGAAATGGTAGCAGCAGCAGCAGCAGTAGAAGTAGTAGGAGAAGGAGAGGAGAAATGGTAGCAGCAGCAGTAGAAGTAGTAGGAGAAGGAGGAGGAGGAGAAATGATAGCAGCAGCAGTAGAAGTAGTAGGAGAAGGAGGAGGAGGAGAAATGGTAGCAGCAGCAGTAGAAGTAGTAGGAGAAGGAGGAGGAGGAGAAATGGTAGCAGCTGCAGTAGTAGTAGTAGGAGAAAGAGGTGGAAGAGAAATGGTAGCAGCAGTAGAAGTAGAAGTAGTAGGAGAAGGAGGAGGAGAAGAAATGGTAGCAGCTGCAGTAGTAGTAGAAGTAGTAGGAGAAGGAGGAGGAGGAGAAATGGTAGCAGCAGCAGTAGAAGTAGTAGGAGAAAGGAGGAGGAGGAGAAATGGTAGCAGCAGCAGCAGCAGTTAGAAGTAGTAGGAGAAGGAGGAGGAGGAGCAATGGTAGCAGCAGCAGCAGCAGCAGCAGGCAGCAGCAGCAGCAGCAGCAGCAGCAGCAGCAGCAGCAGCAGCAGCGGCAGCAGCAGTAGTATGTGGGAGGCATGACAGTTGTCCACAGGTCTTTATGATGCCAACTGACAAACAGAACTGTCCAAGTCCATTGGCCCTTTCGTGAAACCAACCACACTGTGTCGTATTCCAAAACAAGATTTTCTAAGTTGCTAAGTCTTGGACCGCTGAGCCTTTCTTTTTGAGATATGGGTATTGTCTTGCCTTGTGTTGTCAAAGCATACTTCTTGTGATGGGTTTAGGAATATCGGGCTCTTTTGTATAACCTAGCACAGTATTCTGTGTTGTCAAAGCATACTTCTTGTGATGGGTTTAGGAATATCGGGCTCTTTTTGTATAACCTAGCACAGTATTCTGTTTTGTCAATGCATACTTCTTGTGATGGGTTAGGAATATCGGGCTCTTTTTGTATAACCTATCACAGTATTCTGTGTTGTCAAAGCATACTTCTTGTGATGGGTTTGGAATATCGGGCTCTTTTTGTATAACCTATCACAGTATTCTGTGTTGTCACCCAAAGATTCCCCAGCAGGACCAAGGAGCTTTCTACGAAAACCATCCCATATGTTGTGACGGGACATCTCCATCTGGACCCCGCAGATTGGAGCGTTCATGGATTTGTTTATTCTTTTCGTTTTGTTTTTGTTTTTCCATAAGCCACTCGATTATTTTGTGCTGGAAAAGCAATCGTCTGCAGTTGGCAGTCTCGGATCACTGAGCATTTAAAACAGCAAATAAGAAATGCATTGTGCAAAGGGACAATCTAGATTACAATCCTGGACCACCCCGCTTTTTTGAATAGCGTCTTGTCCCTTTGGGGACTGATGTATCTCTACAGATTGCCGGGTGAACTGACGTGACGTTCCATGGATCATAAAGCGTGTGCTTTTGGAAGATCTGTCCTGAAATGGCGCTGCTGGACGCATCATACGAGTCTGAATAATGTGGTGGTTCTTTTCGTTTCTTCTATTGTCTTCTTTTGCCTCCTCCATCACTTTATGTTACATACTCTCTCTCTCTCTCTCTCTCTCTCTCTCTCTCTCTCTCTCTCTCTCTCTCTCTCTCTCTCTCTTCTCTCTCTCTCTCTCTCGCTCGCTCGCTCTGTGCACCTTACCCATAATACAATCAACACACTTGGTTAGATGCACTGCTCAAATTTTACTGAACCCATCCCATTCCATCCTCATCCCATCCACACCCCCCCCCCCCCCCCCCCCATATCCCCCTCCCCACCCTTACCCCCCAATTCAGAAAAAAAGCTCAAGGAAAAACAACGCCATCTTTCTTCCCGATTGGCGTCCATCAGTGTGTTCTGCCGTCATTTACAAATCGTTCACATAAGTCAAAGTGACAGCTTTAGTGCTGTATTGCTTACCTCTCTCCCATCCATCAGGCTTTCTGAGGTAAGAGTAACTAACGTAAGATAGAACTGTCAGCAAAGCTGAGGCATAGATTGCAGGCTGTCTGTTCCGTTTGGCTTGGATGAAAGCATTTCCACGCTCTACTGTGTTCAGGAGAAATCTGGTTACACTGCGGTATGTCGCAATGTTTTTTTTTTCCCAACATGACATTGATAGGAGGGGTTGCAGGACGAGAGAGGATGAGAATGGGTTTAAGGTACACACATCGTTGTTTAACTGCGACAATATGTGGGGAGTATCGGCATGATTTCTCGCACGTTGCAGCTAACGGTCGTAGGATGTCCCTTATTAATGTGAGCCGACATTTGTGAATTACTTCCAACACAATGAGCAAGACTATACACGTATATGTTCATATATCTGAGGCCAGCCAGCTGTTTAACACCCGATTCATTTCTGACAAATTGCGGTATTTGGAAATTAGAGAAAACAAACAT
>CM031611.1:87902331-87904831 GCA_018398815.1 Conus ventricosus | reverse complement strand
CTCATAGAAAATACGCATTTTGTCCCTGAAGCCACAGGTAAGGCATTATTTCGAGGTTCAAATTATGTTCTCAGGAAGGGGAGAGGGTGGGAGAGGGGACGCTTGTAGTGGTGGTGGTGGACATCAAATAATGTGAATATATATACGACATGTGACTTCTGAAAATTGGCGAACAGCAATATTGTGGTTCAAAAAAAAGTTCTTGGTCGGTGTGTACATTGGTGCAAGTCTTTAAGAAATCGAAAAGGCAAAACCATTAGATGTGTACATACTTAATAGAACGCGCAGTTAAATGATCAAGTCTTTACTTAACAGAAAACACAAAATGAGCAAAATATTATGTCTTGCTAACAGCAGGTCAGGCAGACATGAAGCATCCTAGCTTCTCTCCTGCTGCAACAGGCTTCAGGAGAAGCATCTGTGTCCCTGCAATGCCATCCTCATCTGTGTCCCTGCAATGCCATCTCCATCTGTGTCCCTGCAATGCCATCCCCATCTGTGTCCCTGCAATGCCATCACCATCTGTGTCCCTGCAATGTCATCCCCATCTGTGTCCCTGCAATGCCATCCTCATCTGTGTCCCTGCAATGCCATCCCCATCTGTGCAATGCCATCCCCATCTGTGTCCCTGCAATGTCATCCCCATCTGTGTCCCTGCAATTCCATCCCCATCTGTGTCCCTGCAATGCCATCACCATCTGTGTCCCTGCAATGCCATCACCATCTGTGTCCCTGCAATGCCATCCCCATCTGTGTCCCTGCAATGCCATCCCCATCTGTGTTCCTGCAATGCCATCCCCATCTGTGTCCCTGCAATGCCATCCCCATCTGTGTCCCTGCAATGCCATCCCCATCTGTGTCCCTGCAATGCCATCCCCATCTGTGTCCCTGCAATGCCATCCCCATCGGTGTCCCTGCAATGCCATCCCCATCTATGTCCCTGCAATGCCATCCCCATCACCATCTGTGTCCCTGCAATGCGATCACAATCTGTGCCCCTGCAATGCCATCCCCATCTGTGTCCCTGCAATGCCATCCCCATCTGTGTCCCTGCAATGCCATCCCCATCTGTGTCCCTGCAATGCCATCCCCATCTGTGTCCCTGCAATGCCATCCCCATCTGTGTTCCTGCAATGCCATCCCCATCTGTGTCCCTGCAATGCCATCCCCATCACCATCTGTGTCCCTGCAATACCATCCCCATCTGTGTCCCTGCAATGCCATCCCCATCTGTGTTCCTGCGATGCCATCCCCATCTATGTCCCTGCAATGTCATCCCCATCTGTGTCCCTGCAATGCCATTCTCGTCTGCACACCAATCTTTCCAAGTGACGTTTCACATGTACTGATGTTTCTTCACCTATCGTTTAGACAGCCCTGCTCCATATTGAGAAATAATGCTTGTGGTGTGTTCTATCGTCTTAATAATAAAATGAACATTGACAAACATTACAGAAAGCGTCCTTGGCGTGAATACAGTTATTACCCGAGAGGAAGTTCTGAAGTGTCAAGGACTTCATATAGAATTTCATATTCTACAGAGTGATCAGTAAAATGACCAATACTATCTCACCCATCAGCACTACAACTGACTGTAAGCCTTGGACTTGCAAGGCCTGGAGTTTTGTGCAGTATCTCCTTTACCATGACACCTGTTCCATCAGAAGAAATAATGCACTCTGCTTGCCTGTTCGTCACTTCATCCTTCACTCACTTACACTGGTCAGCATTGTCCATGTTCTTCTTTGTCACAGTACGAGCGCCTAATGACCATATCCTCCCCTTACCACCAACCAGACATGGCTGTTACCATGCCTCCAGGCAGTCTACGTCATTGCAGACACGACAGGGCAGACTTTGCTGTCTGGCACCCCGTCAACTTTGAGGTTTCTGAGAGCGCTGTGGCGGGTCAAGGGACGTGTTATTATGGCGGTCCTGGGGAGAGGAAGGAGGTGGAAGACCTTAGCCAATCACAAACAAAATGGGCCGCGGAGCTGGTGGCAAACGGACGGCAATTTTGTGGGCCATTTTCAGCGTTTTCCATTATGCTGCAGACAAGTCTGGAACCAAGCAGTAATCGGAGAGATCAAGGAATTACAGCTCTGCAGATGATTATCTAGCCAAGATGTGTAAAGGGTGCAGGACGCAAGGAGAAAGTTAAATTGCTAAAGAGAGGGGAAAAAGATGGGGAGACAGATAGAGAGACAGATTGAGATACAGATGGGATGGCTAAGACACTACTTTGATCTTGCAGAGATTTTGAAGTTCGATTGAAAGAGAAGAAAGAAAATTAATGATTAATGTACAGGACAGCACCAACATAAATCTACAAAATAAACATCGTTTCTCTCAGAATGTAACTCAAAACACCCACACCTCCACATCTCCCGTCCTTGTCCTCTGTAAAGGTGGAACATTTTATACAAAATCGAAGCCAGACGACGCTAAAACGTTATGCGTTGATAGACACCAATTTGGAACACAGTCCATCGGTTTTCCA
>CM031611.1:87872331-87884831 GCA_018398815.1 Conus ventricosus | reverse complement strand
GTTATTATTATTAATGGCATCCCAGCCTGTTCGGGCATGTATGATAAAATTTTCAAAGGACAAGAAGATGATTTGTCAAAAGAATCAATGTCTTTTGTCAGACCAAGAATATTTTCATATATCTGTTGTCAGACCAAGAATATTTTCATATAAAGCAGCTTAGAACCAGGGATATTAATAAATAAACAACAGAGTAAAGACACACAGACACACAGACAAACAAAGATGTCATGCAAGCTAGGGAGAAGAAACAGTGCAAAAGAAAAGAATGGAACCACCTGAATAGTTTGACTTCCAACCATTTTCCAGCTAACCGGTGTGACACAGACTATTTCCATTATGAGCTACATCAACCCAGTCACTGGCATTTTCCAGCTAACCGGTGTGACACGGACTATTTCCATTATGAGCTACATCAGCCCAGTCACTGGCATTTTCCAGCTAAGTGGTGTGACACGGACTATTTCCATTATGAGCTTCATCAGCCCAGTCACTGGCATTGTCCAGCGAAGTGGTGTGACACGGACTATTTCCATTATGAGCTACATCAGCCCAGTCACTGGCATTTTCCAGCTAAGTGGTGTGACACGGACTATTTCCATTATGAGCTACATCAGCCCAGTCACTGGCATTTTCCAGCTAAGTGGTGTGACACGGACTATTTCCATTATGAGCTTCATCAGCCCAGTCACTGGCATTTTCCAGCGAAGTGGTGTGACACGGA
This sequence comes from Conus ventricosus, assembly GCA_018398815.1. Taxonomy (NCBI): domain Eukaryota; kingdom Metazoa; phylum Mollusca; class Gastropoda; order Neogastropoda; family Conidae; genus Conus; species Conus ventricosus. The sequence goes on along the minus strand of CM031611.1, from coordinate 87,884,107 downwards.
CTATTTCCATTATCAGCTACATCAGCCCAGTCACTCGCATTTTCCAGCTAAGTGGTGTGACACGGACTATTTCCATTATGAGCTACATCAGCCCAGTCACTGGCATTTTCCAGCTAAGTGGTGTGGCACGGACTATTTCCATTATGAGCTACATCATCCCAGTCACTGGCATTTTCCAGCGAAGTGGTGTGACACGGACTATTTCCATTATGAGCTACATCAGCCCAGTCACTGGCATTTTCCAGCTAAGTGGTGTGCCACGGACTATTTCCATTATCAGCTACATCAGCCCAGTCACTGGCAGCACGTGTGGTGGATGAGGGATCGACTCACTGCGAGGTTAAGCATCAGTCGTGCCTGTTGCTAAACACCCCTGCAGCCCATAATAGAGAAAGACACTGACATTTGGAACAAAACAACTACCCGTGAAGGGAGCAAATTCAGTGCTCTTGTACCCTCTGTTTGTTTGTTTTTAATTTGTTTGTGTTATTCTCTCCTATCCACTCGGCCTTGAGTGGTAGTCTGAATAACATTGTTTGTGTTTTGCTTGGGTCAACACTCTGAAGACCCCTATGCTCCTAACACCTAACTTGGGTCAACACTCTGAAGACCCCTATGCTCCTAACACCTAACTTGTGTCAATACTCTGAAGACCCCTATGCTCCTAACACCTAACTTGGGTCAACACTCTGAAGACCCCTATGCTCCTAACACCTAACTGGTGTCAACACTCTGAAGACCCATAATTATGCTCCTAACACCTAACTTGTGTGACGAGAGTTTACACCTGACCACAATACCCTAAGAAATCCATTTCCGCTGGTGAAATGGAACTAAAATCTGTGTGGACAGAAGAGAAGTGGCGCTGTGCTATGGCGACTCGGTCACCCCAGTGAGGTTTCATCAGCTCGACAAAGGGACACATTGCCAATTTGACGCTGCTCCGTCTGAACCCACATAAACCAATAGACTAACCATGAACAGACTTAGTGGTGACGTGTAATTGAGAGCAAAATAAAAAGAGGGTGTGTGTGTGGGGGGGGGGGGGGGGCAGATATATCATGTGTGTGTGTGTGTGTGTGTGTGTGTGTGTGCACGCGCGTCTGTGTATGAATGTGTGCTTACGCGCGCGCGTGTGTGTGTGTGTGTGTGTGTGTGTGTGTGTGTGTGTGTGTGTGTGTGTGTGTGTGTGTGTGTGTGATAATAAAACCTTGTCCCTAATGCCTATATTTTCCGGAAAGAGAGTGAAGCAAACATCAAAATCCGTGTTTTGATTTATAACTTTATCAGACATATTTCCGTGTAGGGAAAAGGGGGCATGGAAAGAACTCCTTCTTCTGTGAGTACTGTCGTTAGTTTTGCTGTACCTTCAAACGGAGGTTAGCAGGACCTGCAAGAGCAACAGCTGTATAACACTTCCGAAGATCATTATAAGACTTGCATCAGGACTTTGGCTACTGGGTGAAAAACACTGTTAGGTAAGCAGAATGGAAAGTCACAACAATCGAGTAGATCCTTCTGCAAACACAAACAATCTCTCAAAAAACAAACAGACACAAGCAGTCAGAGAGGGGGAAAACCAGAATTGTAAATAAGACAATTGATTTGATTTTGTTTAAAACTCAAAATGAAGAACTTTTAAAGACACTTGCAATGGGGACTGGTAACTAAGGATGAAAATCCACAAAGATGTTTATAGGTAGATAGAGAGAGAGAGACAGAGAGATATATAGTTAGATAGACATATGAAGAGGTAGGTGTGTGTGTGTGTGTGTGTGTGTGTGTGTGTGTGTGTGTGTGTGTGTGTGTGTGTGTGTGTGTGTGTGTGTGTGTGTGTGTGTGTGTGTGTGTGTGTGTGAATATCCAAATAAAGACATTACTTTAGACGGCCAATTGTGTCGTAAACAGGCATCAAAGAAATATTAAAAACAACTTCGAAACCTGACCGGAGAAGTAGAAGCAAAAACGGCTGAGATTGGAGTTATTTAGGGTTATTCAGAGATACATCATTTCATGGATGGGAGACAATCAAGCCATGCTTCGGCTGAACTATAATACTTCGACGGTCTCTCCTTTGGCAGCGAACTGATGAATCACGGACGCCACGGGTGAATAATGGATTTTGTCAAAGGTACCCAGCTGAAACCATCCCCTTTAATACCCATCTTAATGCCTCAACTCGTGATCCTCGTCGTGTCGGCTGTATGCTCAGACGTTAACCGGACTCCCTTCATGCTTACTAATTCCTCCTCCTTGTAAGTTCTTGTCAAATCCGGAGAATTTCGAAGACTCAAAAAGTCATTACAGGTGATTATCACCAAATTAGTGAGGATAGAGTAAGGAGAATAATGCTAAGGAGAATTCTACATTTAAAGGGTAAAATCCTAATGTGTCTTGGCTGTCTTACTGGAAGAAGTAGGATCTAAAATGGCAGCAAGACCTGCTTCTCCGAGAGAAGAAGGGGGTAGGTAACCCGTCCCGATTTTTTTGGGTCATTGATCCCTTCGAATGCTTTTAAAGAGAGGCGTCCATCTGATTGGTCTGATCTGCTCCGTCATCGACATTTAAATGTCTCATGATGCTTTCGACCACGAACAGATAGAATGCCCTCTTAGTGACAGGCAGCCAACAGATAGAATGCCCTCTTAGTGACAGGCAGCCAACAGATAGAATGCCTTCTTAGTGACAGGCAGCCAACAGATAGAATGCATTCTTAGTGACAGGCAGCCAACAGATAGAATGCCTTCATAGTGACAGGCAGCCAACAGATGGAATGCCTTCATAGTGACAGGCAGCCAACAGATAGAATGCCTTCATAGTGACAGGCAGCCAACAGATAGAATGCCTTCATAGTGACAGGCAGCCAACAGATAGAATGCCTTCTTAGTGACCGGCAGCCAACAGATAGAATGCCTTCTTAGTGACAGGCAGCCAAAATGTCAATAAAAATTATTGATACTTAGCACCTAGCAAAGGCAAATCAAGGCGCCTGACTGTGAGCTTGGCATTGTTTTTTCCCCTATTACTGCACAGAACTGGAAAGTCCAGTGACAGTGTGCACTCAATATGCAAAGTAAAGATGACTTTATATGGCTTCTTGACCGTAATTTGAAGATATACTCGCCGGTGAAACTCTGAAGCCGCCCTGTGATGGGGTATGGCAGACAGACCAGTTCCAGTCTGTTGTCCTCTTTCACGTGACACTGCTCCAGTCTGTTGTCCTCTTTCACGTGAGACTACTCCAGTATGTCGTCCTCTTTCACGTGAGACTACACAAGCGAATGTAGGTGAAGAAATCATATATCAGACGTCTGCACAAAGCGCAGTAATTCTCATTCGAAAAACAAGAGATGTTCTTGTCTTGAATAGTGACAAATGCTAATTACATGCTAACAAAATTTTACTTCACAAAACAATTCTTGGCAGTACTAACAATTCTTGGCAGTACTAACAATTCTTGGCAGTACTAACAATTCTTGGCAGTACGAACAATTCTTGGCAGTACTAACAATTCTTGGCAGTACTAAAACAATTCTTGGCAGTACTAACAATTCTTGGCAGTACTAAAACAATTCTTGGCAGTACTAACAATTCTTGGCAGTACTAACAATTCTTGGCAGTACTAACAATTCTTGGCAGTACTAAAACAATTCTTGGCAGTACTAACAATTCTTGGCAGTACTAACAATTCTGTACTAACAATTCTTGGCAGTACGAACAATTCTTGGCAGTACTAACAATTCTTGGCAGTACTAACAATTCTTGGCAGTACTAACAATTGATGGTGACTGGATCTGTGATAAAGATTGCTGACTAATTTTAGATAGATTAGGAATAGGTTTTTAGAACTTACCGCCAATGACATTGACAAACAAAGCACAAGACAAGACACGATGCATTTCAACCACTTGGGTCTTCATCAGGCGAAAAAATAAATCACATTTAACATGTGGGACAGTACAAACTACGAAAACAAAAAAAGAAGAATGAAAATGACTCATCCGTTAATGTCCATGAAGGCGGAAATGACATGAGGCCAGGGGGATTATGGGAGAGGAAACAGAGGGGGGGGGGGGGGTTGCGTCAGGGGAGGTGTGTGTGTGTGATGTGATAGGGTTGTGTGTCTAGTTTATTAGGATGGTATGATATCTTTGTGATGGTTGTGGTAATGGTGGATAGATAATAATGGAAAAAAAAAAAGGAGAAGAAAGGTGTGTGTGTGTGTGTGGTGGGGGGGGGGGGGGGGGGATTTAAGGGGAGGATCAAAACAAAATTAAGATTAGATAGATGGAGGGTTGCTGTAACTACTGTACGAAGTGAGTGAAGGGGATGTGGTGGTGGTGTATGTAAGTGTGTGTGTATGTGTGTGTGTATGTGTGTGTGTTGGTAGGGGATATTGCCAACTGATGTGGAAGAGGTGGGTATGTGTGTTTGGTTATTGTTGGATATTGATGCCTTGGGGTGTAGTGTGCCCAGTTTGGAAATGAGATGGGATTCTTGAGTTGTGCGTTCAAAGCTGTCACTCTGTGACTGCCAGAGTGCCATAACTTTGACATGGTCGATGTTGTGTTGGGTGTGGTTGAAGTGTAGGGCGACGGGTTTGGGTCGGTGGTGGCGGATATCAGCCAGGTGTTCAGCGATGCGTGTTTCAAGTGTGCGTGACGTTTCCCCTATGTAGATCTTGCCACACAGCTGGCAGTGGATGGCATATATAATGTTGCGGCTCTGACATGAGAATGTGCGTTTGACTGTGAAGGAGTTTTTGGGGCCCTGCAAGATGGTGTCTGGTTTGGTGAGGGGGCAGATTTTGCAGTTGGGTTTGGAGCAGGGGTGAGTACCTGGTGGTGTAGCTGTTGTTCTGTTAACAGAACAACAGCTACACCACCAGGTACTCACCCCTGCTCCAAACCCAACTGCAAAATCTGCCCCCTCACCAAACCAGACACCATCTTACAGGGCCCCAAAAACTCCTTCACAGTCAAACGCACATTCTCATGTCAGAGCCGCAACATTATATATGCCATCCACTGCCAGCTGTGTGGCAAGATCTACATAGGGGAAACGTCACGCACACTTGAAACACGCATCGCTGAACACCTGGCTGATATCCGCCACCACCGACCCAAACCCGTCGCCCTACACTTCAACCACACCCAACACAACATCGACCATGTCAAAGTTATGGCACTCTGGCAGTCACAGAGTGACAGCTTTGAACGCACAACTCAAGAATCCCATCTCATTTCCAAACTGGGCACACTACACCCCAAGGCATCAATATCCAACAATAACCAAACACACATACCCACCTCTTCCACATCAGTTGGCAATATCCCCTACCAACACACACACATACACACACACATACACACACACTTACATACACCACCACCACATCCCTTCACTCACTTCGTACAGTAGTTACAGCAACCCTCCATCTATCTAATCTTAATTTTGTTTTGATCCTTCCCCTTAAATCCCCCCCCCCCCCCCCCCCCCCCCCCCCCCCCCCCCCCACACACACACACACACACCTTTCTTCTCCTTTTTTTTTTTTTTTTTTTTTTTCCATTATTATCTATCCCCCATTACCACAACCATCACAAAGATATCATACCATCCTAATAAACTAGACACACAACCCTATCATATCACACACACACACCTCCCCTGACGCAACCCCCCCCCCCCCCCCCCTCTGTTTCCTCTCCCATAATCCCCCTGGCCTCATGTCATTTCCGCCTTCATGGACATTAACGGATGAGTCATTTTTCATTCTTCTTTTTTTGTTTTTCGTAGTTTGTACTGTCCCCACATGTTAAATGTGATTTATTTTTTCGCCTGATGAAGACCCAAGTGGTTGAAATGCATCGTGTCTTGTCTTGTGCTTTGTTTGTCAATGTCATTGGCGGTAAGTTCTAAAAACTCTATTCCTAATCTTGCTTCGTTCGCCGCCTTCAGTCACTCCATTTTGTAATTTTAGATAGCGCTCACGCCTTTCTGAAACCCGTTTCTCCTCTCTGTCCTCCCACTCTTAACCATGAACAACAAAACAGAAATATGATCTGTGATAAAGATTGCTGACTAATTTTAGATAGCGCTCACGCCTTTCTGAAACCCGTTTCTCCTCTCTGTCCTCCCACTCTTAACCATGAACAACAAAACAGAAATATGACTGCGGGCACCAAGCATAGCACAGTCTAACGATGTTGCCAGCTCTCTACTCTCCAACGCTCTTTTTAAGTTCAGGTATGCATAACGTGACTCATAAAGTCAATGCAGTTTGACAGTAGTTTGGAAGAATGACAGTTTACCTCATACTGTTAGTGCTTTACAGCAAGGAACAAAAAGGATAGAGCATACCCCCGCCACCCCCATCCCCCAAAGAAATCAGAACAACAGTGGTCCAACACCAAAACGATGTTGAAAAATAATTTGTTGTTGTTGTTATTCTTTTGTGGTAGTTTTTTTTTTAATTAAGATTAATTATGTGTGCATCCATCTGTCTACCAATCAGATTACAACCACATACCTATCATCAGGTCTTCTCCCTCCCTCCCACCACCCTCTCTTTCTCTCTGTGTGTGTGTGTGTGTGTGTGTGTGTGTGTGTGCGTGCGTGCGTGCGTGCGTGCGTGCGTGCGTGCGTGGTGTGTGTGTGTGTGTGTGTCTGTCTGTCTCTGTCTCTGTCTCTGTCTCTCTCTCTCTCTCTCTCTCTCTCTCTCTCTCTCTCTCTCTCTCTCTCTCTCTCTCTCTCTCTCTCTGTGTCTGTCTGTCTTTCTCTCACTGTTTGTCTCAGTCAGTCAGTCTGTCTGTCTGTCTGTCTGTCTGTCTGTCTCTCTCTCTCTCTCTCCTCTCTCTCTCTCTCTCTCTCTCTCTCTCTCTCTCTCTCTCTCTCTCTCTCTCTCTCTCTTTCAATAAAAAATATTCGTATTCGTATCCTCTCTTTCTTGTACATCTCACTGTCGTCAGATAAAGATGTTAATGTCGATAAGGTAGACCGGCCTGACGATGAGAGGAAATCCATCGGGACAGTGATAAGGTAGACCGGCCTGACGTTGAGAGGAAATCCATCGGGACAGTGATAAGGTAGACAGGCCTGACGTTGAGAGGCAATCCATCGGGACAGGGTGCCTAAGGTAGACCGGCCTGACGTTGAGAGGAAATCCATGGGGACAGGGTGCCTAAGGTAGACCGGCCTGACGTTGAGAGGAAATCCATCGGGACAGGGTGCCTTACTCTCGACACATCAGCAGCGGTGCCAGAGAGTGGTGGACCCCCATCAACGAACGTCTCATGACGGCAAGATTCATCGCCTTGTATGCAGGGGTCACCATTCTTCAGTACAGCGCTAATGAACTAACGTGCATGAGCACATTGGGAACGGAGCCTGTTATCAGTAACTTCGGGATATTGAGAGCACGACCCCATGTCCAGTCCCAGTGTTAGTTATGGGCGACGTGTGGCTGGCTTTGAAAACACCCCTCGTCTACATTCTTTGTAAAGACGCACAGACAACGACCATGATTTGTATCCAGTAGCGTGCGATCATAAATGACAGGATAGATCGCCCACTTTCAATCACAAGAATGTCAACAAAATCACTTGAATGTAAAACAAACAGAACCTGGAAGCAGACCGATCCTTTTACCACCTAACTGAGGAGGAGACATAGAACGTTTGAATGTGTTGCTGAACAGACATGAGCTATGATTGCTGTGTAACCCTTGAGAAACGCAAGATAATAATAGCTAAGACACGTTAGGAAAATGTCAGTGTAATCAAACGGAAGTAAATGCAGCAACAGTAGCCAAGAGTGAAAGCTTCAGGAGCAGCGGTTTTCTGCCTTTGTTAGATCGGCCGCAGGAATATATCAGAACAGTGGGACACGCCACAGTAAAGCTCTGCTCAGAATAGTGGGACACACCACAGTGATGCTCTGCTCAGAATAGTGGGACACGCCACAGTGATGCTCTGCTCAGAATAGTGGGACACACCACAGTGATGCTCTGCTCAGAATAGTGGGACACGCCACAGTCAGGCTCTGCTCAGAATAGTGGGACACGCCACAGTCAGGCTCTGCTCAGAATAGTGGGACACGCCACAGTGATGCTCTGCTCAGAATAGTGGGACACGCCACAGTGACGCTCTGCTCAGAATAGTGGGACACGCCACAGTGATGCTCTGCTCAGAATAGTGGGACACGCCACAGTGAAGCTCTGCTCAGAATAGTGGGACACGCCACAGTGATGCTCTGCTCAGAATAGTGGGACACGCCACAGTGAAGCTCTGCTAACAGCTAGAGATGAGATACTTGGCTGTTGACAGACGCTAGAGTCTAAATTCAGCCTGGTGTCTCATTACAGAGAGGACAACCATGCACCTGATGGGGCAATGCCGCTCAGACACCTGTACTTTTTCAGGGAATACACAGAGAAGTGTAATGGATTGATTTCCTATCCCCACAAGGAGAAACGCAACAGCTCAGAGATTCAAGCAGAAGAAAGGAAACAGAGACTTGGAGGGACATCTGTGCCCTGTACGAGAAAACAAAAAGGTTATCGACCCCTCCAGACAAACTAGGATTTGGTCATACCAACATACCATTCTTCCTTTGGGACGTTCTGGCATAACCCTAACACATCAGTGGAAATGACTGGCACTAGTGCTCACAGCTGATGTACTTGGCTTTTCGAAAATTCGACAATGGACACTAGTGGCTTCTTGAGGGACTGAAATTAGAAAGCTACAAAGGGCATGAAGAACGAGAATTTGTTAGCTGGCTTTGGGAGTGGTGTCTCGGTGGAAATGCCGAAGTCTGTGGGAGAGTCCATTTTCGACTTACTAACCAGTATTCACTGCCGAGTTTATAACAGTGAGGTGTAACAGACAGCTTGACAAATTGTACAACTGTGCTCATCACTCCAAAGGCAATGTTGTTATAGGTATAGGCTGACAAAGGCTGATTCTCCAGTCTGGCATTGACAGGTAAATTTCAACCCTTCCCAAATTACAAATGAGAGACAACGGACTATGTACTGCTTTGGATACAAGTGAGGTGTGTGTGTGTGTGTGTGTGTGTGTGTGTGTGTGTGTGTGTGTGTGTGTGTGTGTGTGTGTGTGTGTGTGTGGTGTGTGTGTGTGTGTGTGTGCGTGTGTGTGTGTGTGTGTGTCTTCATGAGGGGCAGATTGGTGTTGTTGTTTCTTGAACCAGTAAAATGATTGTGTACTGATAAGAGTTGTACAATGCAATTTCGTGTGTCCCACACATCTTGAGCAAAAAGAAAAGAACAAAAACAATATAGTGCAGACCCCCTGTGCTATTACACATCACCCTATCAAAAAGTAATGTGTTTGTGTGAGTGAGTGTGAATGTTTGTGTGAGTGTTTATTCTATCTCTTCTCTTCCCATCTCTGGCTCGAACGCCTACCTATTCCCAGCCTCCTCCCTGCCCCCCCCCACCCCCCTTCTCTCAGTCCCTCCCTTCTCCCTCCCTCCTCCTTGACAGCCTAGTTTTCCTCGCCAAGACAAACAGTTTCAAGTAGTGACTGTGGCCCTTTAATCAGTGAGCGGCCTTCCTTTTGTAACTTCACATCTCCACCACACAGTCCAATTACTTTCCTCATTTCCGAAGTGACATCTCCGCTTCACAATGGATGCACGCCCAAATAGTACGTCTTGACTGATTGCGTCCGTCGCTGTTGTGCTACTGGTACCAGTGGTAACAATAACTCGCTACAAACCTTATTACTTTTCTGTTCCGGAGAAAAGATTGGGGCTCAGGGGGCACACACGAAGAGAGAGAGAGAGAGAGAGAGAGAGAGAGAGAGAGAGAGGAGAGAGAGAGAGAGAGAGAGAGAGAGAGACAGACAGACAGACAGACAGACAGACAGAGACAGAGAGAGAGAGAGAGAGAGGAGAGAGAGAGAGAGAGAGAGAGAGAGAGAGAGAGAGAGAGAGAGAGAGAGAGAGAGAGAGAGAGAGTGGGTTCCAACTATTCTCAGCGGCTGGTTGAGCGCCATCCTGACAGCATCCGCACACTTCAGTTGTCTGAGAGCGGCAAGCTTCAGAACTAAAACTATAATGGCCTGGAAGTGGGGAGGTGTTGAGAAAAAGAAGCTTTGGACAGGGACTAGGGTGGGGGAGGATGGGAGGGACTGGTGGCTGGTGTGGGAGAGAGAAAGTGGAATGAGGGGAAACTGAGAGGTCAACTGTCATAGAAAAAAGTTTTGAAGGATCGCAGGTGTCAGATTTGTGTGTCAGCCAGGGGGGAGAGTAAGGGTGGGGGGTGAGGATGATTGGGAGGGATGGTTTTGGAGGAATTATGAAAAAAACTGAAGAAGACTAAGTACAAAAGAAACTGGTAGTCTTGGTGTACAAAAAAAAAGATCAGTCAGAGAATTCTCTCCCTCCCACCCATTTCCTCTTTATCTCCCAGTACCTACTGGCACCATCACTCTTTACGTTCTACCCCTCCTGCCTTGTCCTTTCTTTTTCCTGTTTCATCTTAGCAGCAGTGAGCCCAGATCGATCTTCCTGCGGCTTTTTTAGAATCTATATCCAGGCTTTGTGTATCCATCATGGCGTCAACCGTCCACAGAGAGTTGTCGAGCTAGAGATATCACAAGGCAAATCCAACATATCAAACCTGCCTTTAGTTGTTGTCAGTCCTTAAAAGGTGTTCAGAGTCTTGGAAATTGTGTAGCACGACAAAGGCTTGTATAAACGAAAGAGGATCTAAAAAGAAAGGGTCTAAACTTTAAACGAACTAACACATGAATCAGATTTTATTTCCAGGCAAAATGCGCAAAATTTTTGGATTTGAACGAGACAAATGTTATTAGGAAAGAAACGAGATCAGAAAGGACTGTTGATTTCCAACCATGCAATTCCTTTTCTTTCTGACACATCAGTAGTGGTGCACTACATGATTCGAATTCTCACGTTTAACCCATAGAGCAAATGTTGTTCTGCTTTAGGGTCACATTGGTTGTATTATGTTATTCTGCTTTAGGGTCACATTGGTTGTATTATGTTCCTCTACTTTAGGGTCACATTGGTTGTATTATGTTGTTCTGCTTTAGGGTCACATTGGTTGTATTATGTTGTTCTGCTTTAGGGTCACATTGGTTGTATTATCCAGTGACTGTTCTGATCATGCTTTGAAAGCGACAGAAAATTCCTTTGTGTTGGAATCATCAAGGTTGAGCTTCTCTCTCCGGGCAGAGACCACCCCATGTCCATCCAGTTGCACAGAGGTCGTGGCCATCACCTTACTGACATGAAGAACACTGTGAAACACAGCACGTATGAGTAGTTGGTACAGGGTGGATGGAAAGAAAGGTAATCATGAGAAAATACATTTTGGGTTTAAATTCAGGATAAAATCCATAACCTACTGCAACTTTTTTTCTCCATACAACGCCATGCCGCCCCCCCCCAAAAAAAAAAAAAGTCAAAGAAAACAAATTCGTTAACAGCAAGAAAACATTCCTATATCAACAAAAACACAAGCATATACCCGCTCTGACAAATCTATGTTCGAACACATAGATGCACACAGGCTTGTGCTTATGCACGCACGCATGCTCGTGCATACACGGACGCATGCACGCACGCACGCACGCATACACACACACACACACACACACACACACACACACACACACACACACACACACACACACACACACACACACACACACACACACACACACACACACACACACGGAGGGATAGAGAGAGAGGGGGGGGGGGGGGGGGACATGCGGAGTCA
>CM031611.1:87848552-87853720 GCA_018398815.1 Conus ventricosus | reverse complement strand
GTGGTTTGCTGAGAACGAGAGAGCGGTTGGGCTCTATCAAAGAGAAGCCTCATAAAGGCATAACATGACCCATTTTCTTCACGGGGATATTATGACTGCTTTTGATTCGTTACGAAAAAGAACAGCACACACACACACACACACACACACACACACACACACACACACACACACACACACACACACACACACACACACACACACACACACACACACACACACGCGCGCGCGCGCACACACGCACACACGCACGCACGCACGCACGCACGCACGCACGCACGCACGCACGCACGCACACACACACACACACACACACACTGCACTTGCAGACGGTCGAAGAGAGGAACCTGCACTGAGTGCTTGAAAACAGGTCGCTTTTACAACGTGGACGCCATATACATATGTAAAAGAAAATGAGCTCTTTCGGTGTTGGTCACAATGTTGGCATTCGGATGGTAAACAACTCGACGACATGCTAAGGAGCGCGGTGTAAACGCTTCACAAACATTTGCATTTGTCGGAAATGTTTTGGCTATGCTGCATAATGTCCCACCAGTATCACGTGATATCGTTCACTACATACCACGCTAGCAGTCTGATAAATGAACAGCATGCCCGACAGATGAAAACAAACACGTGTTTTCACCAGTGAGTGCCTGCTATAAAAAAAAAGAAAGAAAGAAAAACACACAGTAAAAGCAGAACAGGAGAAGATGCCGCTTTTTTCTGTCTTTCTTTTTTTTCTTTTGTTTCTTTCTTTCTTTCCTCCTTTCTGTCTGTCTTTCTTTCTAATTTCATTCTTTCTTTCTTTCTTTTTGTCCATTCTTTCTGTCCTTTCTTCCTTCCTTCCTTCCTTCCTTTCCTTCTTTCTTAGTTTCTTTCTTTCTTTCCTTCTTTTGGTCTTAGTCCTTTCTTTTCTCCTTTCTTAGTTTCTTTCTTTCTGTCTTTATTTCTGTCTGCCTGTCTGTCTGTCTGTCTGTCTTTCCTTCTATCTTGTCTTTTCTAAACGTTTAGCATTGGATTGTTGAACTGCGCAGTGGGAAAATGATTACCCTCAGACACATCATTCATCCATCACATGCAGACACATCATTCACGCCATCACATGCAGACACATCATTCACGCCATCACATGCAGACACATCATTCACGCCATCACATGCAGACACATTATTCATCCATCCCATGCAGACACATCATTCATCATTCACGCCATCACATGCAGACACATCATTCATCATTCACGCCATCACATGCAGACACATCATTCATCCATCACATGCAGACACATCATTCATCATTCACGCCATCACATGTGTCACTGAACCCTGCCCGTCCTGTGCATTTGGCGTGAGAGATTGTCTGGTAGTACCATTTTCAGAGACGTGAGAGATTGTCTGATAGCACCATTTTCAGAGACGTGAGAGATTGTCTGATAGCACCATTTTCAGAGACGTGAGAGATTGTCTGGTAGTACCATTTTCAGAGACGTGAGAGATTGTCTGGTAGCACCATTTTCAGAGACGTGAGAGATTGTCTGGTAGTACCATTTTCAGAGACGTGAGAGATTGTCTGGTAGTACCATTTTTAGAGACGTGAGAGATTGTCTGGTAGTACCATTTTGAGAGACGTGAGAGATTGTCTGGTAGCACCATTTTCAGAGACGTGAGAGATTGTCTGGTAGTACCATTTTCACGAGAGAGGCGTCCTGGTCTGTAAGACGAGGTCTTGCAAGAGTACAACAAAAAAAAAAAAATAAATGTTTTGTCTCATGTATATAATTATTATATCAGGTGTCACAACTGACACAAATGTAACATGAGACTGAAAAATCCAAATCACAAACTAGAGACGTTTTTCACCATGATCACTACTGTACATAATATTATCAGTACTACGGAATAAACAGATATTGAAGAAAAAAAATGTAAATAAGTGTAATGACGTCTCTCTGGTCTGGGAGCTGATGCAGACTACGCAGGGTAAAGAGTTTCAAAATTATGAAACGGAAACAAGTTGCTGTGTATTTGCTTATGTCTTTGCTTGTTGTTTTCTTAATGAATTCTTGCTTCAGCATGAGTCAGCATTTGTAAACAGAAATAAATCTAGCAAATAGGTATAAACGGTAAATTCGTATAATTGTTATATAGTCTATGTTAATGAATCTCACACAAGAGCAACATCCAAAAAACCGTTCCGCACCGACTTTATATCTGTGTGTGTGTGTGTGTGTGTGTGTGTGTGTGTGTGTGTGTGCGTGCGTGCGTGCGTGCGTGCGTGCGTGCGTGCGTGCGTGCGTGCGTGCGTGCGTGCGTGCGTGCGTGCGTGTGTGTGTGTGTTGTGTGTGTGTGTGTGTGTGTGTGTGTGTGTGTGTGTGTGTGCGCGTGTGTGTATGTATGTGTGCGTGTGTGTGTGTGTGTGTGTGTGTGCGTGCGTGCGTGCGTGCGTGCGTGCGTGCGTGCGTGCGTGCGTGTGTGCGTGTGTGTGTGTGTGTGTGTCTCTGTGTGTGTGTGTGTGTGTGTGTGTGTGTGTGTGTGTGTGTGTGTGTGTGTGTGTGTGTGTGTGTGTGTGTGTGTGTGTGTGTGTGTGTGTGTGTGCGCGCGCGCACCGCACACTAGATATTACTGCCAACCGTATACCCAATGTATGTGAGTCAGCACAATGGCTGCTTCCCCGGCCACTCTAGGCCAAATGATTACATTTTCACTACCAAAATCTTACATCAGAGCAGCAGCACCATACCAGCTCTCGTGGTACTGTGGTTAGTATTGCAGGATGCCGAGTGGGTGTCTGTGGGTTCCAATACTATCATCGTATGTTTGTGGGGTCATTTAGTCCAGCCAGCTCTTTCCTGTATGAGCTCAAGTAGAAAGACACAAGCCGTAAGGTCGAGATCAATGACGTTAATGGACCCGTTCCTGTTTTTTTAAATCTCCATTCCCGACACTGTAAGTGTCTGTGTCCTTGCTACCTGGTTGATGTCAAGGTGTAAACAGTCTAAACGTCTATCAAGTAGTCAAAAAAAAAAAAGAAACAAACCGCCACCACCATCACCACCACCACCACCACCACCAACAACCCGGAGATACATAGAGCAATTGTTAGTCTCATCCTCGTCTTCATGGATCAGCATAAAAAAGTGTGTAATTCCGAGAGAGAGAGAGAGAGAGAGAGAGAGAGAGAGAGAGAGAGAGAGAGAGAGAGAGAGAGAGAGAGAGAGAGAGAGAGAGAGAGAGAAGAGAAGAGGGAAAGAAATTTGTTCGAACAAACGGAGCTTCCTGCACAAGTGGATCAATGTCTGTTGCTGCTGTTATGAAGTAACAGGTCCAGTCAGCATATTCATAGACATGAGCGGAACAGTCCTGTATGCTCTTGATGTGCCGCCGGCTCTGGCAGATGAAAGCACTTGGAAACCGTTCCGAGGGATTAGTTTATATGAGGTTAAAGGATTAGACAGCCGCCTTGTGGGCTGTGGTTATGTGAATGGAAAACAGTTTTGCAGGACAGCGATTATTATTTGTTTGCTTTTCGTGTGCATTTCCAAGAGACATTTGTTTTCAAAGGAACAGTCAGCCCGGGTAGTATTTTAGTCATTGCGAGATGTATGAGCTTACCATCGTACCCTTCCCTCTTCAATCCCATCGCCCTCCTTCCGCTCACCAAAGCCCTACCCCCACTTCCTCCTTTCACAAACAATGCTCCCTTCCCCAGCCCCCGTACTTCCTTTATATCATGTCTTACTTCCTTTCTTATGTTCCACGAAAACAAAAAAAACACACACCAAAACTGGCCACTGAGCTCTCCATCTTTACACTCATTCCCCCATTCCTAACTGAGCTCTCCATCTGTACACTCATTTCAACCATTCCTAACTGAGCTCTCCATCTGTACACTCATTTCCCCCATTCCTAACTGAGCTCTCCATCTGTACACTCATTTCCCCATTCCTAACTGAGCTCTCCATCTGTACACTCATTTCCCCCATTCCTAACTGAGCTCTCCATCTGTACACTCATTTCCCCCATTCCTAACTGAGCTCTCCATCTGTACACTCATTTCCCCCATTCCTAACTGAGCTCTCCATCTGTACACTCATTTCCCCCATTCCTAACTGAGCTCTCCATCTTTACATTCATTTCACCCATTCCTAACTGAGCTCTCCATCTGTACACTCATTTCAACCATTCCTAACTGAGCTCTCCATCTTACACTCATTTCCCCCATTCCTAACTGAGCTCTCCATCTTACACTCATTTCCCCCATTCCTAACTGAGCTCTCCATCTTTACACTCATTTCCTTCATTCCTAACTGAGCTCTCCATCTGTACACTCATTTCCCCTATTCCTAACTGAGCTCTCCATCTTTACACTCATTTCCCCCATTCCTAACTGAGCTCTCCATCTGTACACTCATTTCCCCCATTCCTAACTGAGCTCTCCATCTTTACACTCATTTCCCCCATTCCTAACTGAGCTCTCCATCTGTACACTCATTTCAACCATTCCTAACTGAGCTCTCCATCTGTACACTCATTTCCCCCATTCCTAACTGAGCTCTCCATCTGTACACTCATTTCCCCCATTCCTAACTGAGCTCTCCATCTGTACACTCATTTTCCCCATTCCTAACTGAGCTCTCCATCTGTACACTCATTTCCCCCATTCCTAACTGAGCTCTCCATCTTTACACTCATTTCCCCCATTCCTAACTGAGCTCTCCATCTGTACACTCATTTCCCCCATTCCTAACTGAGCTCTCCATCTTTACACTCATTTCCCCCATTCCTAACTGAGCTCTCCATCTGTACACTCATTTCAACCATTCCTAACTGAGCTCTCCATCTTTACACTCATTTCCCCTATTCCTAACTGAGCTCTCCATCTTTACACTCATTTCCCCCATTCCTAACTGAGCTCTCCATCTTTACACTCATTTTCCCCATTCCTAACTGAGCTCTCCATCTGTACACTCATTTCCCCCATTCCTAACTGAGCTCTCCATCTTTACACTCATTTCCCCCATTCCTAACTGAGCTCTCCATCTGTACACTCATTTCCCCCATTCCTAACTGAGCTCTCCATCTTTACACTCATTTCCCCCATTCCTAACTGAGCTCTCCATCTTTACACTCATTTCCCCCATTCCTAACTGAGCTCTCCATCTTTAC
>CM031611.1:87821052-87841052 GCA_018398815.1 Conus ventricosus | reverse complement strand
TTTTAAAAATCACATTGGTGTGCATGTACATTGAACGGGTGGAAAGCCTTTTTGTATGTCTGTGTTGTTGTTTTTTGTCGCTCTCTCTCTCTCTCTCTCTCTCTCTCTCTCTCTCCTCTCTCTCTCTCTCTCTCTCTCTCTCTCTCTCTCTCTCTCTCTCTCTCTGCCTCTCTCTCTCTCTGGGGGGTGGGGGGGGGGGGGGTTCCTGTGGTACACGAACTTGGCAGGTCACGTTTGTTGAGCTCTGTGCTTTTTCTTCGTTTTTCCTTTGAAATTTTTGGTGTTGTGACTTTACAGTCAGCAGTGACATTTGTGAGGTGTCATGCCTTCTGGACCACTGACATTCAGGCCTGTATGTGGAGCGTTTGCTCATGTGTTTGTATCTTTTATGACAAAACGGGCAAAATTCAAATCCGCCATGAGGATTTCTGTGTTGACGTTGAGGTCACGCATGGACGGTGTCACCCTAGGTCTACTACTCTCTCTGTTTTGTTACGGACATTTACTCCAACGGTGTGGTGATGTGGAGCTGAACCCAGGACCTGCCCCTGCTAAGACCGACAGCAAGCGGCAAACTCGCCTGGAAAGCGCCGGAAGTACCCGCAGAGACGGTGGACATGGACCGAGTTATGCTCCTGCAGCTTCTAAGCTCCCGCCGGATCCTACTCTGAGAGATGTTGTGACCATGTTGACCAACTTAACCTGTACGTCCGATTGTGTCAGTGAAGATGTAAAGGATGTGAAGCAGATGTGTGTGACCTTACAGGATGAACTGATTGGTCTGAAGCAGGAAATGACTCACTTAAAGCAGGAAAATGACCGATTAAAAGATGAAAACACCAAACTTACTGCCAGAGTGGAAGCGTTGGACAGAAAAGTGGACGATTTAGAAGGCCGGTGTCGTATATAATACTGTCGCTCATAAAATCGTGTCGCAGCGACAGTATTTCCCGGGAAATACTGCAGCTGGTTCATGAAAAATTATCGCTGCGACCATATTTCACAGGAAATGTTAACTCTAGCAGTAAGATTTTACGTGAAAATGTGTCGCAAGCGACAGTATTCACTGACTACAATATTTCACAGTGTCCTGTCGCAAAAAGCTGTCGCAAAATTACGCTGCGACCATATTTCACAGGAAATGTTAACTCTAGCAGTAAGATTTCACGTGAAAATGTGTCGCAAGCGACAGTATTCACTGACTACAATATTTCACAGTGTCCTGTCGCAAAAAACTGTCGCAAAATTTCGAGCGACAGTATTTTATGGACAGCTACAATATTCTATGGGACATTTTTCGTGAAAAGTTGTCGCGCGACAATTTTTTCCAGCAAATATTGTCGCTGCAACAATATTTCACGTGAAATGCTATCGCTGCGATACAATTCCACGGCGACAGTATTATATACGACACCGGTCGAAAAGGAATAACATAATAAACTCATGGTGTTCCCCGTAGGAGCAACGAGACTTGACAGGACTGTGAAGAGTTGGTAACAGAAATGCTAACTGATAAAATGGATTTTGCAGGAGAGGTTCCCTTCGACCGAGTGCATCGTGTAAACTCCAAGCCAGACTCGCCAATAGTTGCGCGATGTACGTTCTTCAAAGATAAGGACAAAATTGTACGAGCAAAACAGAAACTGGAGGGTACAGAGTATTTGTTAATGAAGATTTTCCTTTCGGTAAGAGAAACAAGAAAGAAACTTATCCCACACTTTAAGTCCGCTCGGTCACAAGGAAAGAAAGTGTCAATGGTATATGACCATCTTGTAATTGACAGTAAAAAGTTTGGTGTGGATGTCGGTGGCAATCGGGCGGAATTAAGATAGGATTCAGGCCGGCCCTGCATTGGAAAATGCCCCTTTGGAAAATGCCCCGTTGTCAAAGTCAGAGGGAGGCGAAATTTAAGCTGCCACCGCACGAGATTCATATTCCGTCTCACGTGCTGACACTTTAACTGGGGCAGTGAACGATTCTGGTTTGAAGCAGGTAGGCCTATGTGTTGGAAATCCCGTGCAGCTTGTCACTGACATTGGTGTGGACGACAATGGGTAAAGATGCTAATAACACACGATCGGTTAATGTGTCAACTGTGGAAAAGTTGGATTTGGCTTTTGACTGTCATGTTTCGTGCAATATGTCTTCCATGATTCATAGCGTGGTTATGCCATCTACTGTAAACACTGGAGTGTATGAAACCCAACAGAGTGTATTTGTGAGAACACGTGGGACTGGGCGGGGAGGCTGTCGTGATGATCGTGTACTTGCTGCTGAAATAGATAAAAGTGTTGACAGTATCAGTGCAGATGTAGCTAACATCTTGATGATCTTGATGACTTGATGATCTTGTACCTTTGCATGCTGTTGTTTGTGCCAGTGACGGGGTGAATGATGGTAATGATGTGCGATGGGAGATGGAATTTTCAGTCATGGGGGTGACAGTACAAAATGAATACGAACATGACACAAAAACAAATACACATATCCCTTTGAGGTCTTCTGTAAATAAATGTGTAAATATTTGTGTCCTTTCTTCACTGGAATATTTGTGGATTATTTCGTAAATTACACGACAGAGACTTTATCCACTTATTTCTTCTTTTGATTTTGTATGTTTGGTTGAAACTTTGCTGAATCATTTGAGTCAACTATTTTTCCAGACCATAGATTATTTGTAAAACCGGCTGTAAGGCTTACGAAACAGGTCGATGTTCAGGAGGACTGATTTGTATGGTACGAAAAAGTCTTCTTCCGTATGTCATCAAGTGGATTGTGACCATCAGTATGCAATGTTTTTTTATGCTTGATAGAGATTTTTTCGGTTTTAGTAAAAATTTCTTACTTGTATGTGTGTATGTCCCCCCGGAAAATTCACCTTTCTATTCTAAGTGTGGTTTTGATGATGGTATTGAATTGCTGGAGAATTGTTGTTGTCAATAACTTGATGTACTTTGATGATATTGAATTATTATTTTGTGGTGACATGAATGCAAGAACTTCAAACATTTCTGCGGAAATTGTATGCGAAAAGTGAATTATACATTAATTATGACAAGGAGGTTAACATTACATATGAAAGATGTTCTCAAGACAAAGTATCAAATTTGTATTGGGAAAAAAATTACTTAACATGTGCACTGTATTGGGACTGATAATTCTGAATGGTGTATGTAATGGGGACCGTGAAGGTCGTTTCACGTACATTTCTGATGTAGGAGCAGTGTGAATGACTATTTTGTAGCATCTGTACACCTTTTGGAATTGTTATATGAAAGAATTACTCTTACTGTGATGGAAAGATACGATCTGATCACTTGCCACTAGTGATGGGGTATTGAAATGCAGACTGATCAGCCACATACCAGTATTGCTCCTAGTGTACATGTGGTCAGGGTAGTCAGTTCATTTTTCAGTATTGCTGGAATTCAGATTATGGTCAACAGTTTACGGATCTTATTAATTCACTACATGTTCTAGAAACGTTGAAAGCTGCGGAAGATCTTATTCATGTGGACGTAAATGGGCACTATCTTTATTTAATGAAACAGTCAAAGAACAAACTGAAAGTATGAAGAAAATTAAACCAATAAACAAGAAGATTAGGAATTTGAGTTTTTAGAACTTACCGCCAATGACAATGACAAACAAAGCACAAGACAAGACACGATGCATTTCAACCACTTGGGTCTTCATCAGGCGAAAAAATAAATCACATTTAACATGTGGGACAGTACAAACTACGAAAAACAAAAAAAAGAGAATGAAAAATGACTCATCCGTTAATGTCCATGAAGGCGGAAATGACATGAGGCCAGGGGGATTATGGGAGAGGAAACAGAGGGGGGGGGGGGTTGCTCAGGGGACGCGGGGGGTTGTTTGTGAAAATGGGGTTGGTGTCTATTTTTAGGATGGTATGATATCTTTGTGATGGTTGGGGTAATGGGGGATGATAAAAAAAAAAAAAAAAAACGAGAAAAAGGTGTGGTGGGGGGGGGGGGGGGGGGGGGGGTTTTAAAGGGGGAAGGATCAAAACAAATTAAGAAGATAGATGGGGGGTTCTGTAACTACTGTTTGAAGTGGGGAAAGGGGGATGTGGGGGTGGTGTATGTAAGTGGGGTTTTTATGTGTGTGTGTATGTGTTGTTTTGGAGGGGATATTGCCAACGGGGGAAGAGGTGGGTATGTGTTTTGGGTTTTGTTGGATATTGACCTTGGGGGTGTAGTGTCCCAGTTTGGAAATGAAAAGGGGTTCTTTAGTTGGCGTTTTAAAGCTGTCACTCTGTGACGCCCAAATGCCCTAACTTTTACATGGTCGATGTTGTGGGTTTGGGGGGTGGTTTTTTAGGGGGACGGGTTTGGGGCGGTGGTGGCGGGTTCAGCCAGGTGTTCAGCGTGCGTGTTTCAGTTGGGGGGACGTTTTTCCCCAGTAGATCTTGCCACACAAGGGGGGGGGGGGGATGGCAATTAAAAAGTTGCGGGCCGACATGGAATGTGCGTTGACGTGAAAGGGGTTTTTGGGGGCCCTAAATGGTGTCGGTTTTGGGGAGGGGGCAATTTTGCAGTTTTGGGTTTTTGGGGCGGGGGGAGTACCGGTGTGTAGCTGTGGTTTTTGTTTAAAATTGGGTCGCACGAGGAGGTCTTTTTGGGGGTTTTGGGCACGTTTGAATGTATCTGGGTTTGGATGGAAGGCGGGTTTGTGGTTATGTACAAGTCCAATTGGATTTGAGGTCCCACAAAGGGGAGGGGGTGCGGGTGGTGAGGAGGGAGGCTGTGGGTCGTCTGTCTTGGTTGGATGTGGGGTCCAGAGCAATTTCTGGAAAGCTATGGTGGGGGGGTGCGGGTGGGGGGGTTCTGCGGGGTTCTCCCCAAGACTGTCTGTCCAGCAGTTTTTTCTGGGCCCTACGCTCACAATAAATTTTTAAAGAGGGAAAAAAAGGGAAAAAAATTGAAAAAAAATAAGGTGGGAAAGACAAGGGGTTCTTATGAATCTCAACTTGTAAACCCCTGGGTCATTTATCAAAATTTTTTTTGCTTTTTTGGGAAAGGGAATAAGGGTGGTAAAGGGGTGGGGGGTGAAGTGGTCAGCCCTATTGTTTCCCCACTTTGGGTTTTTATTTTGGGTTTTTATTGCACAAAGGTTTTTTAAAAAACACCTTGGGGTATGTAATTGAAAAAAAAAGGTGGAAACCTTTTTTTAGTCTGGTTTTTTGTTTTTTTGGGCGCTCTCTCTTCTCTCTCTCTCTCTCTCTTTTTCTCTCCCCTCTCTTTTCCTCTCTCTCTCCCCTCCCCCTCCCCTCCCCTTTTCTCTCTCTAAGGGCCCCTCTCTTCTCTGGGGGGGGGGGGGGGGGGGGGTTTTTTGGCCAAAGAATTGGGGTCCGGTCTTTTTGACTCGGGGCTTTTTCTTTTGTTTTTTTTTTTGAAAATTTTTTTGGGGTTGGACTTTTCAGCACAAAAGGGCATTTGTGAGGGGGTTTATGCCCTTTTGGCCCCCTGACTTTTTGGCCTTAAAGTGGAAACGTTTTTTAATTTTTGTATTTTTTTTGACAAAACGGGGAAATTTAAACCCCCCATGAGGAAATTTTTTGTTTACGTGGGTCAGCAAAGGGGCGGTGCACCCCAGTTATACCTCTTGTTTTGTTACGGAATTTACTCCCAAAGGTGTGGTGATGTGGGGTGAAAGGGCCCCCCCCTGTAAAAAACCCACAGCCCAAACGGCCCAAAACGCCTGGAAAACGCCGGAAGTTTCCCGCAAAAGGGGGTGGGGCAGGGGCCGGTTTTTGGGCCCCGGCCCTTTTAATCCCGCCGGAACCCCACTCTGAGAGATTTGGGGACCCTGTTGACCCAAATTAACCCGTAAATTGGGTTTTTTCAGTGGATGTAAAGGGTGTGAAGCAATTTTGGTTTTACCTTAAAAAGGGTGAACTGATTTGGGTTTAAGGAAAAGACTCCATTAAAAGGAAAAAAGACCCATTAAAAGTTTAAAACACCAAATTATTTCCAAAAGGGGAAGCGTTGGAAGAAAAAATGGCGATTTTGAAGGGCCGGGGTCGTATAAAAATCTGTGCTCATAAAATCTGTGCAGCGACCCGTATTTGGAAAAAGCAGCTGGGTTTATAAAAAATTAACCCCTGCACCATATTTTTACAGGAAATGTTTAATCTACAGGGAGATTTTAAAGTGAAAAGGGGGCGGAAGCGACTGTATTTACTGATACAAATTTCACAGTGTCCTGTCGCAAAAAACCTTTTCCCCAAAAAATTTCGCGCGACCATTTTTCAAGGAAATGTTAACTTTTAGCAGTAAGATTTTACGGGAAAAAAATTTGCAAGCGACAGATTTTATGACTAAATATTTCAGTTTTCCTGTCGCAAAAAAATGTCGCAAAAATTTTGAGCGACAGTATTTTAAAGGCCTAAAAATTTTTCTATGGGGCATTTTTTTGGGGAAAAGTTGGGCGCGAAAAATTTTTTTTAGAAAAAATTTTCGCTGCAACAAATATTTCACGGGAAATCAAACGTGCGATACAATTCCCGGCGACAAATATTTTATACGACCCTTTGAAAAGGAAAAAACATAATTTAACCAAAGGGGTTCCCCCTAGGAGCAAAGAACTTGCGGCCCGTGAAGGGGTTGGTAACAGAAAAAGCTAACTGTAAAAAAGGATTTTTCAGGAGAGGTTCCCCCGACCGGGTTTTTGTGTAAACCCCCAAGCCCAAAACCCCAAAATTTTCGCGATGTAAATTCTTCAAAAAAGGGCAAATATTTTACGAGAAAACAGAAACTGGAGGGGACCCGAAGTATTTTTAATGAAAATTTTTTTTCCCTTTTGGGTAAAGAAACAAGAAAAAAAAAATTATCCCACACTTTAAGTCCGCCCCGGGCAAAAGGAAAGAATGTCAATGGTATTTACCATCTTGAATTGACAGTAAAAAATTTGGTGGGGGTTTTCCCGGGGGCAATCTGGCGGAATTAAAATTGGATTAGGGCCGGGCCCTTTATTGGAAAATGCCCCCTTTGGGAAAAAGCCCCTTTAAAATCAAGAGGGAAAATTTAAAAATGGCCCCCCCGCACCCAGATTCATATTTCCGTCTCCCCGGGAATTTAATGGGGGGTGAACATTTGGGGTTTTAAAAAGGGAGGGCCCATTGTTGGGGAAAACCCCTGCAGCTTGTTTACTGAAAATTGGGGTGGGCGACAATGGGTCAGATTTAATAACACCATCGGTTAAAAGTTAAAATTTGGGAAAATTTTGGGTTTTGGGGTTTTTGGGGTTCATGTTTGTGCAAAAATTTTCCCTGATTCATAGCGTGGTTTTTGCCCCTAAATGTAAAACAGGAGTGTATGAAAAACCCCCAGGTTATTTGTGAAACAGGGGATGGGGGGAGGCGGTTTTGTTTATATGGTACTGCCGCTGAAAAAGTAAAATGTTGGGCAGTATCAGTGGGAATGTAGCTAACGTCCTTGATGATCTTGATGATTTATGATCTTGTACTTTTCATGCGGTTTTTTGTCCAGTGACGGGGTGGGAAAGATGGGAATGATTTGGGGCATGGGAGATTGGGAAATTTTTTTCAAGGGGGTGACAGTACGAATGAAAACGAAAAAAACACAAAAACAAATAACCCTATCCCTTTTAGGTCTTCGGGAAATAAATGTGAAAAAAGTGTGTCCTTTTTTTCACTGGGAAAATTTGTGGATTAATTTTGTTAAAATTTCACGACAGAACTTTATCCACTTTTTTTCTTCTTTTTATTTTTTTAAGTTTTTGGGTTTAAAATTTTGCGAAACATTTTTTGGGCAACATTTTTCCCCGACCATAGATTATTTTTAAAAGGGTGTAAGGCTTTCGAAAAGGGGCGATGTTCAGGAGGGGATTTGTTGGTACGAAAAAGTTCTTTTCCCTTTTCATCAAGTGGAAAGGACCAAACATATGCAAGTTTTTTTATTTTGAAAAGAGGGTTTTTTTCGGGTTTTTGGGAAAAATTTTTTTGTATGTTGAAATTTCCCCCCCGGAAAAATTTTTCCTTTTTATTTTAAGTTGGGTTTTTATGATGGTATTGAAAATTTCGGGAATTGTTGTCAATTTAAATTGGGTGTACTTTGATGATATTGAATTTTTTTTTTTGGGACATGAATGCAAGAAAATTCAAACATTTCTGCGGGAAAATTTTTTATGCGAAAGTGAAAATTTTACAATTTAAATTTTGACAAGGGGTTAACATTACAATTTTGAAAAATGTTTCAAGACAAAGTATCAAATTTTTATGGAAAGAAATTAAATTAACAATTTCCTTGTATTGGGGGCTGATAATTTGAAAGGGGTAGGGAATGGCGACCCTGAAGGGGTTTCCACGTTTCATTCTGATGTAGGGGGCAGGTAATGACTATTTTTTTAGCATCGTACACCTTTGGAAAGGTTTATGAAAAAATTTTCTCTTCTGGGGATGGAAAAAATACATTTATCACTTGCCCCTAGTGATGTTAATTGGGAAAAGGGAATGATCACACATACCATATTCCTTTGTAAAATGTTCGGGGAGTAGTTCATTTTTTAGTATTGCTGGAATTCAGATTATTCAAAAAGTTTTTCGGGGTTATTAATTCACTTCATGTTCTAAAATTGAAAGCTGCGGGAAAACCCTTTTTCGTGGGGTAAATGGGGGCACAAACTTTATTTAATAAACCCGTCAAAGAACAAAATGAAAGTATGAAGAAAATTAAACCAAAAAACAAAAGATTAGGGTTTGAGTTTTTTTGAACTTTCCGCCCTTACAATGAAAAAAACAAAGCACAAGAAAAAGGGCACGATGCTTTTAACCCCCTTTGGGGGCTTCATCGGGGAAAAAATAAATCCATTTAAGTGGGACGTACAAACTACGAAAAAAAAAAAAAAAGAGAAGAAAAAAGATCACCCTTTAAAGTCCCCTGAAGGGGAAATGACAGGGGGCCAGGGGGGTTAAAGGGGGAGGAAAACAGAGGGGGGGGGGGGGTTGCGTCAGGGGGCGCGGAGGTGTGTGGTGTGAAATGATAGGGTTGTGTGTCAAATTTTTAGGATGGTATATATCTTTTTGATGGGTTTTGGTAATGGGGGATAGATAAAAAAAAAAAAAAAAACGGGAAAAAAGGTGTGTTTTGTGGGGGGGGGGGGGGGGGGGGGGTTTTTAAAGGGAAGGATCAAAAAAAAATTAAGGTTTTGTAGATGGAGGGGGGCTTTTAACTACTGTATAAGTGGGAAGGGGGGGGGGTGGTTTGGGGTATTAAGGGGTGTGTAGTGGTTTTTTATTTTGTGTGGTTTGGGAGGGGGTATTGCCAATGATGGGAAGGGGGGGTATGTGTGTTTGGTTATTGTTGGGTATTGATGCCTTTGGGGGTGTAGTTTGCCCCTTTGGAAAAGAAATGGGAATTTTTGAGTTGTTCGTTCAAAGGCACCTGGACTGCCCAAATGCCCTAACTTTGACATGGCGATTTTGTTGGGGTTTGGGTTTAAAATGTAGGGGGGACGGGTTTGGGGCCCGGGGGGGGGGATATCACCAGGTTTCAGCGATGCGTGTTTCAAGTGTGGGTGGTTTCCCTATGTAGACTTGGCCCCAAAAGCTGGGTGGATGGCATATAAAATGTTGCGGTTTTGACATGAAATGTGGTTTGATTGAAGGAGTTTTGGGGCCCTGTAAGAGGTGCTGGTTTTTTTTTTTTTTTGGGGGGGCAAAATTTTTCAGTTTGGGTTTGGAGGGAGGGGTGGTACCCCGGTGGGGTTTGCTGTGGTTTTGTTCAAACGGATCGCACGAGGAGGTTCTTTTAGGTTTTGTCACGTTTGAATGGATTTATGGGTTTGGGAGGAAGGGGGGTTTTGGTTTGTAAATGTGCCCCAAATTGGGTTTGAGGGTCCCACAATGGGGGGGGGTGGCGGGTGGTAAGGAGGTAGGCTGTGGGCGTCCCGGTTTTGGGTTTGGGGGGGGTGCCAAGCAATGTTTGGATTTCAGCCCGGTGCGCGGAGTGCTGCATTGAGATGGGAAAGGGGTTTTTGCGGTTGGTGAAAAATTTGGGGGACATTTTGGTGCTTGGGATTGGAAGTCTTCCCCGCTGGGGAAAAGTCTGCGGGACGGAAAAAAATTGGGATATGGGGTGTGTCTTTATGTGGGGTTTTGGGGGGAAAGAGTATCTAGGTATCATGTGCCTCGTGGGGTTTTTAGAAAAAAAGGGGTTTTTAGTAAAGGGTTTCTAGGGGGGAAATTTATGTCTAGGAATTGACCGATTTCGAAGGGTAGGTAAGCGGGTTTGATTGGGTGGAAGGGCTGGGCAAAGTTAAAGGGAAATTGAGGGGGTCTTTTTTTGGCCCTAGAAGTGGGTCCCCGTCCATCTCGATATACCTTTTTTACAGTTTTAGGTGTGGGGCCTGTTAAAGGGGTTGATGGGGGTGGGTTCCCAAATGTCCCCTGGGAAAAGGCAAGCCCCTAGGGTGGGGCCCCCTTTTTTGGGCCCCTGGGAAACCAAAAATTTTTGGGGAATGCGTGGGTTGTTGAAATTTAAATGTGTTCAGGGTGAGGGTAATTCAAGGGAGTTTACCAGGGTGGGGGTGGGGGGGGGGGGGGGGTTGTTTGGGTTTGGGGGCCCTTTGTCAAGGGAAAAAATTTTTGGGCCCTTTGTCCATCAGTGTGGGGGATGGAAATTAA
This sequence comes from Conus ventricosus, assembly GCA_018398815.1. Lineage (NCBI taxonomy): Eukaryota > Metazoa > Mollusca > Gastropoda > Neogastropoda > Conidae > Conus > Conus ventricosus. The sequence continues at coordinate 87,830,380 of CM031611.1, read as the reverse complement.
AAGGCACCACGGCAATTTGGGAAGAGGAGGGTGGGGTTTAAAAGCGGGTTTTGTTTGTGCGAGTTTAAACATGTTTATGGTGGGTTGTGGTTTTTTGAGGGATTGGGGGGCTTTGTACTATGGGGGAAGGAGGAAGTCTAGGTAATTTCGAAATGTTTTTTAATGGGGGAGCGCCCGGGTGAAAAAATGGGTCTGCCCGGTGGTTCATTTTTTTGTATTTTTTGGGGGGAAGGGAAAGGGGGGGTTTGGGGTTTGGGCATGATAGGGTTTGGCTGTTTGGGTTTGATTTTGAGTTGATTTTTTTTTGATTGAGTTACAATGAGTTTCTGGTGTTGAGGGGGGGTGTGTTGTGATGGGGGTGGAAATTTTTTGGACAGTTGTTTTTTTTCCTTCTGCTATATTGTTGTTTTTTTCCCCAAAAAAACCCCGCACCACCCCTTTTCTGTGGTTTGGGGGAAAATGTCCCGTCGTTGCGGAGTGATTTGAGGGCTTTTTGTTGGTTTTTTTGAAGGTTGCAAATGGGACAGGTTTTTGGGGTTTGTTTCCCCTGATTTTATTTTGGGATGTTTTTTATGTAGATTTTAATTCATGGATTTTTTGAGGGGGGTTGGGCCCAGCATTGGGGGTTTTAAAAAGTTGTGTGAAATTAGGGGTTTTGGGGGGGGGGGGCCGGGGAAAGTTTTTAAATGCGGGCCCTCCCAAAGAAGTTTCCCAAAAAAAACCCTTTCCCGCAAAAGTGGTTTGGGGATTGTTGGTGGTGGGGTTTAGTAGCGTAATTTTTAAATCCTTTTGTTAAACTGATCTTTCAAACGTCCAGAGGGGGGGGTTGTCAGGGGGGCATTTAAAAAAGAGGGTGGGGGGTGTCAAAATGTGGTAGGGGGTCGGGTTTTTTGGGGGGTTTTGGGAACAGAAAAGGTCCGGGGGGGTATTGGGTTTTTTTCTTTTTTTGCAATTGTGATGTTTGTTTTGTTTTGGGTTGGGTTGCAGTGGTTTTTAAAGAATTGTTTGTGTATGGTTTAGTTGTCCCGAGTTTGGGGGCAGGGGGTGTGGGGATGATGATTGTTGTTTTTTTGTTTAAATGTTTGGGGGAAGGTTTGGGGAGAGATTTCTTTTGGGGAAATGAGTGTTTTTATATGTGCCAAAATGAGTTTTTTAATGGGCCCCGGAAAAAGAATCTTTTTGGGGGTAGTGATGAGGGGTGGTGTTGGGGGGTTGGGGAAGGGGTTGGGAAAAATGAAACCCCGAGGGGTGATGTTAGGGTTTTAAAACATTGTTTAAAAAAGTTTAAATTGGGGGTGATTTGGTTTTTGAAAATGGGTTTTGGCAAAACCCAGGCGAATGGTTTGGATTGGGGGGTGGTAGAAACTGAATGGACCCGCAGAAACTGGGGAGGGTCCCGGGGAAAAAATTTGGGGGTTGGCATTTTTGTTGTGGGGTTTTTGTTGTTGTTGGGCAGTTTGGGAACAGAGACGGTGGGGAATCAAAATGCAGAATGAGTTTTAAAGTTTTTGTAGTTTTGGGGGGAGGTTTTAAGGGGGAAAAGGGAAGGGGGGATCAACCCAAAAAAAAAAATAGAATCAAATGGAGGGGAGTGGGAGTGAGAAAATGGTAGTTTAGTGGTTTTCCCTTTCTGGTAGGGGGTCGAAAAAACGTGAGTAAAATACAACCAAAAAAGGGTTCCCGGGGGTTTACAGGGACACACCCAAAAAAAAAAAGGGTTGAAAAGGGGGGGAAAAAAGAAAGCAAACAAAAAGGGTGTCGGCTTTTCTTTCCCCCCCAAAATACACAAAAAAGAACACACCCGGAGACCCATTGTTTTTATGCCGTTTCCCACTGACCTTTCGCAAACCCAGATTCCCCCTTTAAATTGTACAAAAGGGGGCCCCCCTTTTCAAAGGGCACAACCCCCCCACTCAAAATGATTAAAATCCACAACACAGACCCCCTTTTTAACCCCGCCTCCTCCTTTACCCATTTACGGGTGTATCTACATTCCCCTCCCCCCCAAAAAATGGACTAAAGGGGCCCCCACAAAATTTTCCCTTTACAAAAGGCCCCCCAAACCAACAAACCCCCCCATCACCACCTGGCAGGGCTCGCTGAATTATCCCCCACCCGGGAAAAATTTTAATTCAACAAGCACAATTTCCAAAAATTTTGGGGTTGCCAGGGGACCAAAATGGGGCCCGCCATGCTTGTCTTAAGGGACATTGGAACACCGCCCCACTCAAAAACATACAAAAGGGCCCCCCCCACTTAACTGTAAAAAAAAGGTTTTAACGATGATGGACTGGGGGAGCCACATTTAAGCCCCAAAAACCCAAACCCCCCCAAAATTTCCCCAAAGCCCAAAACCTTAAAACCCTCTATCCCGACCCCCCAATTCCTCAACCTTTTTTTGCAACCCCCCCAAACCCCTTTCCTAAGACTTTTTCCCCATTTCCCCGAAAACCTTTTTTAAACCTTTCCCCTTTCCCCTTTTAAAAACCCCCCACCAAAATCCCTTTTTTCCAAAACCCCCAAAAAAACCCTTTTATCCTTTAAACCCCCCCAAAACCCCCCCACTAAAGGGCAGCAACCCCAAATCCCCAAAAAATTTCCCCCGTCCCGCAAGGCTTGCTCCCCGGGGAAGGGCCCTTATTTTACAAGCCGCCAAAATGTACAATTTTCACCCAACCCCCGGGGGTACCCCCCTTCCCTCATCAATGCAGCACCCCCGCCGCCCATTGGTAAAAAAGAAAAACTGCTTGGACAAGCATCCCAACCCAAAAAAACAAAAACCCACAGCCTCCCCCTTTAAACCCCCCCCACACCCCCCCCTCTGTAGGGCCTCAAATCCCAAATTTGGCATTGTACCTAACCACAAACCCGCATTTTTCCCAAAACCAAAAACCCAGGGAAACATTCAAAACGTACAAAAATCAAAGACCTTCCCCGGCGATCCCGTTTTTTAAAAGAACCAAGCTAACCCCCCAGGAAACCCCCCCTGCTTCCAAACCCCCAAATGCAAAAACGCCCCCCCAAACCCAAACCCGACACCATTTACGGGCCCCCAAAAAATCCCTTACCGTCAAACGAATTTCGTAAGCCGCAACATTATAAATGATCCACTGCCCGCTGTGTGGGGAAGATCTACATGGGGAAAGTTCCACGACATTTAAACACGCATCGGGGTGAACACCTTTGGTGATATCCGCCACCACCCCAAACCCCCCCCGCCCCCAAAAAATTCAACCCAAAACCCAAAACAACATCGACCCTGTCAAAATTAGGCCTTTTGGCAGTAAGAGGGGACAGCTTTAAAAAAACCCAAAACCCAAAAATCCCCTCCATTTCCAAAATGGGGCCCCTAAACCCCCCCAAAGGATCAATATCCAAAAATAACCAAAAACCCCTACCCACCTCTTCCCCCCAAAAAAAGGCAATATCCCCCACCAACAACACCCCTACACCAACATAAAAAACCCCACTTACATACACCACCCCCCTCCCCTTCCCCCCCATTACAGTTAAATTACAAACAACCCCTTTCCCTCTATCTAATCTTAATTTTGTTTTGGGTCCCTTCCCCCTTAAAAAACCCCCCCCCCCCCAAAAACAAACCACCTTTCTTTTCCCTTTTTTTTTTTTATTTATCCACCATTTCCCAACCCTCACAAAGATATAACCATTTCCCAATAAACTAGACACAAACCCCATCTATCACACAAAACACACCCGCGTCCCCTACGCAACCCCCCCTCCCCCCCTTTTCCTCTCCAAAATTCCCCCTGGCCCCATTCATTTCCGCCTTCATGGGCATTAAGGGGATGAGTCATTTTTTTTTCTTTTTTTTTTTTTGTTTTTGGGAGTTTTTTACTGTTCCCCCATTTAAAAAGTGATTTATTTTTTCGCCCGATTAAGACCCAAAATGGTTGAAAAAGCATGTGTCTTGTCTTTTGCTTTTTTTTTTCATTTCATTGGCGGGGAAGTTCTAAAAAATCTTTTTCCCAATTTTTTCTTGTCGCCCCTTATACCCTTCCCTTTTTAAAATTTTAAAAACAAAAAAATTTTGGGGAAAAATTGGTTTTTATCAAGAATGTAGGGCAGCCAAAAAAAATTAAAGTAAAAAGGGATGAACCCTTTTTTTAAACCTGGATTTAAAAAAAACAAGTATGGGTTTGTATAAAAAGAAAAGGAAAAACAAAAATTTAAAAAAAAGAAAAGAAAAAATAAAATGTTTTTCCCCGTTGAATCCTTTTTGTCCTCAGTCAAAAATAAAGTTCTTTGGAAAAATATACACAAAATTTCAAAACGGAAATCCCCCAAACCCATAAAACTTCCAAGGAAGTTGGGGTTCCCAATTTTACAAATTTTGGGGAAAAACGTTTAAACCCGGGGTACCACAGTGTCAAGTGGGGAAATTTATAATTTTAAGAAAAAAATATATGTTTGCCAAAAACCAGAGAAAAAATAAACTACCATTTAAAAAATTTAAAAAAATAAAAGTGCTGGACCTGGGTGGTTTCATTGGAGAGTTTTTCAAGAATTCCGGGGAGAAAAGTTCTAAAAAAAATTTTTTTTTTTTTTTGGGAAAATCTTTTTAAATTTCTTTTTGACATGGGGTTTTCCAAAAGGACTGGGGAAAAAATCATAAAAATTTCCCCGTTTGAAAAAAGGGGAGGTAAATAGTAAACAGTTTTAGGGGTTTATTTTTTGGCAATATATGTATAAACTTATAGTTCCGTTATTTTAACCCTTTTCATGATTTTGGGTATCCAGAAAAATATGGGCAGGAGAAATTCAAACAGGGTTCAAAAAAAGGGTACTTACAAATTTACCATTTTTTAAATTTTTTTGCGCAGTTTTGAAAAAAATTTTTTAAAAATCGAAAGTTTTTTGTTTTTTCGTAGTTTTGAAAAAGCCCTTTATTCAGTTTACGGAAATTTCAAAGGTATTTTTTTTGAAGGGAAGGGGAAATTTAAAAGGGAAAAAGTACCCTTTTTAAGGAAAGTATAAATTTTAAATGAAAATAGGTCAGTTTGGAAAAATTATTTACTTTTGGCAGTGTACCAGAGGGTTAAGCAAGGGGACGTCCCGCAGTCCCTTTTTGTTTTCCCTTTTTCCTAATGAAACCCGGCCCTTGGGGGAAAAAAATTCAAAAAGGGAAAGGATGGCGTAACTTTTTACCTTTTTGGGGATTTTTGTCTTCTTTTTGGAGGAGTTTATTTTAAAAGTTACAACTGTTGTTGGTCTTCAAAGACAATTTAATGTTTGTATTCCGCTGATCTAGAATTTAAAATTAAAAAATAAAATATGAAATAAAAACTAATATCATTGGGGTTCCCTAAAAGGGGGGATATTTGGTCGAAATGAGAGAGGGTCTATGGTAGTCAATATATTTTGTTGCCAAAAAAAAAGTTTTTGGTTTTTTAAAATTTACAAACCTATAAATTTTTACTTTTTGGGTGCAAGCCTTGAAAAGAGAAAAAGAAACTTCCCCTGTTTTACCCCAACATTTTATAGATTTAATTGTTTAAAGCAATTTTCCCGGTTTTTCAAAAATATTTGACTTCAGGTGCGCCAATTTTTAAAATAGGGGGGGAAATTTTTTTCTCTTGAAAAACGGTTGAAAAAGAAAATGTCCCCTTTTTAAAGCAATGAAAAGAAATTTTTAAAAAAGTAGCAGGGAAAAGGGAAAGATTTGTTTTGGGGATTTAAAAGAAAAACCAAAGTTAAAGTTTTTTTAAATGTATTAAAATATGGTGAAAAATTAACTAGAAAGGGGAAACCAAAATACCTTTAAAGCTTAAAAAAGTAAATTTAGAAATTGGATTGTAATGGGAGAAGACATGGTTTACTAAATTTTGGGCCCGTGCTTAATTTTTATGGGTTTGGTTTTGTTTGGGGCAACCCAAAGGGGTTAAAAAAATACCAGGATTTTTTTTAAAAGTTTTAAAAAAAAGAGTAAAATTTATGCAGATCAGGACTGACATGATCACATTTTTAGTAGTGACAATTTGCCAATACAAAATTTTAAAAAAAAAGCTTATGATAAAACCGTACAAAAAAAGGAAAAGGGAAAAAATTTGTTTTAAAAGTGAAAAGGGGGAAATTTTGATTGGCGTTTCTGAATTTTCGTGTATCGTTTTGTACAGTAAACCCTTAGTGAAAATGAAATAATTTTTTTAAAGTAAAAAGGCAGAAAATAAATTATTTCCTTTTTTGCTGTCCCGCTTTTCGGGCCCTTTGAGTGAAAAATTTTTAAAAGCCAAAAAATTATTCTGAACCCCGTATTTTTGAAAGAACATCTCGCTCAAAAATGAAAAAATTTCTTTAAAACTTGGGTCGGTACATTTAAGAAACACAAAAAAAGGGTGGTATGTTTATTCTTAATTTTTATTGAATTGTCCCTGTATGTTTTTCTTTTTCCTTGCATTTTTCCCTTCCTTTAAAATTTTATTCATGTGTATTTTTACCCTTATTTTTTTTTTTTTTTGGTTTTTTTTTTTTTGTTTTTTTTTTTTTTTTTCCCCTTTTTTTTTTTTCTCTCCCCTTTTTCCCCTTAAATTTAAAATTAATTTTTAAAATTCCCAAAAATTTTTTGTTCTTCTCGGTTTCTATTCTTTTATTCTGTATCGCTCTTTTTTTTTCCCCCTCTTTTGGGTTTTTCCCCCCTTAATTTCTTTCTTCCCCCTTGAAATCAACAACATAAAATTTTCCCCAATTAAAACCAATGCTTGTGGAAATTTTGGAATTTCAAGAGTAAAAACCGTTGTTGGAAAAAAAAATGGGGGCGACCCCCTTTTTTTAAAAAACCTCATTAAAAACGGTCCCCCTTTTTTTCAAAATCCAAAAAAAGGGGAAAAAATTTCGGGGTCAAAAATTGAATCAACCGTGAAGTTTAAATTTCCAACCTTTGAAAAATTTTGGTTTATAGAAGTTTTTGTTGGGTTCATCCAATTAAAAATTCGTAAACCCCCGAAAAGGGGTTACCTACGCCCAAGGTTAATTACAAAAAATTTCAAAAGGGAAATCACACCTAAAAAATAATTCCCAAAAGGGAAAGTTGGTTCCTAATTTTACAATTTGTTAGAAACGATGACCAAGTGTCCCACAGTGATCAATGTGGAGTTGATAATAAAGAAAATTTTATTGATAGACCAATATCAGAGAAAGACAATATAGCCATTTAAAAATTGAAAATGATAAAAGTGCTGGACCTGATGGTATCATTGGAGAGTTTTTCAAAAATTTCCCGGTGAGACGTTCTAAGCTTTTTATGTAAACTTTTTTAACTTTCTTTTTGACACTGGGGTTTATCAGAGGACTGGAAAGAATCCATAATTGCCTTGTTTGAAAAAAGGGGAGGTAAATGATGTAAACAGTTATAGGGGTTATATCTTTGTGCAATATATGTAGTAAACTTTATAGTTCCGTTATTAATAACCGTTACATGATTGGATATCTCAGAATAATATGACAGGAGAACTTCAAGCAGGATTCAAGAAAGGCTACTCTACAATTGACCATATGTTTAGTTTTTAGCTGCAGTTCAGAAACAATTTGTGAAAATGAAAAGTTGTTTGTTGCTTTCGTAGATTTTGAAAAAAGCCTTTGATTCAGTTTCACGGAAATTGCTATGGCTATTTTATTGAAGATGGGAATTAAAGGTAAACTGTACCGTTGTGTAAGGAGTATTGTATAATGAAGTGAAAGCTAGGGTCAGATTTGGAGCAAAATTATCTACTATGTCATGTGTACCAGAGGGTTAAGCAAAGGGGACGTCTGCAGTCCAGTTTTGTTTTCCTTGTTCATAATGAACTGGCCTTGGAAATTATTAAAAATGGAAGGCATGGCGTAACTTTTGCCCTTTTTGGAGATTTTTGTCTTGCTTTTTGTGAGGAGATTATTTTAATGTCTACAACTGTTGTTGGTCTTCAAAGAAAATTGAATGTTTGTATTCCGCTGCATTTTGATTAGAATTAAAAGTAAATATGAATAAGACTAATATCATTGTTTTCCCGTAAAGGTGGATATTTGGCTCGAAATGAGAGATGGGTCTATGGTAGTCAATATATTCTTGTTGCCAATGCATATAAGTATTTTGGTTTTTATTTCACAACCAGATTAAGTTTCACTTTTGGATGCCAAGACCTTGCAAATAGAGCAAGAGAGCGGTCACTGTTATATTCACACGTTATATAGATTAAATTTGTAATGCATTTTCAGTGTTCTCAAAACTATTTGACTCTCAGGTGCAGCCAATATTACAATATGGGGGGGAAATTTGGGCTCTTGAGAAACGTGTTGAAATAGAAAATGTCTTTTGTTGCAATGAAAAGATTTTTAAATGTAGACAGTGGAAACCGAATGATTAGTTTATGGGGAGCTTGAACGATATCCAATCTATGTTAATCGTTTTTGAATGTATTTTATACTGGCTGGGAAAAATAACTAGAATGGGAGAAACCAAAATACCTTTAAAGCTTACAAAGTATTGAGAAATCTGGATTGTAATGGCAAGAAGACATGGTTTACTAAAGTTCGCCAGTGCTTAACTTCTTATGGCTTTGGTTATGTTTGGGACAACCCAAAGGGGTTGAAAATATACCAGGATTTTTTAAATGTTTTAAACAAAGAGTAATTGAATGCAGATGGCAGGACTGACATGATCACATTTATAGTAGTGACAGATTTGCGCAATACAGACTCTTTAAAACAAACGCTTTGATAGAAACCGTACATAAAAATGGATATGAATTGATTTGTTAAGAGTGCACTGAGTAAGTTTCGTTTGGCGTTTCTGACATTGCGTGTCATCGTTTTAGGTCAGTACCATTAGTGAAAATGAAATAATTTGCCCCTTATGTAATTTGGCAGAGAAGATGAAGTCATTTCCTTTTTTGCTGTCCTGCTTTTCATGACCCTTTGAGTGAAAATTTATAAAGCCCAAAATATTATTCTGAAAACCCCGTAGTTTTAGACTGAACTTACTCCCCGCATCAAGAAATGAAAATATTCTCTTAAATCTTGGTCGGTACATTTATGAAGCACAAAAGGCCTGCGTACTGTTTTTTTCTTTTTATTATTGAATTTTGCATGTATGTTTGCTTTTTCCTTGCATTTTCCTTCCCTGATAGTATTTATATCATGTGTATTGCAGATTTTCACCCCCTTTAGTATGGGGGCTCTGGCCTTTTCTGAATAAATTTCACATTCGCATTCCCCTCTCTCTCTCTCTCTCTCTCTCTCTCTCTCTCTCTCTCTCTCTCTCTCTCTCTCTCTCTCTCCTCTCTCTCTCTCTCTCTCTCTCTCTCTCTCTCTCTCTTCTCTCTCTCTCTGACAA
>CM031611.1:87801052-87811052 GCA_018398815.1 Conus ventricosus | reverse complement strand
TGAACCACACAGAATTGATAGATGTTACTGCCAGAGAATTTGCTCCATTTAGCTGGAACAACAGCAGTGAGGCAGGATCCGTTCTAACCGAAACATGTGTGTGTGTGTGTGTGTGTGTGTGTGTGTGTGTGTGTGTGTGTGTGTGTGTGTGTGTGTGTGTGTGTGTGTGTGTGTGTGTGTGTGTGTGTGTGTGTGTTGTTGTTGTTCTTCGATTTAATGTCTTTTCACTTTAAAGTGATATCAGACAGGAAGTGAGCGTTTACTTGTATATGTGTATGAATTTGTAGTATGCATACGTGCTTGCGCGCGCGTGTGTGTGTGTGTGTGTGTGTGTGTGTGTGTGTGTGTGTGTGTGTGTGTGTGTGTGTGTGTGTGTGTGTGTGTGTGTGTGTGTGTGTGTGTGTGTGTGTGTGTGCATGTGTGTGTGTGTGTGTGTCGGTGTCGGTGTCGGTGTCTGTGTTCCTGATCGTATGAAAGCATCATCTTGCATATTGCCAAAAAGAAGTAGGAGGTCTCACCACAGCTGATTTCCTGAGCACACAAGGCATTTTGTTCACATTTTCGCAAGAAAGTTGCAAAACACAAAGCAAACTTTATGGTTCTGTAGTTTGCATTGCAGGATGTAGGCTAAATGACTTGGGGTTCAAATGTCATCTGATGCATAATTATTATATCTGTGGAATTATTCATCCCCAGCTAGCTGTTATCCAGATCTGTTAATAGCTCCGAAGTGAACACTGGAATCACACAGTCGATCTTAATCTGCTTGATGGCACAGTCGATATCAATCCACTTGATGGATGTGTTTTTGAAGAAAACAAAATTCCATAGTTTGTTGTTGAGTACTGCAGATGTCCGTGTCCTGGATGATACAAAGATGCAAAAAGAGTAAACACCTATCATGTTGTCACAGCACTCAATGAAATTCCATGTGTTCTTTTCATCACTTCTTCACCATGATCATCCTACTATTCAGCATAACAGAATAACAAAATCTCAAATTTTGTAAACAAGAGAGAGAGAGAGAGAGAGAGAGAGAGAGAGGAGAGAGAGAGAGAGAGAGAGAGAGAGAGATGAGAGGAGAGAAGGGGTGTGTGAGGGGTACAAAGGGAAGTGAGAGTTGGAGAGAGAGACAGAGAGAGAGAGAGAGACAGACACAAAGTGAGAGTTGAGAAGAGAGAGGAGAGAGAGAGAGAGAGAGAGAGAGAGAGAGAGAGAGAGAGAGACACAGAGAGAGAGAGAGAGAAGAAGACAGAGACGAGACAGACAGACAGACACAAGAGAGAGAAAGAGACAGAGAAGAGATATTGACAGAGAAAGAAAGAGTGAGAGGGAGAGAGAGGGAACAAGAAAGAGTGAGAGTGAGAGAGGGAAAGAAAGAGAGACAGGCAGAAAAAGGAGAAGAGGAGAGAGAGTGAGAAGATGAGAGAGAGAGAGAGAAGAGAAGAAGAGAGAGAGAGAGATGAGGGAGATGTTCAATCAAACACAGCTTTCAGCACACATGGATGCATATTCTATTGCTGCTGTTATTAAATACCAGCCCCAGTCAGCACTTCATATCAGCGAGCTGCCACCGCATGGGAAACAGTTCTTATGCTTTTGATCTGCACCAGCTCAACCAGATGAAAACACATAGAAACCAATCCGAGGGACCTGTTCATGTAAGATTGGAGGATATGGCGATCCCCTTATGGAATTGGTATGCAATCGGAAACTGAATATTTATTTGCATGAAAGCGATTATGGCTTCTTGAGCTTTACAGCATGCCCCTGTCAGATAGGCTAATATGCGACTGGTGTGTTTCATGTGCATGAGGGTTATCGCATGTTTCCAAAGGACACCCAGTCCATGTATATTTCCATAGCGCTAGATCTATCAAGATGCTAATCTAAACACCATTCCCACCACCATCACCCACCCACACCCCCCACACACTTTCTTCCCACGCGCACATCCCACCTCCTCCTTCTGTTGACCAACGCCCCCTTCCCTAACGTCTTCAGCAAGTGTCAACACTCATCATGTAGTCACAGCACATGCCACTCCATAGCATCCTTTTCCTCATCATGCTCATCCACACTGATCACCATAGGAACGACCCGGATTTGAAAGAGAGAGAGAGAGAGAGAGAGAGAGAGGGAGAGAGAGAGAGGAGAGAGAGAGAGAAGAGAGAGAGAGAGAGAGAGAGAGACAGAGAGGAGAGACAGAGAAGAGAGAGAGAAAGAGGCAGATAGCCCGTGGGGAAAGAGATACCGAGGAGGGAGAGAGAGAGAGAGAGAGAGAGAGAGAGAGAGAGAGAGAGAGAGAGAGAGAGAGAGAGGAGAGAGACAGAGACAGAGACAGAGACAGAGAGACAGAGAGAGAGAGACAGAGAGGAGAGACAGAGAAGAGAGAGAGGAAGAGACAGATAGGGCGGGGGGAAAGAGATACCGAGGAGGGAGAGAGAGAGAGAGAGAGAGAGAGAGAGAGAGAGAGAGAGAGAGAGAGAGAGAGAGAGGAGAGAGAGAGAAAGAGAGAGAGAGACAGACAGACAGACAGACAGACAGAGACAGAGAGGAGAGACAGAGAGGAGAGAGAGGAAGAGACAGATAGGGCGGGGGAAAGAGATACCGAGGAGAGAGAGAGAGAGAGAGAGAGAGAGAGAGAGAGAGAGAGAGAGGAGAGAGAGAGAGAGAGAGGAGAGAGAGAGAGAGTTGTTTCAACAAACAGAACTTCCAGCACAAGTGGATGTACGTCTGTTGTTGCTCTTATAAAATAACAGACACAGTGAGCACATTCACAGACACTTGCAGAATCCACCATAGGAACAGTTCTCTATTATTTGATCTGCCACCTTCTCTGGCAGATGAGGACGCATAGAGAATAGTTTATATAAGGTAAAGAAGACATGTCAATGCCTTTATGGGTTGTGGTTGTGCAAACTGAACACCTTTTTATGACAAGTCTTCATATATATTTATGTGGAAGATAGTGACAATCCGCTCTGCATATACTCGCTCCCCCTCCTTTACCTCCTCATTCAAACCCCTTTTCTTCTCTCTCCTCACCCCTTTTCCGCACCCCCCCCCCCTATTGCTCCCCTTCACCCTCATGCATTCTTTTCCTCCATTGGACATGGCATAAGTACTATCCATCACAGCGTTTTCAAAAGAACCAGTGCGTCGTGTATGCAGAAGTAACAGCAGCGTTATGGACAGAAGTCTAAATACAAATGAGCACTTGAGAATGGGCGCAAAGTGACGCTCATTGAATATACGCCATGAAACAGAAAAGTAAAGTTTTCCATAAATACTCCTTCTTCAGACGTCGTCAACCACATGCATAGAAAAGGCAGCAGACAGCACTATCACGATGTAAGGCATGATGGTAATATTTGGCTGGACAACTTTCTCAGATTACTGTTTTAGAAGGGTGGCATTATTCCTGATTTCTTCACTGACTGAGCTATGAGCAAACTGAAGAATGTCTTTCATATATGTGTGTGTGTGTGTGTGTGTGTGTGTGTGTGTGTGTGTGTGTGTGTGTGTGTGTGTGTGTGTATGTGTGTGTGTGTGTGTGTGTGTGTGTGTGTGTGTGTGTGTGTGTGTGTGTGTGTGTGTGTGTGTGTGTGTGTGTGTGTGTGTGTGTGTGTGTGTGAAAGAGAGAGGGAGGGAGCAATGTCACCTACCATCACCTCTGCCTCTTCCCACACTTATGATACACCTGCCTGCACACATGCAAACAAATCATTGTGTGGAAGCAAAACATTGCTGTCTAATGAGGCAACAGGGAAGACAGCTGGCAGCTTTGTATCTCATGTGGGCCCAAATATTTGATGTGTGTGGAACTAGTAAGACACAATGATACACCACGTTACAAGGTCAAAACGTCTTCCAGTCACACTGAACCTGTCCGCAGAACTGTGATGTACACAAAAACACCAATACCCGAAATACTTTGGATTCTTCATGGGCGAGCTTTTCTTCCTGAACATCCTGGCAATAAATCTCCTGATGATGTGAAACCTCAAGACAGCTGGATTTCCTTTTGCTCCTTCACCATGAGGGATGCCCAAAGGCGTTTGTTCAGCTGGGGAGCTACTGAAAACATATAAATGCAAGGAATCTTGTAACCCCCTCCTCTCTCTCTCTTCTCTCTCTCTCTCTCTCTCTCTCTCTCTCTCTCTCTCCAGTTTTCCAACGCTTTTCTTTCTCTAAAGGCACATTTGTCTTTTCTTCTTTTGCCATCTGTCTCTCCGCCTCACGTGTTTTTCAGCCTCTACTTCGTGTTTCATTTCTTGTGTAGATCGAGAGAAAGACGGACAGACAGTCGGACACGCAGAGAGAGAGAGAGAGAGAGAGAGAGAGAGAGAGAGAGAGAGAGAGAGAGAGAGAGAGAGAGAGAAGAGAGAGAGAGAGAGAGAGAGAGAGAGAGAAGATAAGAAAGAGAGCAAGACAGACAGACAAACAGACAGACAGACAGATCAAGTGCTGGAGCCAGGGAGCAAAGAAACGATAATGAACCTGAACTTTCTTTCAGTGGAAGATGCCCCCCGAAGACTTGATAATACCATTTGTGTTTTATCAATATCAGGAGAAAAGCTGGTTCTGAAAGACAGACAAACGTCATTCCAGACGTGTGATTCCTTTATGTGCTTTGCTCTTACTTGGAGTGCCTCAGACATCTGTCTGCATGAAACATTCTTTCATCGCCTAAAGTGACGTGTTTGCATTGGTGTAGGTTCCTTTGCGGCAGCTCCCTTGCTGTGGTAAGTGGTGATCTGTCTAATGCAAGCTATTCTGGACTGCAGCGTCTGGAATTCTCCACTCAGCAGTTTCCGTACGGAAATGAATGTTGGTGACACTGAAGATTTAAGCTGTTTCTGCAGTCCCAGTTGGCGTCTGGTTTCTTTGTTAACGTGCCTGTTCGCCTTTCTCTGTCCCTGTGTCTGACTCTGTCTGTCTGTCTGTCTGTCTGTCTGTCTGTCTGTCTGTCTGTCTGTCTCTCTCTCTCTCTCTCTCTCTCTCTTCTTCTCTCTCTCTCTCTCTCTCCTCTCTCACCACGTTTGTTGTTTGTTTGCTTGCTTTTCTAACGGCACATCCGTCTCTTATTGTATTTCTATTTGTCTTTCTCTCTGACTTCTTTCTTAGCCTCTATTTGTCCGTTTCTTTTCTGTGTAGATCGATAGACAGACAGTTGTACAGGCAGAGAGAGAGAGAGAGAGGAGAGAGAGAGAGAGAGAGAGGAGAGAGAGAGAGAGAGAGAGAGACAGACAGACACACAGACACACAGACACACAGACACACAGAGATTGAGACAGACAGACAGACAGACAGACAGACAGACACACACACACACACACACACACACACACACACACACACACACACACAACACACAACACACACACACACACACACACACACACACACACGCGCACGCACGCACGCACGCAACACACACACACACACACACACACACACACACCACACACACACACACACACACACACACACACACACACACACACACACACACACACACACACACACACACAGATTGAGACAGATAGACAGACAGACTGAGTGGTGGAGCCAGGGACCAATGAAATGATAGGGGGCGGGATTGTTTTCAGTGGAGGATGCCCCGTAAGATTTGATAATAACATCTATTTATCTCTATCAGGAGAAACGCTGGTTCTGAAAGAAAGACAAAAAAAAAAACATTGCACACGTGTGATCCCTGTATGTGTTTGGCTCTTCATTGGAGTGTTTAAGACATCTGCTGTCTGCATGAAACATTCCTTTGTCGCCTGAAGTGACGTGTTTGAGTTGCTGTAGCTTTGTACCGACACAGCCCTCATCTTGTGGTAGTGGTGATCTGTCTGATGTAAGCTATTCAGAGCTGCAG
Organism: Conus ventricosus; assembly: GCA_018398815.1. Lineage (NCBI taxonomy): Eukaryota > Metazoa > Mollusca > Gastropoda > Neogastropoda > Conidae > Conus > Conus ventricosus. Next base: position 87,805,162 of record CM031611.1, on the reverse strand, counting down.
TGTCTGGGGTTCTCCATTCTGTGGTGATTGGTGTTCTGTCTGATGTAAGCTATTCAGCTGTGGTGAGTGGTGTTCTGCCTGATGTAAGCTATTCAGCTGTGGTGAGTGGTGTCCTGTCTGATGTAAGCTATTCAGCTGTGGTAAATGGTGTTCTGCCTGATGTAAGCTATTCAGCTGTGGTAAGTGGTGTTCTGTCTGATGTAAGCTATTCGGCTGTGGTGAGTGGTGATCTGTCTGATGTAAGCTATTCAGCTGTGGTAAGTGGTGATCTATTCAGCTGTGGTGAGTGGTGATCTGTCTGATGTAAGCTATTCAGCTGTGGTAAGTGGTGATCTGTCTGATATAAGCTATTCAGCTGTGGTGAATGGTGTTCTGTCTGATGTAAGCTATTCAGCTGTGGTGAGTGGTGTTCTGCCTGATGTAAGCTATTCAGCTGTGGTGAGTGGTGTTGTGTCTGATGTAAGCTATTCAGCTGTGGTGAGTGGTGTTGTGTCTGATGTAAGCTATTCAGCTGTGGTGAGTGGTGTTCTGTCTGATGTAAGCTATTCAGCTGTGGTGAATGCTGTTCTGTCTGATGTAAGCTATTCATCTGTGGTGAGTGGTGTTGTGTCTGATGTAAGCTATTCAGCTGTGGTAAGTAGTGATCTGTCTGATGTAAGCTATTCAGCTGTGGTGAGTGGTGTTGTGTCTGATGTAAGCTATTCAGCTGTGGTAAGTGGTGATCTGTCTGATGTAAGCTATTCAGCTGTGGTGAGTGGTGTTGTGTCTGATGTAAGCTATTCAGCTGTGGTGAGTGGTGTTGTGTCTGATGTAAGCTATTCAGCTGTGGTGAGTGGTGTTGTGTCTGATGTAAGCTATTCAGCTGTGGTGAGTGGTGTTCTGTCTGATGTAAGCTATTCAGCTGTGGTGAGTGGTGTTCTGTCTGATGTAAGCTATTCAGCTGTGGTGAGTGGTGTTCTGTCTGATGTAAGCTATTCAGCTGTGGTGAGTGGTGTTCTGTCTGATGTAAGCTATTCAGCTGTGGTGAGTGGTGTTCTGTCTGATGTAAGCTATTCAGCTGTGGTAAGTGGTGATCTGTCTGATGTAAGCTATTCAGCTGTGGTAAGTGGTGATCTGTCTGATGTAAGCTATTCAGCTGTGGTAAGTGGTGATCTGTCTGATGTAAGGTATTCAGCTGTGGTGAGTGGTGTTCTGCCTGATGTAAGCTATACAGCTGTGGTGAGTGGTGTTGTGTCTGATGTAAGCTATTCAGCTGTGGTGAGTGGTGTTCTGCCTGATGTAAGCTATTCAGCTGTGGTGAGTGGTGTTGTGTCTGATGTAAGATATTCAGCTGTGGTGAGTGGTGTTGTGTCTGATGTAAGCTATTCAGCTGTGGTGAATGGTGTTCTGCCTGATGTAAGCTATTCAGCTGTGGTGAGTGGTGTTCTGCCTGATGTAAGCTATTCAGCTGTGGTGAATGGTGTTCTGCCTGATGTAAGCTATTCAGCTGTGGTGAGTGGTGTTCTGTCTGATGTAAGCTATTCAGCCGTGGTGAGTGGTGTTCTGCCCGATGTAAGCTATTCAGCTGTGGTGAATGGTATTCTGCCTGATGTGAGCTATTCAGCTGTGGTGAGTGGTGTTCTGTCTGATGTAAGCTATTCAGCTGTGGTGAATGGTGTTCTGCCTGATGTAAGCTATTCAGCTGTGGTGAGTGGTGTTCTGTCTGATGTAAGCTATTCAGCTGTGGTGAATGGTGTTCTGCCTGATGTAAGCTATTCAGCTGTGGTGAGTGGTGTTCTGTCTGATGTAAGCTATTCAGCTGTGGTGAGTGGTGTTGTGTCTGATGTAAGCTATTCAGCTGTGGTGAGTGGAGTTCTGCCTGATGTAAGCTATTCAGCTGTGGTGAATGGTGTTCTGCCTGATGTAAGCTATTCAGCTGTGGTGAGTGGTGTTCTGTCTGATGTGAGCTTTTCAGCTATGGTGAGTGGTGTTCTGTCTGATGTAAGCTATTCAGCTGTGGTAAGTGGTGTTCTGTCTGATGTAAGCTATTCAGCTGTGGTGAGTGGTGTTCTGTCTGGTGTAAGCTATTCAGCTGTGGTGAGTGGTGTTCTGTCTGATGTAAGCTGACACAATGCCACACAGAGCAAAGCACATTAAAAAGATGTCACACACACACACACACACACACACACACACACACACACACACACACACACACACACACACACACACACACACACATACGCATACACACACACACACACACACACACACACACACACACACACACACACACACACACACATTTCTATACACAAGCATATGCACGCATGCGCACGAACGCCCACACGCACGTACACAGGAGTGAGTGTACGTGTGCGTGCGTGCGTGCGTGTGTGTGTGTGTGACATCTCTTCTCTTTTTATGTAGTTTTCTCTGTGTGGGAGAGTGTCAGATTTTCGTTGTCTGCTTGAAGCGTTCTTTCATCTCGTAATGTGACATTTGGTTAGTTCGCCACAAGAGACACTAAAGTCCAGAAACCTCGCCGTTAACTTTTTTTAACATCAGTATATTGCTAGGTGTTCTTAACTCACTGCCTTTGTCAAATATTGGTGTGTGTGTGTGTGTGTGTGTGTGTGTGTGTGTGTGTGTGTGTGTGTGTGTGTGTGTGTGTGTGTGTGTGTGTGTATGTGCGTGCGTGCGCGAGCGCGCGCGCGCGAATCTCTGTGTGTGTGTGTGTGTGTGTGTGTGTGTGTGTGTGTGTGTGTGTGTGTGTGTGTGTGTGTGTGTGTGTGTGTGTGTGTGTGTGTGTGTATTTTCCTTGCTGCTCTGACCTAGAAACAGCCACGGTCTTGGTTGACCAATTCACAATAGGCAAGCCAAAGAACGACACGGTCTCTTTGTTTTCTCATACGGATATCAATGCGCATTATTGCGTGAAAACTGACAGAGCCTATTGGCTCGTTCAAAGGCAGCCTCATAAACAAGAAATGTTATAGCGTGAAAACTGACAGAGCCTATTGGCTCGTTCAATGACAGCCTATTGGCTCGTGCAAAGACAGCGTATTGGCTCTTTCAAAGGCAGCCTATTGGCTCGTTCAAAGGCAGCCTATTGGCTCGTTCAAAGGCAGCCTATTGGCTCGTTCAAAGGCAGCCTATTGGCCCGTTCAAAGGCAGCCTATTGGCTCGTTCAAAGGCAGCCTATTGGCTCGTTCAAAGGCAGCCTATTGGCTCGTTCAAAGGCAGCCTATTGGCCCGTTCAAAGGCAGCCTATTGGCTCGTTCAAAGGCAGCCTATTGGCTCGTTCAAAGGCAGCCTATTGGCTCGTTCAAAGGCAGCCTATTGGCTCGTTCAAAGTCAGCCTATTGGCTCGTTCAAAGGCAGCCTATTGGCTCGTTCAAAGGCAGCCTATTGGCTCGTTCAAAGGCAGCCAGCCTATTGGCTCGTTCAAAGGCAGCCTATTGGCTCGTTCAAAGGCAGCCTATTGGCTCGTTCAAAGGCAGCCTATTGGCTCGTTCAAAGGCAGCCTATTGGCTCGTTCAAAGGCAGCCTCATAAACATGACATGATATGACCTCTTGTGATCTCCCATCGCTCACCACATACGAAACCACTCAGAGATGATGGAAGAGCGAATTTGTAACAAGGATTGGAAAAAACACTCAGATATGATGGAAGAGCGAATTTGTAACAAGGACTGGAAAAAGGTCGCTTTTGCAGTGTCCCTACCAGAAAAAAAATCAAAAGGAAATTATGTATTTTGCTAGAATTCAGTAAATGGTTATGACATTCGCATTTTAATGAAAAACAAATTGACTGCATGCTGATGAGATGGTGTAAACGTTTCAGGAGCATTCGCCATTTAATGAAAAAATGTTGGGTTTGCTGTTTGTTGTGGAATCAGTGTCACACACAGAGTGCCAGTTACAGATCAACCTGACAGTCCAATCATTCAACAGAGTGCACAGGAGATGAAGGTCACCAAATGTGCACACAGTGTTATTTGAAGAGTCTATCACTCGTTTCTGCCAGTAGCAACGCAGTGAACACAGATCAGAGGGCGAAGCGGTGTTTTTGTTTCTTTGTTTGTTTCGTATATGTTTAATTTGTTTCGCGGCGCTGGCTTGATGAT
>CM031611.1:87784366-87786031 GCA_018398815.1 Conus ventricosus | reverse complement strand
TGAAATGAAGTTAATGGACAGATGAGACAAAAGTTGCATAAACTGAGTGAGTGTTAAACAGTTTTATAGACTGTTTGAAGGAACGCAAACACTATTTATTATAGATGACTGTTCGGCAGAAAGAGACATAGTTAAAAAGAGAAACACTTTGTCAAAACTAGCTTTCAGCGGAAGACATGCTCGGATAAGTGTGTGGATTTTATGTCAGAAATATAACTCAGTTTTAAAAGACTTTAGAGAACAGTTAAAGACTGTAGTGTTATTTCACATGAAAGACAGAGACTCATTTGAAGAATGTTTGCGTGAAAATGATGTTATTGAAAACGATCAGGAAAAACACAGGATTAAGCAAAAACTGAAATCTGAAAAGTTTAGTAAATTAGTATTAAAAACGGATAACCCTGCACAGTATGTTTGTTTGTAGGGTCGTTATTTTTTGGTTACTTGTCAGAGAACAGGAATAGGCGCTTTAGGCCACTTTCGCCCAAAAACTTGGTGGAGGAGCAAGTGGCCCAGAGTCGGCCTTTTACTGTTCTCTGGGCACTATCTGCTCATTTGGTTCCAGACACAGCGAGTGCTGTCCATGACTCCTTTTGGAAGGACCTCAGGCACAGTCGGTGCTTAGTCCCTCGTTGTCTCCGTTTCTGGCTACAGTGCCACGGTACCTACCGTTGGTGGATTTTACTTAACAGAGAAAAACAATTTAGAGAGAGAGAGAGAGAGAGAGAGAGAGAGAGAGAGAGAGAGAGAGAGAGAGAGAGAGAGAGAGAGAGAGAGATTAGATTTAGAGCATTTAGCAGAATATAAAATTAGTATATGGAAGAGTATATGCATAAGCATTTAGCGCAGAGTTAGCGTCGGTGTGTTTGTCGTGTGCTTGCAGACACTAAGAGGTAGAGGATAACACCTGTTGGAAGACCTCAGACCTAGCCACGTCATCCCCCAGTCAGAGGTAGTGGATAACACCTGTTGGAAGACCTCAGACCTAACCAAGTTATCTCCCAGCTACACCAATGTCCCATCTCCTCCATCCACTCATTCTGTCTTTCGCACAGTGTTAATCAACATCTCTCTCTCTCTCTCTCTCTCTCTCCTCTCTCTCCTCTCTCTCTCTCTCTCTCTCTCTCTCTCTCTCTCTCTCTCTCTCTCTTTCTCTCTCTCATCTGTTCCAGGACTCTCTGTCTCTGTCTCTATCTCTGTCTCTGTCTCTCTCTCTCTGTCTCTCTCTCTCTCCCCTCTCTCTCTCTCTCTCTCTCTCTCTCTCTCTCTCTCTCTCTCCTCTCTCTCTCTCCTCTCTCTCTCTCTCAGCCTTCGTGTGGCCATGTTTTTTTGTTCGAGATGTCGGCATCTGTTTGTCAGTCCTTGCCTGCTTCCGTCTCTGTCTGTAGCTCCCCTTCTCCTGCCCTTGACGTCTGTCTCTGTCTCTAGCTCCCCTTCTCCTGCCCTTGACGTCTGTCTCTGTCTCTAGCTCCCCTTCTGCTGCCCTTGACGTCTGTCTCTGTCTCTGACCCCCTTCTCCTGCCCTTGACGTCTGTCTCTGTCTCTAGCTCCCCTTCTCCTGCCCTTGACGTCTGTCTCTGTCTCTAGCTCCCCTTCTCCTGCCCTTGACGTCTGTCTCTGTCTCTAGCTCCCCTTCTCCTGCCCTTGACGTCTGTCTCTGTCTCT
>CM031611.1:87779366-87781866 GCA_018398815.1 Conus ventricosus | reverse complement strand
TGAGTCCGATCCAGCGGACGAAAGCCTAGGAGCAGGCAATACAAATTGATGTGTCTTCGAGAGGGATTATGATGGTTCCCTCAGGCAGCTAGTGAAGGGTTTCTCATATTTATAATATATTTTCCCCATTTTCTTCATCTTCATTTTTTTCTCTTTCTCTGAAAGTTCAAATCTTTGCCAAGTCATTACTATAATGATGGAAGAATTGTTAGCCTGCACTTGTTTTCCCCCACTACTTAATTGTTCAGCATTATATATATATATATTGTTAAGAATATTTTTAAAAAATGAAGTATTAAAACCAACAAGCTTGTTTCAAACCTCTCGCTCTCCTCAGGATATTCTTTTGGGGCACGCTATCTGTCTTTTATAGCGTGCGGGACCTGATTCCATTTCTGCACGTGCGAGTCGCTTCACGTGTGATCTGTGGTTCTTGTTGGGGACTGTTCAGGTGGCGTGCGCTAACAAATATTTCCATTTGTGCCTGCAATTGTTTACTATTTCTACTTTTGCATTCAAGGTTGCTAGGTGTGGTTTACATAATATTAACCATTTTTCTGTGGAGCATAGATTGCATCTTTTGAAATATTGTTGTATGATCTTGCTCTTTTTATGATTTTCCATGATATGTTGTAGTCTATTTTTTATCTTTGAGTCTCCAAATGTATTTACTCAGCTCTGTTTGATTTTTGTATTTTTCATTTTTGAATGACTGTTTGTGGTTTGCGTATCTGGTTTTGAAAGTGTTTTCTGTGATCCCTATATATGTTTCTTTTTCATTTTCTGAAGCTACCGTAGCTTGGTATACCATGTTGCTGTGAAGGCATTTGTTGCTTAGGGGGCACTGTTCTTTTTTAGTGCAGTTGCAAGATGTCCTTTCAGCACCCTTCTCTTTTATGTTGCTTTTCATTTTGTTAGATGAATCAATTATGTTTTTAAGGTTAGGCATACATGAGTATGATAGTTTGATGGTGTTTTTGTTGAATATTTTGGACAGTTTGTGTTCTTTTGCAAATGATGTTGCCAAGATTTTAAAGAATTCTTTTCCTACATTTGTTTTTACTTGTCCATCGTTTGGTGGGTTGTACCATATGATCTTTCTTTTCCTATTTTTCTTATTTCTGTTCGTGTTATTGTCTGGACTGTATTGTAGTTTGTAACTGTAACCACTTTTTTGTAATGCTTCTTGATATTCTGTTGCTGCATCATTGAATGCGTTTTCATTGCATGACAGGTTGGATAGTCTCTTGTTTATACCATTGGGTATTGTTTTAGTATGGATGGTGGGTGGTTGCTTTTGATGTTTACGTAGATGGTATGTCATTGGGTTTTTGTATGGTTTGTACACGTGGTCATTGAGGTCTAATGTTATGTCTAGGTAATTCACTACTTTTTTGCTTCTATTGTGATTTTTAAGTTGTGGTTTTTAAATAAGCACCTTCAGATTTTTAAAGAACACTTATATATATATATATATATATTTATATTATATATATATATATATATATATATTATATATATATATATATATAATATATATATATATATATATATATATATTATATAATATATATATATATATTATATATATATATATATATATATATATATATGTAGTGTATGGTGTGTGTGTGTGTGTGTGTGTGTGTGTGTGTGTGTGTGTGTGGTGTGTGTGTGTGTGTGTTGTGAATGTTGTGTGCATACATTATATCTTTCTGTATTTTTGTTCCTGTTCGTATCGTCAACATCGTTTGTGTCGATCTTTGCCTGTTTCTGTGTATGCGTCTGCCCCCTCCCCCCCCCCCCCCTCCCCCGCCTCCCTCTGCCTGCTCTTTTCCTCCCATTCTCTTTTCCTATCCCTATGTGTCACCCCAAAATACATGAGCACACTCTCTCTTTGTCTCTCTCTCTCTCTCTCTTCTCTCTCTCTCTCCTCTCTCTCTCTCTCTCTCTCTCTCTCTCTCTCCTTCCTCCCTCCCCCTCTATCCCTCCCTCCGTCTCTCTCTCTCTCTCTCTCTCCTCTCTCTCTCTCTCTCTCTCTCTCTCTTTCCTCCCGTCCTCCCTCCCCCTCTCTCCCTCCTTCTCTCTGTCTCTCTGTCTCTGTCTCTGTCTCTCTCTCTCTCTTCTCTCTCTCTCTCTCTCTCTCTCTCTCTCTCTCTCTCTCTCTCTCTCTCTCTCTCTCTCCCAAGATCTCCTCTCCTCCGCAATCGTTTTGTCCCGCCCATTCCAGCGCTTCCTCTATCCCCCCCCCCCCCCCCCCCCCCCTCTCCCCCCCTCGCCTGTTCTCTCTAGAGAATTCTGAAACTGGTCTCTCTCGCCATCATCTCACAAGGGCCACAACCACGATCTCCAGCTCCACCTCCACACCCACAAGCCCCCCCCCCCCCCCCCCCCCCCCCTCCTTCCAGCCTCTGGATGTTGGATACTTTTTGAGTTTATCACTCCGTGCAATCAATCGCTCCGTCTGCATACCTTCTCCTGGGAGGAAGAGAAGAAAGGA
>CM031611.1:87766866-87769366 GCA_018398815.1 Conus ventricosus | reverse complement strand
AGTGACACTTTAGATTTTTAAGTTTCTCGTCAAACATTTTGCATGACGCGTTTACTAAACATGCGTAACCTTCTTCTAAATCTAACCGCATCTTAACTGGAACTGAACCATCATGATTGTTTGCTCCTTTTCTTGCAGCTCGATCAGCCCATTCATTTGAAACGATTCCACAGTGGGAAGGCACCCAACAGAAAGTGACGCTGGTTCCTTTCAATGATAAAAGATGAACAGTGTGTTTAATTTCAATTATCAACTCCGATCGCATTTTCTGGTTTAAAGATTTAAGTGCCTGTAAGACCGATTTAGAATCAACACACAATAAAATCTGAAATATGTTTTTCGGAAAATCAGAAATGTAATTCAGGGCCTTCAATATTGCAATTAATTCAGCAGTAAAAATAGAAACATTTTCACATATATGAAACCGTTTCTCTATTTCTAGAGCTGGTATAACGAAGGCAGCTCCTACTTTTTTGTTCCCAAGTACAGACCCATCTGTATAAATCTTAAAATGTTCAGAATACTTGTTATCAATATGGGAGCTGACGGAACTTTTCAGGATATTAGGTGAATCATTTTTGGATAAGTTTGTGTGATCTATGTCAAGCTCCAGGTTGTTCATCTCCCATGTAGGTATAGGTGAGTAGGAAGGTTTTGTTGCTATGTCCTTTCTGTTTAATTTTGATTTTTTTCAGAGATCTGAAGTAAATGTGTTTATGGATTTTAATGATTGGATGGATTTAGCCCTTTTTGCAAAATGAAGATCGGACCTCATGCAAACTTCGGCCTCTGTGAAATTTTCGAACGAGGAGCTTCGTAAAACATATTTGGCAGCAGAAAGACATCTTAGCTCATCAAGAGGTAAAACACCTGCTTCCTTATAGGTTCCTAAATTTGATGCATGAAATGGAACTCCTAGGAAAGTTTATAGGCTTTGCAGTCAACACTTTGCAGTTCGCAGTAAGCAATGTCACCACTGTCAAAGACCAGACGCTGGAGGCAAAGAGGGAGTTATTCAATGCTGCCACCACGTCAGAACTATTGGAGATACGTAACATCTGTATAATTAAAAACGACAACTTGAAGAAACATCACCTCAGGGACGGCATTCACCCCACTACAAGAGGCACCAGCATACTGGCTGGCAACATTGGACGTCGTGTCCGAAACCTGGTGTGGGAAACCCCGAAACGGCCTGCACGTCAGCCCAGATTCCACCGACCCCAGTGCTACCCTGGCCCTCAACACCACGCCTGGCATAACCGCTTCTACGCATTGAATGACTGGGACATGTTTCACCAACACTTGTGATAACTTTTGTCACAGAGATCAAGATTTACTGACATTTACGAAGCTGAGAATTTCCCATTGTTCTTCGCCATTAATGACTTTATGCCTACTAGACATCTAAGTACATTTAGTATAAACAGATAGTTGATTTAAGCTATTGCTTAACGCATATAGAAATTTTATTTTCACGTCATTATTATTTTTATTATTATTATTATCATTATACTTTTTTTTACATACTTTTCCACTTCTCTTCTCACGCACCTTCTTTGCTTCACTTTTTCTTTTTAATTGTTCTCCTCTCGGTGTATGTAAATCTTTGAGACTACCTTGATTTAACATTCAACTTGATACGACTGGTTACCAATAATGAGTAGAACTAATGAGAACATTTTTGATATATTCCAGTGGAACTGTCGTTCCATTGTCAAAAATTTAGACTGTTTAGTTCAACATCTTGCACACCACGATCACAAGATTCTGTCTTTTCAGTCCTTGAATGTTAAAAAAGAAAAGCTGCCAAAGATAGATAATTACTATTATCTACCAATCCATCAAAATGATGATACCACTGGAAAAGTATCTACGGCTATTTATGTACGTGAGGGGGTTTCTTACACTCTTTGCCCCAGTCCTGCACCATCTGATATACCTAACGTAAATTCTTGTGCTGTTACTGTCGGATTCAATTCTTCACTGTTAACCATAGTTTCTGTCTACCTACCCCTTGGTCCAAATGAGCAGAACACTGAATGGATTCGTATGCTACCAGCAGAACAAAATAAAAAATTCTTGATCACGGGTGACTTTAATGCTCACTCACCTTTCTGGGAGAAGGAATGTCAAATAGTTACAAGCAACCGTTTTGTTGAAAATCTTGTGGATTCCTCCCTCTGTCTTCTAAACGATGGGCGAATCACACGCATACCCGATAACCCCAATCATAGAGCCACCGCCATCGACGTAACACTGGCGTCACCTGAGTTAACACCCTTTTGTACCTGGAACCCAATAGACGATCCTCTGAACAGTGATCATATACCACTTGTGACCAGGTTTGAACTAGATCAACCTTCCGCTACAGACTCAACAGAAGACAAGATTCCAAAATAGAATTACAAACGTAGTGACTGGAACAAATTTACAAACATATTACTGTCTTATGATGAGTTCGAAACTTCTGATCAGGATATTGACACCTTATACATGA
>CM031611.1:87744366-87754366 GCA_018398815.1 Conus ventricosus | reverse complement strand
AAAAAATACTGAACGACGGACCCTCTCTCTCTCTCTCTCTCTCTCCCCCTCCCCTCTCCCCCCTCTCTCCCCTCTTCTCTCTCTCTCTCTCTCTCTTTTTCCTCTCTCCCCCCCAAAACCCGGCCCTTTGATTTCCCGCCCCTCTCTCTCTTTCTTCTCCCCTACTCTCTCCCCTCCCCTCTTTTCTCCCCCTTTCTCTCTCTCTCTCTCCCCTTTCTATCTTTTCAAAACAAGGTCCCCTCAGTAAGCCCTGGTCCCCCCCCTTTCCCTTTCCCCCCTCTTTCCCCTTCACCCTCTCCATTTCCCCCGTTTTCCCTTGCGTGGTAGGGCCGATCCATCCCTTGAAGGATGTGGAGGGGGGTGGTTGGGGCCAGTGACAAACCCAGATGCTGGGGAAATGGCGACCAAACCCCTTGAAGGATGTGGAGGGATGGATGGGGGGCCAGTGCTATCATGTGCTGTGGCTTTTCTCTTAAAACGGGCCCACCAGGGTATACCGAACAAAACTTACAACAAAGCAAAACAATCAGTGTTTAAATTTAAGGAGCAAAAATGCTTTTCGTAAACAAAAATCAAAAAGTGAGAGTTCCCCTTGTGCAAGGGAAACTTGAAACTTTAAATTGGGGGGTGATGTGAAAAAGGTAAAACCATTTCTAAAAACGTCTTTATTTTCAGTTTTTTTTTTTGGCAAAAACATTCTGGCATGGGAAACCACTTTTTCCCAAATTTTTGGTGAATCGCATTTCCAGCGATCCCAAAAAAGTTTTGGATTTTTATGATTGCTTTCAACTCGTTAAAAAAGTGTTGAATTTACGCTTGATCTTTAATTTTGAAATTTATAAAAAAAATTTTAGGATTTTTTCCCGACACAATTTTTAGGATTATTTCTTTAAAAAACTTTTCCCCTCTGTTTTTTTTTGGGCCCCTTTATTCCCCAAACAATACCATTTTTTGGTTTTGTTTTATTAAATTTTTAATTTTTTTTTAAAAGTTTTCTCATTTTCCCCTTTTTATTATTCTCTCTTGTTCGCACGGGGGAACCCTGTAAAAATAACAACAATACTATAATAATTATGGTCTTTTTTCACGGGCACATTGCAAATAATGTTTCACAAAAGGGAAAAACTGGTTTGAAAAAATGATTAGTCATTATTTGAGCGGGCGCAAGCGGCACTTACGGGTCCCTTTAAAATGTAAACATACTGCTGATTTTTCTTACTTTAAAATAAGCAGCGTTTTTATAAAGGACACCAACACCGGGAGCTGATCAGACTAAACAGCCCTGTGAACCCAGGTCATTCTTTCCTTTAGTAAAGCAACTTTGAAAATAAACACCAGGAGCTGTTCAGACTGAACAGTCAGTAAACCCCGGGTCATTCTTACCTTCACAAGCAGACTTTGTTAAAACAACCCAGGAGCGGGATCAACTGACCGGGTCTGAAAAACCCGGGTTCATTCTTTTTTTCCCAGTCAAGCAGCCCTTTTTTTCATAAAACCCCAAAAGGGCTGATCAGACTGAACATCTGGGAACCCAGGCAGCTTTCGTTTTGGGGGTTTCAGACCCCCCGGTTAATTTTTGGCGGGTCACTTGGCCCAAAACACGGGGCCCGGTGCGTGAGTGTATGCTTGGGGCCGGGCGTGGGTGGGGGTGTGTGTTTTGGTGTGTGCGGCGTGCGTGCGGGGGTGTGCGTGCGTGCTGTGGGTGTGCGTGCTTTGGCGGGGCGTGCGTGCGTGCGTGCGTGCGTGTGTGTGGGTGTGGTGTGGGTGTGGTGTGTGTGTGTTGTGTGTGATGTGTGTGGGGGTGTGTGTGTGGGTGTTGGGTGTTCTGTTGAAGGAAATTGCGGGGGTGGGGGGTAAAGGGTTATGGGGGTTTGGAAACGACTTTCCAGTGGGGGTGGGGGGGGAGGGGGGGGATAGGGGGAAAGGGAAAAGAAAAGAGGGGAAAAAGGGGAAGGAGGGGGGGGGGTTTTGTCAAAGAAAAAGGGGGCTCTGTAAAGGTGGAAAGGTGGGAAGACGGGGAATCGGGATGTAGATATGTATTTTGAACGGGGAAATTTGAGCGGCCCTGTGTGTGACATGACGCTGAGAATGAGCTTCTTGGGTGCAGGCCGTGTGATTTGAATTTTTAAAACTACGGGGACAAACATGGGGGGGGGGGGGGGGGGGGGGGGGTGGGGAAATGAACGGGCCCTTTGGGGGGGACAGCAATGGCATTTTGGGTTTTTAGGCAGGTGTGAAAATTGAACATTTTCTACGTGGACTACATGGGGGGGGGGGGGGGGGGGGGGGGGGGGGGGGGGGGTTTTCCCGGGAAAGAAAAGGGCCCCTTTTTGGGTGCACAGCAATGAGCCCCCGGGGAGTTGACGGGCGCAGGCTTTTTCCCCCTTGTGTGGTGTGTGTGTGTGTGTTTTGTGTGTGTGTGTGGTGTTTGTGTTGTTGTGTGTGTGGGTGTGTGTGTGGTGTTGTGGGGGAAATGGGGCAGTCGGGATTGTGGGGTGGCAATGAGCGCTCTTGGGCGCGGGGAACCCTCGAAGGTTGATTGTCAACGTGTTCTCTCCCCCTCCCCCTCTCCCCCTCTTCTCTCTCTCTCTCTCTTCTCCTCTCTCTCTCTTCTTCCTCTCCTCTTTTCTTGTATGTATCTGCTCTCTTTTCTGTCTGTTGTCGTCTTCTGCTTTTGTCTGTCTTTTCAGTCTGTCTTTTCCCCTCTCTCTCTTTTCCTTCTTTTCCTCTCTAACTCTTTCTCCCTCTCTCTCTCTCTGCCCTGTCTTTGCCCTGTTTTGTCTTCTCTGTCTTTGTCTCTGTGTGTCTGTCTGTCCCTGTTTCTCTTTTTCTGTCCCCCCTCGTTCTCTCTTTTTCATCTGTCTCCTTGCCCGTCCTTGTTCTTCTCTCTCTCATTGTCTCTCTCCCCTTCCCCTTTGCCTGCCCTTTTGGCCCCCCCCCCCCCCCCTTCTTGTATCTTTCTCCATGTATTGAACTCTCGGGTCTCTCTGTCTCTGTCTGTTGCCTGTCTGTCTGTCTGTCTGCTGTTGTCTGTCTGTCTCTCTCCCCTCTCTCTCTTCTTCTCTCTCTTCTCTCTCTCTCTCTCCCCTTAATTCTCTCTTCTCTTCCCCCCTCTTTTAAATTTCTACGTGACACGCTCTTTATTTTTGTTTTTTCTTTCCCCTCTGTCTTTTTTCTGCCTCAAATTTGCCTCTCTTTTTTCTCTCTGTATGTCTCGTCTCTCTCTCTTCCTTTTTCCTGCTTTTTCCCAAATTTAAATGCTCTCTCCCCTCTCTCTCTCTCCCCTCTACCTCCCCCCCTTCTTTTCCCCCCTCTCTCCCCTCTCTCTCTCCCCCCTCTCCCCCCCCTCTCTCTCTCCTCCTCTCTCCCCTCCCCTGTATAATCCTGGAAAAAGAATCCTATTTTTTTTTTTTCATTTCTTTCGTTGTTTCCCTTATATCAGTTGATGTTTTTTTCAGTCCCCCTTTTTTTGGAATGTTTTTTTTCTAACGTCTGTCAAGCCCTCTTTTGCCCCCGTTTCCCTTTGGTTTTCCAAGAATCGGGGGCGGTGGGAGGGGCCCCCGGGAAAAAAGGAGAAGAGATGCACTTTTCTTCATTGATCACGGGGGAATTGGTGATTTTTTTTCCCTGGGGCCTGCATAAAATAAATTTGGCACATTGGGCCTTTGGAAAGGGGGAAGGAATTTTTAAAAATTAGGGGGTTTTCAACAGCCGTGTGGGGTTGGTGTGTGTGTAGTGGGGTATGTGTGCGGCGGGGCGTGGGGTGCGTGCGTGCGTGGTGCGGCGGGGCGAGAGTGTGGCGGGGCGTGCGGGGGTGTGGTGAATTTTATTATTTTTCTAAAAAACCCAAAAGCTGAAAACCCACTGTATGCAACAAGTTTTGATTTCCCCAAAAGGGTTTTATTTATGTAGAACTTCGGTGGGTTTAAAACCCCCTTTGTGGAACGGGTTAGCAAAATCCCCCCCCTTCCCCTTGAACAAAACTTTATCGATATGCCTTCCTTCCTGTGATCTAACAATACGATATGCCTTCCTTCCCGGATTAACTATATCGATATCCCTTCCCTTTCCCCTGTAAATCTAACTATATCGAAAAATCCCTTTCCTTCCCTTGATTAACTAAAACGATATCCCCTTCCTTCCCTGTGATCTAACTATATCGATATCCCCTTCCCTTCCCCCTGGTTAAACTATATCGAAAATTTTCCCTTTCCCGTGATCAACTATATCGATATCCTTTCCCTTTCCCCTGTGATCTAATTTTATCGTATCCCTTTCCTTCCCGGACAAACCCTATAAATATGCCTTCCTTCCCTGTGATTAACATATCGAAATCCCTTCCCTTTCCCTGTGACAAACTATATCGATATCCCTTCCTTCCCTGTGTTTTTAACAAAAACGATATCCCTTTCCCTTCCCCGGTGATCTAACTAAAACGATATGCCTTTTTTTCCCGTAACAACTATATCGATAGGGCCTTTCCCTTTTCGTGATCAAACTATATCGATATCCCTTCCCTTTCCCCTTTTGTAACTAACTGATCGATATCCCTTCCTTCCCTGTAAATCTAACTGTTTCGAAAAGGCCTTTCCCTTCCCCTGGGGATCTAACTGTTTCGATATGCCTTCTTCCCCCTGTATCTAACTGTACCCGATAGGGCCTTCTTCCCTGTGATCTAACTGTACCCATATCCCTTTTTTCCCTTGGTGATCAAAACTAAACGATATGCCTTCCTTCCCTGTATCAACTGTACGTTTATGCCTTCCTTCCCTTGATCAAAATTTGTTTCGAAAATCCCTTCCCTTCCCTGTGATCTAACTGTATCGATATGTTTTTTTCCTTCCCTGTGATCTAACTATTTCGTATCCCTTTCCTTTCCCCTGTGATCAAAACTATACATTTTCCTTTCCCTTCCCTGTGATCAAAACTAAAACGATACCTTCCTTCCCTGTATCTAACTATATCGAAAAGTAAAAAGTAATGTGTGAAAACCGGAATGACCCTTGGGCGTGGGCCCATTATCTTTTCTAGAAAAAATTGGCTTTAAAACCCCAAAATACACATCCCGCCCATACAGAGGGGAAAGAGAGAGAGAGAGAGAGACTAAAGGGAACCAAATGTTTTTATTCATATAGGCCCCCCCCCCCTTAAAGGGGGGAAAACACTGAAATTTTAAATGTCGAAAATAGGGCCCTTTGGGGGTTTGTTACGTTTTTAAAAAACACTTCGCTTTTTGGAAAAGCTTTATAAAAAATAAATACTAAACTGTTTAACAGTGTTTTCATTCGATGGCGACTTTTAAAAGGGGGTTTAAATTGAAAAAGGCAAGGATTATTGAAATACTTTTGGGGGGTGAATTTTTTCTCTAAAAAATCTTTTTAAAAAGGACAAACCAAAAACAAAAAAGAACTTCATCCCTTTCGTAAAAATTTTACATAATGGAAAAAACAGAAAATTTTGGTAGACACTGTTCCCCATAACGGAAATAATGAAATAAATAGATCAGAAACACCAAAAATTTAAAATTGTCATAAGCGTTTTTTATTTTTGTCCCCTTTTTCTTGACATGTGACCGGGGGAAACACGTAAAATGGTTTTTATTGGCCCGTATAATTTTTAAATCTGTCACTGTTCCCGTACATGAGAAAATTCCCGTTTTTTCCAACTGCAATCAAAACCCGTTTTTTTCTTTTGGAATACCTTGAAAAAAAACTCCCCTTTACCGACACCTTGGTTCATCCAAAACAAAACCAAAACCATATTTCCCCAACCCAAATTTTCCTTCTCAATTATCACCCCGGGCTTTTTCCCCCGTCACTAAGTGTAACCCATTCGATAAGCTTTGTATGGTAATCTTAATCCGCTTTTGAATAATTTTTTAAACCCGTATCGAACCATTTAACCCGGGGGAATTAAAAAATATTTTGGAAAATTTGCTGTTTTCCCCAATACCCAAAACATTTGGGGGTTTGTAAAAGTACTCCAAGGGAAATTTTTTTAGAGCAAAAGAAGGATCTTCTCACAATGTACGAAAAGCAGCAGCATCAAGGCCCCCTTAAATTCATCTCCATTTCTGCACCATAGGTTGAACTTGGGCCCTCCCAAAAAACCCTTTAAAAACAAAGTTAAAGGGGTCATTATTTAGCAACGACAATTTTTTTTAGTATGCAAAAACAAAAACAGTTTTGGATTAAAATTTCTAAATCCTTGCAAGCAAAGACAAAGCCCAAGGGGCGTTTAGAAAAATATACCTAAGTATTTTTATAAATTTTCAACAGGGATTTTTAGAACCCTTATAGCCATCTCTCTTCGCTGGGAAGAAAAATCCACCTTTCTAAAAACAATTTTAATTTCTTTTTGCCCCTTTTTAACTTTTAATTCTAATGAAGCAGCAACCTTTGTTAAAATATTTAACTGGTTTTTTAGCCCAATTACTGTTTCTGATTTCCAAAGGGTACATCGTCAGCCAAAAGAAAAATGAAAAAACCAACCCCTTTATTTTAAAATTTGCACCTGCCTTCCCCAACGTATAAATTCCCGTGTTTTAATTAAATTTAAAGAATAAAGAGAACAGAAAAGGGGTACAGGGCTCGCCCTGTTTTAACCCCCAAGGTACAGTTTATATAGGGCTGTTAAAGCAGCAACCCGATCGCATCTTGCCCCTTTTTTTTATAAAACAAAATTAAAAAAAAACAAAAAATAAAGTTTCCCCTGAATACCATTTTTTTAAACAGGATAGGGGCCCCAGGGAAAGTTTTGTTTACTGAATCAAAAACCTTTTCAAAATCAATGAAAGCAACCCTACAATTTACGGAAAGAAAAAAAACTGTTTTTGTACAAATGACATCAGTGTGAACATGTGGCAAAAGTAGAATAATTTTTTTTTAAACCCAGCTTAATTCTCCGGGAATTTATTTTTTCTTCCACCCACTCCCGCAATCTCCCGTTTAAAAAATAGCACTGTACCTTTTTCTGGGGGTTTTACACAAAAGAAATTCCTCTATAATTTTTTGGATTTTTGCATCTCCTTTTTAAAAACAATGGTTCAAAAGACTCGGCCAACAACTGGGAAAAACCCCTTTATCAAACAAGGAGTTAAAAAAATTTTTTCTAAAAAAAAATAGAAACAAGTTTGACTGACAAGCGTTTTTATTAGTTTTACCTACAAAACCCTCTGGTCCTCAGCTTTGCGAGGTTTGTTTTTTCTTAAGGGAATTAGAACTTCTTCTTTGGAAAAGGGACGATTTAGATTGTTTTTCGCATAAAACGGTTCCATCGATGTAATTTTCGTTTCCATTTCATTTTTGGGGCTTCATTTCCCAGGGAGATCCCCGAAATGATTAAACCATGTTTTTAATTATAAAGGGTTTAAAAAGGGGTTTTCTTTTTTTTAAATTTTTTTGAAGCAATCCCAAAAATCTTTTTGAATTTTTCACAGAATTTAAAATAATTTTGTCAATAAGCTTTTATTAAAAATTTTTTTTCTTTTTTTTTTAAAAAAATGTTTTTTATTTCTCCTAGCTTTGCAATAGGGCCGCACAAGCCCGGTTTTGACAGAGAAAAGTCCCAAATCTGTTCAATAAGTTACGAGCATTTTTTTGTTAAAACGATTAAAAAAAAAATATTTTTAAACCCCGTTTGTTTCTTTTTTGACATTTTTTTAATACAAACCTGTTTTTTTCATCCTTCCGCTGCCTCTTTTATTTCAACAATTAAAAACGTTTTTAAAGCATCTTCAAGTTTCTATCAACCAGTCGTAAAGGCTTCTTGGGTTGGCACTTGCTTCATCGGAAAAAAAAGACATTTTTTTAAAAAAATCAGCATGAGCTTTTGCTCCCGGGCAAATTTTTTTAAATTTTAAAAGCGCCTTTTGTTGCCTGTGAGGGTTCATAGTTTTGACATGGGGGGAAATGATCTTAATTTTTAAAGGCATATGGCAGAGTCATTTTCTCTGACACACACATTCCAACCACCCCAAATCAAAGGGAAAACAAATCATAGGACTTTAAAAAATGTCATTGACACTCTTCCGCAAACCGATATATATTTGTTGCGACCTTTAAGGTCGCCCTTACACACGCCAATTTAAAAAACCCAGTTTTGAAAGCATTTCACAGGGTTTAAAAAACATTTTTCCCTAATTTTTTTTGGACAACATCTTTTGAATTTTGAACACACACGGGCCACTTTTAAAGTTGATCTATTGGGATGTAGTCTTTTATCCCCAAAGTCACAAGGGAAAAAAAAAAACTCTCTATTCAAATCCCCGACACAAAAACCCCCAACTTCATTTTTTAAAAAAAAGTAAAAAGTCACACAAAAAAATTTTTCAAAAAAAGAAGGGCCCTTTTTTTTTTCAAGATGAAAAATAGTAAGGCGAACCTTCCCCGGATGTTTATATGAAAAACAACTTTACATGTTTTTTTGGTGCCAAGCAAAGATTTTTCAAAAAGAAAAGCACGGAAAGAATCAAAACTCAACATCCACTGGCGTAAAAAAAGGGGCAGAAACTCGGGTTTTCACAAAACACCCAGCCCCCGGAAAACCCCTTTCCCCGTGCCGTAAAAATTTAAAGCACGTGTACAATAAACTGGGGTAACCGAGAAAAAAAAGGCACTGAAATACTTCCAAAAAATGTCTAAAAAAAAACAGATGAAATCAAAAACCCAAAACCCAAGAAAAAGAAAAACGTTTTTTCATCCCTTTTTTGAAAGTAAAAACCCCCTTTACATTCCCCGTGAAGAAAAAGAAAAAATTTTTTTTTTTCCTTACAAGTTTTCAGAGTGACATGATCTATTCCCTTTTCCCGACGACAAGGGTTTTAAAATGGAAATTAAAGTTCGAAAAACACATCACCAACTGTGTTTTGACATTTTCAAAAAAGGGACTGACGTCCCTGGGGTTTTCCTCTAAAAGCCGATCTTTTCGGGTCGTTTCCCCGTGCACAGCCCCGTTAGAAACAACCCGGGGTCCCTCACCCTTGATTTTCCCCTTTAAAAGTTTGGGACACGTACATAAGTTAAAATTTGGGCGGCCGAAATTCCTTCTTGATTCCAAAAAGTCCATTGTCATTACCTATGGTGTATCGGCCCTTTCCCTCGATGAGGAGGGAATTAAAAACTATCGTAGCACGTTTACCTTTACTCCCGGGTTTCTTTAAAGGGGAGGTGTTAATTTCCCTTTTTAATCCCCTCTTGTCGAAAAAATCCCTTTCCCAAAAAAAATGTTTGGGTTCCTCCCTAGTTTGCGTTTAGCTTTTAGGATATCCATTTTTTGTTGTAAAAAAACACCGCGCCCTTAAAAGGAGAGGGCCCGGGCCCCCGGGGCAACGGTGGACCCCCATTCAAATTCCACATCCCGGGACAAGATTAACTTAAACAGTAAAGGGGGGTCCTTCAACCATTTTTCCCCCCTCAGAAGTCTGTTTTCCCCACGGGATAGTCCCCTAGAAAAAGAGGGTTTTTTCCCCTTGGATTTCCCCCCGGTCGCGGGTTTTTTTTCAAAGCTCCCCCATCTTTTCGGGCAAGGGCTTGGTTTTGCTGCCGCAGGGGTGGGGACCTCCTCCCGTAGTCCCTTTAAACTCCTCCCTTTATGGCAGCGTTTAAACCCCACAAGGGCGGCTATCCGTTTTGACTTTATCGGGTTCGGGGTCGAATTTACCCTCCATGGTTTTTTCAGCCTTTCCCCATGGTTCAAACCAAACGAAGGTTCCTTTCCCTCCGTGAGGGTGGCCAGGTTTTCCCTACTTTGGCCCCGCGTGGCTGTCCTCCACTGGCGCGGTCAGTCGGGTTTCCCTGGGGGGGTCTTTTTTGGTCCTTGGGGGGGTTAGGCGGGGGGGGCTCTTCCCCGTACCAATCCCAAAAAGTAAAATGCCCCCAAAAAATAGGGGAGGAGCCGTTTCCTTTAAAACACACCGTGCTTTTGGGAATTCGGTTTTTCAACATGGGACAGGGATCCGGGGTGACTTCTGTCTTGCCCGTTTTTAAAATGAAATGTTGGG
>CM031611.1:87714366-87721866 GCA_018398815.1 Conus ventricosus | reverse complement strand
TGAATCCTTTGCACGATCGACCGTTCTGATTCTCAGTACACCTGTCTGTGAGTCCTTTGCACGATCGACCGTTCTGATTCTCAGTACACCTGTCTGTGAGTCCTTTGCACGATCGACCGTTCTGATTCTCAGTACACACGTCTGTGCTCCCTTTCCACCCATCGACCGTTCTGATTCCCAGAAACAGTCTGGAAAAAAGGTTAAAGATACGAGAATAAATCACTCTCAAGGTGTCTGAAAATAACATCACCTGATAGACGATGCACAGAATTCAATGTCTAAAAAATGTGAAGGTCTTGTCCAATGAGAGAGAGAGAGAGAGAGAGAGAGAGAGAGAGAGAGAGAGAGAGAGAGAGAGAGAGAGAGAGAGAGAGAGAGAGAGAGAGAGAGAGAGAAGAGAGAGAGAGAGAGCGAGAGAGAGAAAGAGAGGGAGAGAGAGAGAGAGAGAGAGAGAGGAGAGAGAGAGAGAGAGAGAGAGAGAGAGAGAGAGAGAGAGAGAGAGAGAGAGAGAACACATGTGCGCACTCGCTCACGTACACACACACACACACACACACACACACACACACACACACACACACACACACACACACACAAACACACACACACACACACAACCCCCATACATACAGACACGCACAAGCACACAGGCTCATACTGCAAAATACACAGACGATATAATGAGTCTCCAGAGTTTGCCCCCTCCCCCAGTTCACCATCATGCCACACGCTTTGGACGTCAGCATGTCCCCAGTGGGCCATAGAGGCAGTCATGCACATCTCCTCTTTCAGTCAGATACATCACGGCTAATCATCTTCAAGCCAATCACCCCGCGTGTATTTCCCAGGCGGTGAGATGATTCGCGGCACAACGTCTCCATAGCTGTCATTCAGGAGACACAGCAACTAATGATGCATGAAAAGAAGGGAAACATTGAAAACAAAGCCAACAGAAAAAAAACAGTGACGATGATATACAATTGGAGTGGGAATGAGATGGGGGCATTATTTATGACTTGCAGTCTTTAAAGAAATATTATATTGTTTACATTGAAACAGAATTTGATTTTATTCAGAAAGAAGATGAACTAGAGACACCATTGTTTATTCTTCGTCTTTGAATTCTGCTGATTTCCGTTGAATTTCTTTGTGTTCAGTGCCTTCTTTGAATTTCTCTGTGTTCAGTGCCTTCTTTACTGAACGGGATCACTGTGTCCACTGTCTATGTGAAAGTGGAATTACTTTTGTGCAATGAATGGACGCCCACCCCCCTGTTCCCACCCCCACCCCCCTGTTCCCACCCCCACCCCCCTGTTCCCACCCCCACCCCCCTGTTCCCCACCCCCACCCCCCTGTTCCCACCCCCACCCTCCCTTCCACTCTCCAACTGACCGCCTCTTCTCTCGAGTAGGGAAGAGTCCGTTATTTAGTGGGTGAAGTTTGGCAAGGGGGGGGGGGGGGGGGGGGGGGGGGTTAGAGAAGGGGAGGTAGGAGTGAACAGTTTACAACGACAAAAGACTTACAATTCAAGATGATAAAAGAAGCTGAATAATAGCGACCAATCGAAGAATCATTGCACAGAATTGGAAGGGGGGGGGGGGGTATCCGTTCATCCCTTTCTGAATGGATGCTGCGTTTCACTCCAACATTTGGCTTGCATGTGTTATTTTAGTTCAGTTCATTTTTGTTCCTTGGTAAGGTTTAAAAAGAATTGTTCGCTTGTATTAAGTACCACACAAATATGCATTCAATCTCAATAGTAGAGCATGAAACATGCGCCTATGTGGATTAAACAGATCGATATGTTTCGTTTCCTGCTATGGTTTAGACCAATATAAGCTGCTTTGTTTTGTCGCACTCACATCGATTTGGTAAAACAATCGTGGTATTAGTTTTGGACTAATTCATGATGTTTTTAACGTCAGATCTGTGAAATTAAATATTTTGTACTCGTTAATGACGGCCATCAGCGTGAGCTACACACATGTGACTTTCTCATTGCCTGGAGTTCTTTCTTCCTGAGCTACACCACACGTGACTTTCTCATTGCCTGGAGTTCTTTCTGTGAGCTACACCACATGTGACTTTCTCATTGCCTGGACTTCTTTCTGTGAGCTACACCACACGTGACTTTCTCATTCCCTGGATTTCTTTCTTCCTGAGCTACACCACACGTGACTTTCTCATTGCCTGGAGTTCTTTCTTCCTGAGCTACACCACACGTGACTTTCTCATTGCCTGGAGTTCTTTCTTCCTGAGCTACACCACACGTGACTTTCTCATTGCCTGGAGCTCTTTCTGTGAGCTACACCACATGTGACTTTCTCATTGCCTGGAGTTCTTTCTGTGAGCTACACCACACGTGACTTTCTCATTGCCTAGAGTTCTTTCTTCCTGAGCTACACCACATGTGACTTTCTCATTGCCTGGAGTTCTTTCTGTGAGCGACACCACATGTGACTTTCTCATTGCCTGGAGTTCTTTCTGTGAGCTACACCACATGTGACTTCTCATTCCCTGGATTTCTTTCTTCCTGAGCTACACCACACGTGACTTTCTCATTGCCTGGAGCTCTTTCTTCCTGAGCTACACCACACGTGACTTTCTCATTGCCTGGAGTTCTTTCTTCCTGAGCTACACCACATGTGACTTTCTCATTGCCTGGAGTTCTTTCTGTGAGCTACACCACATGTGACTTTCTCATTGCCTGGAGTTCTTTCTGTGAGCTACACCAACGTGACTTTCTCATTGCCTGGGGTTCTTTCTTCCTGAGCTACACCACACGTGACTTTCTCATTGCCTGGAGCTCTTTCTTCCTGAGCTACACCACACGTGACTTTCTCATTGCCTGGAGTTCTTTCTGTGAGCTACACCAGACGTGACTTTCTCATTGCCTGGAGTTCTTTCTTCCTGAGCTACACCACACGTGACTCTCATTGCCTGGAGTTCTTTCTTCCTGAGCTACACCACATGTGACTTTCTCATTGCCTGGAGTTGTTTCTGTGAGCTATACCACATGTGACTTTCTCATTGCCTGGAGTTCTTCCTGAGCTACACCACATGTGACTTTCTCATTGCCTGGAGTTCTTTCTGTGAGTTACACCACACGTGACTTTTTCATTGCCTGGAGTTCTTTCTTCCTGAGCTACACCACACATGACTTTCTCATTGCCTGGAGCTCTTTCTTCCTGAGCTACACCACACGTGACTTTCTCATTGCCTGGAGTTCTTTATGTGAGCTACACCACACGTGACTTTCTCATTGCCTGGAGTTCTTTCTTCCTGAGCTACACCACACGTGACTTTCTCATTGCCTGGAGTTCTTTCTTCCTGAGCTACACCACATGTGACTTTCCATTGCCTGGAGTCTTTCTGTGAGCTACACCACATGTGACTTTCTCATTGCCTGGAGTTCTTCCTGAGCTACACCACATGTGACTTTCTCATTGCCTGGAGTTCTTTCTGTGAGCTACACCACACGTGACTTTTTCATTGCCTGGAGTTCTTTCTTCCTGAGCTACACCACATGTGACTTTCTCATTGCCTGGAGTTCTTTCTGTGAGCTACGCCACATGTGACTTTCTCATTGCCTGGAGTTCTTTCTGTGAGCTACACCACATGTGACTTTCTCATTGCCTGGAGTCTTTTCTGTGAGCTACACCACACGTGATTTCTCATTGCCTGGAGTTCTTTCTTCCTGAGCTACACCACATGTGACTTTCTCATTGCCTGGAGTTCTTTCTGTGAGCTACACCACACGTGACTTTCTCATTGCCTGGAGTTCTTTCTTCCTGAGCTACACCACACGTGACGTTCTCATTGCCTGGAGCTCTTTCTGTGAGCTACACCACACGTGACTTTCTCATTGCCTGGAGTTCTTTCTTCTGAGCTACACCACACGTGACGTTCTCATTGCCTGGAGCTCTTTCTTCCTGAGCTACACCACACGTGACTTTCTCATTGCCTGGAGTTCTTTCTGTGAGCTACACCACACGTGACTTTCTCATTGCCTGGAGTTCTTTCTTCCTGAACTACACCACACGTGACTTTCTCATTGCCTGGAGTTCTTTCTTCCTGAGCTACACCACATGTGACTTTCTCATTGCCTGGAGTTCTTTCTGTGCGCTACACCACATGTGACTTTCTCATTGCCTGGAGTTCTTCCTGAGCTACACCACATGTGACTTTCTCATTGCCTGGAGTTCTTTCTGTGAGCTACACCACACGTGACTTTTTCATTGCCTGGAGTTCTTTCTTCCTGAGCTACACCACATGTGACTTTCTCATTGCCTGGGGTTCTTTCTGTGAGCTACGCCACATGTGACTTTCTCATTGCCTGGAGTTCTTTCTGTGAGGTACACCACACGTGACTTTCTCATTGCCTGGAGTTCTTTCTGTGAGCTACACCAGATGTGACTTTCTCATTGCCTGGAGTTCTTTCTTCCTGAGCTACACCACATGCGACTTTCTCATTGCCTGGAGTTCTTTCTGTGAGCTACACCACACGTGACTTTCTCATTGCCTGGAGTTCTTTCTTCCTGAGCTACACCACATGTGACTTTCTCATTGCCTGGAGTTCTTTCTTTGAGCTACACCACATGTGACTTTCTCATTGCCTGGAGTTCTTTCTTCCTGAGCTACACCACATGTGACTTTCTCATTGCTGGAGTTCTTTCTTTGAGCTACACCACACGTGACTTTCTCATTGCCTGGAGTTCTTTCTTCCTGAGCTACACCACATGTGACTTTCTCATTGCCTGGAGTTCTTTCTGTGAGCTACACCACATGTGACTTTCTCATTGCCTGGAGTTCTTTCTTCCTGAGCTACACCACACGTGACTTTCTCATTGCCTGGGGTTCTTTCTTCCTGAGCTGCACCACATGTGACTTTCTCATTGCCTGGAGTTCTTTCTTCCTGAGCTACACCACATGTGACTTTCTCATTGCCTGGAGTTCTTTCTTCCTGAGCTACACCACATGTGTCTTTCTCATTGCCTGGAGTTCTTTCTGTGAGCTACACCACACGTGACTTTCTCATTGCCTGGAGTTCTTTCTTCCTGAGCTACAACACATGTGTCTTTCTCATTGCCTGGAGTTCTTTCTGTGAGCTACACCACATGTGACTTTCTCATTGCCTGGAGTTCTTCCTGAGATACACCACATGTGACTTTCTCATTGCCTGGAGTTCTTTCTGTGAGCTACACCACATGTGACTTTCTCATTGCCTGGAGTTCTTTCTTCCTGAGCTACACCACATGTGACTTTCTCATTGCCTGGAGTTCTTTCTTCCTGAGCTACACCACATGTGACGTTTTCATTGCCTGGAGTTCTTTCTTCCTGAGCTACACCACATGTGACTTTCTCATTGCCTGGAGTTCTTTCTGTGAGGTACACCACATGTGACTTTCTCATTGCCTGGAGTTCTTTCTTCCTGAGCTACACCACATGTGACTTCTCATTGCCTGGAACTCTTTATTCCTACTGATGAATACGCACTTCTCGCGGAAACTCGGCTGATTATCACAACGAAAGACTAGCACTCAACCACACCATTGCATTTCAGGCAGAGAAGAAGAGAGCACACAATTTACTTCAAAAGAGACTTGAATCAGGACCCTGAGTCCCTTTCTTCCACGTGGAGCGTATTGTTCGTTCGACCACCTCTAGCACTGATGAGGATTTAACTAATCTTCCAATAAATGGAACATATCCTCTGGCTGCATTTTCCCTACATCATCAACCCATCTCTTCCAATAAATGGAACATATCCTCTGGCTGCATTTTTCCCTACATCATCAACCCATCTCTTCCAATAAATGGAACATATCCTCTGGCTGCATTTTCCCTACATCATCAACCCATCTCTTCCAATAAATGGAACATATCCTCTGGCTGCATTTTCCCTACATCATCAACCCATCTCTTCCAATAAATGGAACATATCCTCTGGCTGCATTTTCCCTACATCATCAACCCATCTCTTCCAATAAATGGAACATATCCTCTGGCTGCATTTCCCTACATCATCAACCCATCTCTTCCAATAAATGGAACATATCCTCTGGCTGCATTTTCCCTACATCATCAACCCATCTCTTCCAATAAATGGAACATATCCTCTGGCTGCATTTTCCCTACATCATCAACCCATCTCTTCCAATAAATGGAACATATCCTCTGGCTGCATTTTCCCTACATCATCAACCCATCTCTTCCAATAAATGGAACATATCCTCTGGCTGCATTTTCCCTACATCATCAACCCATCTCTTCCAATAAATGGAACATATCCTCTGCTGCATTTTCCCTACATCATCAACCCATCTCTTCCAATAAATGGAACATATCCTCTGGCTGCATTTTCCCTACATCATCAAACCCATCTCTTCCAATAAATGGAACATATCCTCAGGTTGCATTTTCCCTACATCATCAACCCATCTCTTCCAATAAATGGAACATATCCTCTGGCTGCATTTTCCCTACATCATCAACCCATCTCTTCCAATAAATGGAACATATCCTCTGGCTGCATTTTCCCTACATCATCAACCCATCTCTTCAATAAATGGAACATATCCTCTGGCTGCATTTTCCCTACATCATCAACCCATCTCTTCCAATAAATGGAACATATCCTCTGGCTGCATTTTCCCTACATCATCAACCCATCTCTTCCAATAAATGGAACATATCCTCTGGCTGCATTTTCCCTACATCATCAAACCCATCTCTTCCAATAAATGGAACATATCCTCAGGTTGCATTTTCCCTACATCATCAACCCATCTCTTCCAATAATGGAACATATCCTCTGGCTGCATTTTCCCTACATCATCAACCATCTCTTCCAATAAATGGAACATATCCTCTGGCTGCATTTTCCCTACATCATCAACCCATCTCTTCCAATAAATGGAAACATATCCTCTGGCTGCATTTTCCCTACATCATCAACCCATCTCTTCCAATAAATGGAACATATCCTCTGGCTGCATTTTCCCTACATCATCAACCCATCTCTTCCAATAAATGGAACATATCCTCTGGCTGCATTTTCCCTACATCATCAACCCATCTCTTCCAATAAATGGAACATATCCTCTGGCTGCATTTTCCCTACATCATCAACCCATCTCTTCCAATAAATGGAACATATCCTCTGGCTGCATTTTCCCTACATCATCAACCCATCTCTTCCAATAAATGGAACATATCATCTGGCTGCATTTTCCCTACATCATCAACCCATCTCTTCCAATAAATGGAACATATCCTCTGGCTGCATTTTCCCTACATCATCAACCCATCTCTTCCAATAAATGGAACATATCCTCTGGC
The DNA here is from genome assembly GCA_018398815.1 of Conus ventricosus. NCBI lineage: Eukaryota > Metazoa > Mollusca > Gastropoda > Neogastropoda > Conidae > Conus > Conus ventricosus. The sequence continues at coordinate 87,714,525 of CM031611.1, read as the reverse complement.
TGCATTTTCCCTACATCATCAACCCATCTCTTCCAATAAATGGAACATATCCTCTGGCTGCATTTTCCCTACATCATCAACCCATCTCTTCCAATAAATGGAACATATCCTCAGGTTGCATTTTCCCTACATCATCAACCCATCTCTTCCAATAAATGG